>JARHVA010003790.1:52500-167500 GCA_037957365.1 Torreya grandis
ATTATTAAATTATTTACTTGATTTTCACCATTGATATCCATTTGTACAATTGAAATCATATCTTTGATCTACATGATCAAATGTGCACCATTGATTTGCTAAACATATGATCAAATGTGGGCCATTACGCTGCTTCTAATTCACTATGTTTATGACACATGCCACCATCGCATTCAATCTCAAGACCCTTTGAATTATTGACCTCATGTTTTCCATTATATCTCCATATTCATTATTGAAATATCACCATTCTCTAATCTGATCAAGAGAGGTTTTGAGACTTGGTAGCCCTATATAATGGTTACCTAATATTGCAAATTTGGCTAAGTATGGAAACTAGTGAAATCTTGTTGGTAGACCAACTTTACACTACCATAATTTTTTATACACATCATATCATAACCTAAAACTTGGACCATAATATCTTGGTATAAAACTGATCAGACCCATGTAACCAACTCCTTCTAACACTACCACACATGTGAATACTGACATAATCAATTTGCTTACTTAGCCTTATCTACCAAGATGACTTAGAGAACTTAGACATTCATATGATTTCTCTAATGAATTAATTTCACTTCCATAATCACTCTGAATACTAATAACACCCCATAGGGTCTCTAAAACATGACCACACCATCAATAACACCCATCAACTACTTCACTAACTCAAACACTGAAGAACCATGCAAGAACATTGAAGCACACTTTGTCATTATCATTACAACACATGATACCTCATCAACACCATTGGCCACCTTGGAGACATCATTGATAATACTCTAACAATCTCCCTCTTTATCATTGATGTCAATAACAATCATAAAGCTTATACTCAAACTCTTTCTCTCTCTTCAAATAATTTCTCCCCCTTTTGACATAATGACAAAGTGGACACCAACTGATCCTAAAGACCTAAAAATACTTCAAGGACCAAAAAAAATAAAGGACCACCTCTAAGATATAATACAAACTCCCCCTAATACTATGCATACCTTTTCTTAGCTTGAATTTCTCAAACATGCTTCAAACACAACACTCTTGTTGACCATACATAACTCTATGAAGACAAAACACACATGAACACTGTAAACTACCTGAAATCAACTTGAAAAATTTAATAGGGACTCCCCCTAAGTCATCTAAGCTTAGTCACCCCTTGATCACCTTCAGACCACCACAAACCATGATGAAACAACATAATTACCTTCAAGCCTTCTCTCACAGGCCACCTCCATGATCATCAAGAAATGAACAAGTCAATATTAAAATAGGAAACATGCAAAAAAATAAATTACCAAATCATTCAAGAATAACCATAACTTTTTAATTTAGATCAAATGATCAAAAGGTTCACTTTTTCATACTAGCCTTACCTACAGGCCTTGTAGCCCTACCTAGACCTTGAAGAGCCCATACATTTTTGTGTATGAACATTCATGGATTGAAATTTCATATCTATAGTAAAATCATATGCCCCCTCATGCATGACAAAATTAATCATCCAATTCTTCCTCTACACCATATCTTTTTTGTAAATTGACCACCTTCTAGTTAACGCAACTCTTGAACTTCCACACCTTGAGGTCACCAATACACACTTATAGATCAATTTTTTGAGCTCAAATTCCTTTAGGAAACCAAATTTCCTTCATATATTTTTTATACTTTCATACCCTTAAGCATAAATTGGGAGACCTTAAAGCACACAAAAAGCTTTAACTTGGACACAAAAGATATTCAAAGCATGAAAAATCTTTTCTTATTTTGACACCTAGAAACCTCCATATCCTACCTATAGATCATGCACACATAGTAGTCACCATGATAAAAAACCAAAAAATAACCATGAAATCATTTTAACATCACCAAGCCACCTCATACACTTTGATATATCAAGTTCAATTGTTCTCATATCTCTCTTACTTTCCAAGACCCCAAAAAGCACCAATTTTGTAATATGAGCTCTCACTAGGTGGTGAGCACTAACCAAAATGGTCAAATCATACAAGTGACCAAAAAGACTCCTTTAATTTAACTAGCACATGAAACCACCTAGAATGCACTTGTACACATCTTCTTCATACTCCATATCAACCTTGCCTTCATTCTTCAATATTTGACCTACTAGACTAAGCATCCAAAAATGATAGAAACATAGCTTTAGGATCAAATTCCTTGAACATATCTTAAGCACACATTTCATGACAACCACTAAAGTAAGATCATGAACTTGTTTTTCCTCCTTAATCAATACAATTCTCACATGATCTCTTCAATATACTTCAATGAATAACTTTGCATACTTGTAGTTAAGATCTTGAAATAAACAACTCAGAACCATCAAAACCCTTTGAATACATTCATTTATTTTACACCATGGTAACAAGACTTCTTATGACCATATGGGGTCATCAAGACATCACTAGAGCACTCAACATAATGAAGCAACTCATGAAATAGAATTCTTTAACCTTCTCAAATACACACTTAGAACCCTGCTATGATCTTGTAACTCTCCTTAAAGAATGACAATTCAAAAAAATGATCATGACCAAAAAATTGACTTTATCTCAAGATAGAAACACTGAGAATCTTTACAAGCTTTCATTCTTCAACAATCCGAGATAAAAAAATGGGAATGCACAAACACAACTATGTTGCATACCTTTCTTGTCCTATAACATCAACCAAAACCCAACTAGCATCCATCATCCTTCTTCTTGTTGAAAAATTTATCATTGAAGCCTAGAGAGAGACACCCACTTGATATAGAGAGACTAAAAGTCCCAAAACTCAAGAAACTCCCATTTCTCCATACTCTCATTTGATTTGTCCTGCTTCAACATCAAATTGACTTGGAATGGGTCTTTAACTTCATTATTTACTTCAAACCTGTCAATAATTGTAATAAATAAAATCTCTTGACTTTAATTCATGTCTATCATAGTAAACAACCCATCTTGAGACTCAGCTTGATCACTCCTATAACTATTTAAAAAATTGGTTTTGTTTCTTCATTCACTACATGGGCTAAAAGGGAAAACTCTCGACATACTTTCATACTTGAAGCATTGTCCTTATATTTATTCTTCTTTGATTTGGTTTTCTTAACTTTATTCTCATCTTATCTATCCATCTTACCTTCTTGAATTTTGATCTTAACATGATCTGCAACATGGCCTTCTAGATTAACTTTCTCATCATCCTTTTGACTAGAGTGATAAACATAGATAACTTTTAGTTTTCATACTTGAGTTTGTTCTTTCTCAAACCTCATATAATCTCCATATCATTTTTCATACCTTGAAGACCTACTAAATCCACTTGGATAGGATTATCAAAGTGTCCAACCTTATGACAACTAAAATAAATAATGTATTTCATACCTTTTGCTTGAATATGGCTGTGATCTCCCTTTGATTGATTACTTCTTCTTACATAGTCCTTTGCCCTATGACCAACAAGATGACAAAAAAATAATGGCCCATAAAAAATTTGGCTTAACTTGAAGCATTTCGCTATCTAATTAACTTCTTCATTTTGCTCTTGACCTGATCTAACTTTTTCACTTTCATGCTACCATCCTCTTTATCTTGTTCTAATTTATTTTTTTCTTCTTCAAGATTGACTATCTTGACTATGACCTTTTCATGCTCATGTTTCAGGGAAACAAGACTAGTCTTCAATTAAACACATTCATCTTATTTAGGTTTCATGCTTTAAATTATAGCCTCTAACTAAATTTTGAGATATTTAATTTTTTCCTTATTCTTCTTTCCCTCTTTGACCAAGTCACTCTTCAATACACACACTTGTTCCTTACAAGCCTTTGCCATGGATTTTAAATCATGATTCATATTATTTTGATATTTTAAATTATCTAAGGCTCTAACATGCTCAAATTTAAGATTTACCTCAACCTCTCATTCTACTAGATCATTCAAACATTCTTCATCACACATGATGTCTTATTCCTTTGAACAACTTTCCTCTTTATCCAAGAGTAGAATACCATTTTCAACTTGATTACAATCATCATCATTTGAAACATTATTAACCAAAAATTTAGTTGATTGCAATTGACCTCTAATATTTAATCTCATTACTCTTGCATAATTTAATTTTTCTATGAAAACTTCATCAACATCACTTTCATTATCACAAATAAATTAATCTTTTTGAACTTCACAAATAGGCATATTGTACCTTGGATCACCTTCAAGTGGTTAAACTTCTAAATAAGGTCCTAGTTTTGATACTAATTACTAGAGGTATAATCACTGAGGAGGGGGGTGAATTAATGATGCAAGATAATCCAATTCTAATTCCAAACCCTTAACAATTCAACACATACAATCATGAAGCATACAAACTAACCATTACAATGAACAAGGAAGATAAATCAAGATCAAGGACATAACGCATGACATATGGGGGAAACCCTCTTAGGGGAGAAAATCCACTTGAACCTAAAATTGGACTACTATCTTATACCAACAAGAACCATATTTAGTGAGACATCCATCCCATAAGGAGCTAAAACCCCTATCTATTTGAGCACCCACACCATTAGACTTTTGTAAGCTTAATCTTGTACAGAGGAACAACACCCCTAGGCAACCAAGCACCCACTCATCTACCTTGAAAATCATATCACCTTGAATACCTATTTCTACTCTTCAACTGATGATGACCTCCTTTGTTTTCACTCTTTCCCATTTACACTCTCATAAGCTTGCACACACAAGTAATGCATCTAGAACACCCTTTCAAACCACTCTACACTTATTTGCACATACTCAATTATAAAAAATATAAAAAAATATGATATGACATCAAAATTATGAACTGTAGGTCATGAACATAATCTTCAACCTACTCTGCTCTTCAATCCATCTACTAGGCACACTCACTCAATCAACCCTTTAGGCCTTGTCACTCAAATATCCTCTTTTAGACTCATTAGGTCTATTGACCTATGTATTCACTTGCAACACCTTATCAATAAAACATAATAAAATCTCCTTTTACCTATGATGGTCCTCAATGACCTACTATAGCTCCTCAAAAGAGCTCTTTCCTTCACTTAAATCCCCTATTGTCTAACAATCTCATTTGACCTTCTGTTTATACAACACACTCAAGCAACTCTCCCTATCAGCCAAATCACATTACATAATTGAAACAACACACAAATATTAATTATGACATGTTACATATCCCAACTAACCCCTCATATGTTTACCATGGCATCCATGTGTCACCCTTTGGCAACTATAGCTTTCAATTAGGCCTTAGTAGCCCTTATAGGTTTCATAGAGACTTATTCACCCCTTTAATACTTCATCAAGAAAATTAGGAATAAAATACCAATTATAAATTCATATATCCACTCCAAATGACCCCTAATACACCTTAAAGTGATTACATCCATCACTACACACCTATGCATATGCATAATCTACTCAAACATTAGTCTTGTACACAAGAACACCATGAATTAATAAATAATCAACTTATAGGCATCTATTTATACAAAATATTGATTGGTAAAACCTATAAAATCCACATACATGGTCATAATTTAGTTTAAAACACTCTCCAATAGTTAATTCACCTTAAAACATGCAAACATCATTATGAAAATCTCAAACATCTTTCTCGGGTCACTTATAGAAGATGGTCAAACCCTTAGTCAAATTTGGAGCTTAATAAATACAACTGTATGGATATTCAAACCTTCTAGCCAACTTCTATGGATATCCTTTAGAGTCCTTTATAAAATTTATTTTTATACCACCTTTAAATTCATCTCCCATCAAAAGTTATATCCAAAATAGTGGGGACTAGTTTTATTTTGTTAGTTCAAATATTTGAATTCTAATAGTCATTGTTTAATGCAAAAACTTTAAACACATGTATTCATCTCATGTTTATATAAACTTGATCAAATTCACTCCATATATCTCCTTAATATACTCCTATCCTTTAATATTTGAATGTTGGCTATTTATCTTTGATCTAGAGTTATGATATTGTGACACTTGGCATCCCCATGTGTGTTTTGTGTACCCTACTATCAGTTTCCATTCAGTTAATGCTCTTATGCCAATTAGTATCCCTACGTGAAATCTAATTATTTAATTAATTCACACCATTTATCTCCATCTAAATTTTTGAATTCATGTCATCAACCTTTGATTTGCATGATCAAACTGCATTGTTGATATGCTAAACATATGATCAAATGTGGGTCATTGATCTATTGTTAATTGACCATGTTTGTGACACATGTCACCATCACATTCAATTTTAAGATCCTTTAAATTATTTACCTTTTTTTTGATGTTATATCTCCATCTACATGATTGAATTATTATTTTTATATCTATGATCTGATTGAGTGAGGTTTCGACCCTTCGTAGCCCTATATAATGGTTACTTGATATTGTAAATTTGACTAAGTACGAAAACTAGTGAAATCTCCCTGGGAGACCAATTGTTCACTACCATAAATTTTTATACAAACCATCTCATAACATAAAAATTATACCATAATATCTTGGTATAAAACTGATTAGACCCATGTGACCAACTCCTTTTGATATTGCCACATGTGTGAATGTTGATGTCATCAATTTGCTTACTCAACCTTATCTAAAAAGATGACTATGAGAACCTAGATATTCATATGATTACTCTGATGAATTCCTTTCAATTCCAAAATGACTCTAAGTACTCATAACACCCCATAGGGTATCTACAATATGACCACACCATCAATAACATCCATCAACTACCTCACTAACTCAAACACTAAAGAACCATGAAAAAACATTGAATCACACTTTGTCATTATCATTCTAACACACATGACATCTCATCAACACCCTTGGCCTCCTTGGAGACATCATTGAAAATAATCCAACACTGATCACCCCTTATCATCTCTAATCACTCCCTCATTGATCCTCATCATCCCTAACCACTTCCTCATTAACCTTATCATATTTGATAGTCCACAGTCACATCCTCATTAGCCCTCATTGTCATTCATCATCCCTAATCACTCCCTCATCATTCCTCATCAACCATAATATCTATATCAAGCAATTTTAATCATATTATTCACTAAATTTTGAATAAATTATGTAGACACCTTAAATTATACACTTTACGTTGATTTTAACTATCTACTAACTTCACACTAACATCATCCATAAACCCCACACTACTCTTCTATTCAGACTAACATGTCTAGCCTAATCACTATTCATCACACACTAGCCAATTATTCCTTAATTTATAACCACACCCAATCCCACAAAAAATACATTATATTCCATTAGTTAATTAAATCAAATTAATTAACAAATCTTTCCCTAATTATAAATCCTTTCGATTTTCAATATTTATATTTTCTAAATATGAAAATCAAATAATCATCACATCACTCAATCTCCCCCAAATTCATATGTAATCTGACATTACCCTATAAAATTAATTTTAAATTGGTTATCTAAATCCCCATGCAATACCTCTTCTTCCAAGACATTTCATAACCCATGCACCATTAATGCATCTCCTTACATAATCCAAATAGTCTCATTTATTCCTAAACTTCCCAACTTTGACCATCCTCCACCTTTGATCTTCAACCAAGATCAATATATCTCATCAAATTAAAAAATATATAAATGGAGGGTTCCCCCTCTCATTTGAAAATGGAGGGTTCCCCCTCTCATTTGAAAATGATCAAAAAATGTAGTGAAGATCTTACAAATCTTGAGATCAAGCCAATCAAGAATCCAATCATCTAATTAAGTCAAGCATCCAGTTTGCAAGGTGTTATGCTATCAAAATTCTTATATGTCATTAAAAAATTATTGTAATTAGATCCACATCACATTTTAGAAAAATAACACATTTATAGGAGTATTTATACTTGTTGGTAAGTGAAGGTATTATGATGTATCCTAAAAAGTCTTTCCAAGTTGGTTTGTTGTATAAGTCATTTAGGTTATATTTGGCGGATGTGCAAAGTTGAGGGACAAAATTTAAAAAAAAACTTTTTTTGTAAAGGGGATATGCATTTAAAAAAAAAAATCATTGCAAATATTATTTAGGCTGGTCTTGAGCCTAAATGGTGTATACCCTTTTGAGCAAATGGCGTATGCCCTTTACAAAGCGCATACACCCTTTAAGGCAAAAAGGGCATAGACCCTTTGTAGTAGTAGAAATGATATATGTAATATGTATTAGTAGAAAGTATGTATGTCCTTTGAGGTAGAAATGGTGTATGCCCTTTATAGTATTAGAAATGGTGTAACCCTTTGTATTAGTAGGAAGGGCATATACCTTCTGAAGTAGAATTATTTTTGTGTATGTTTATGGTTGTTTAAGATAGGGAATATTTACTAGAATAAATGCAATAAGTTTACATTTAATTTTATATTATTATAATTTGAATTTATTTTTTAAATTATAATAATATAAAATGTAATATAAAATTAAATGTAAACTTAATACATTTATTTAATTAAATATAACAAATTATGACCACTCTGCATGTTCTAAAATTGATTCTAAACCTGTAGGAGTTACCATTCAACAACTTGTTTTTCAAAATCCATTCAACTCAATACTTAGTTTTCATAATTTTAGGATTAGAATATAAAATGAGAAACAAAGTTTTGAATCATGTTACATATGTAATATATCTATACCATTGAGTATTGCATGCCTACTTTACCTATTTGAGTATGCCCTCCCTTATTGAAAAATAGAGCCATATCTTGATCTTAATGAGTATTCCCTACCTAAATATCTGATCTATATATTTATCATGACTATTCCCTACCTACCTTATTATTCTTAAGTATGCCCTACCTATTTTAAATACTTTAGTATGCCCTACCTACTTTACATACTTGATTACATGCCATACCCATTTAAATTTTGGAGCCATATCTTGATATTGAGTATGCCCTACATAAATATCTGAGCCATATCTTGATCTTGACTATGCCTTACCTATATTTTTGTACTTGAGTATACCCTACCTAATTTACCTACTTGAGTATGCCTTGCCTAACTATCCTTCTTGTCCTAACTACTTGAGTGTGCTCCACCTAATTAAGTACAATATACTTGATTAAATACCTAAGTTATCTCTTGATATTTAATACCTATATCTAATCCTTATCATATCTATGTTACCTGTGCCATATCTTGAATACCTGATACTTGATAGAATACCCAAGCCATATTTTGAAAGGAGTGGGGAAATTATCATGCTTGAAAATCATTAGTGGGGGCATTATTAGATCAAGGGATAAAGGAGATGGGCCATTATCAAGGGATGCTTTAAACTTAGGAGAGGAGGAATTAACTAATCAATATATCAAAAGGAGAGGGGGCATTCTCACATACATAAAGAAAGGAGTGACTAGGTACAATTATATAAAAGGCTTAAAGGTATATTTAGGCTTAATTCCTTAATAATTTGTGGGATTTTGATCAATTGGTATATCAATATGTATAAATGACTATCCTATAACATGCGACCTATAACATCTCTATAGTAATGATATAGTCATTCATACATTACATATACCACATACCTAGTACTATATGTAGGTATGTAGTCACTCATACATGACATCTACCTATAGTCATAATATAGTCACTCATACTAGATATGAATGTAGGTAATCACCCTCATATAATTAATTCATAATATAAGGAATTGAAACACAATTAAAGATTCATCATAGAAAGATATTGTTCACTCTAAAATAAATGTTATATGGATGGGCCAATCTATGCATGCTTAGATTCCAATCTCATGCATGTATGACCTGATTGATTTACTCCATACTCACATATAATAGAGATATTTTCTATCATTATAAACTCACATAAGACACTACCACTAATATTTGGGGTGGAGGGGGTAATTTTGAACCCTATGAATTATTAGTCTCATATAAAAATCACTCATATCACTATCTACCTTTCCCCAAAACATATGGAGAGAGGGGGTCAAGCATATAAATTTTCATTCATCATTATGATTCATCAATGTAATAAATCCCTAAACATTCATCACCATCCCTTATACCTCTCTAATCAACCTTAATTATGGCTCATCAACCCTAATCATCCCCAATGACATTATTACTGGTCCTCATCATCCCTCATCATCCCTAGTCACTCCATCATCGGTATTCATTTTCCCTCATCATCCCTAATTAATACATGAATCATCATCATCCCTCATCACTCCTTCATTAACCCTCACAATCCCTAATTGTCCATAGTCACTCTCTCATCATCTCTAATAATTATCTCAATGGCCCTCATTATCCCTATTCATGATTTCATCGAACCTCATCATTCATAATCATCCCCAATCACTCCATAATTACCCCTCATAAACCCTAATCACTCCCTCATCTACCCTCATCATCCTTCATCATCCCTCATCACCCATAATTATCCCTAGTCACTACCTCATAATAAATTATCATCCCTCATCATCCATAATCATATTTAATCATTCCCTTAATGGAACTCATTATCCTTAATCTCATATTCATCAACCTTCATCATCCCTAATCATACCTAGTCAAACCCTTATTATCTCTCACAATCCCTAGTCACTCCTTAATCACTCCCTCATCAACCCTCATCATCCCTCATCATCCATAATCACTCTATCATCAACCCTCATCATCAGTATTCACACCCTCATTATCCCTCATTGTACCTCATCATCCTTAATCAATATTTCATCATCCCTAGTCACTTTATCATCATCCCTCATCATCCTTAATCAATTCCTCCTCATCCTTTCTCACCCCTTATTATCCCTAATCATTCCCTCATTGGCCCTCATCATCCCTAATCACTCCCTCATAATAACTCATCATCCCTAATCACTCACTAGTAGTTAGGTAGTCTTGTTTGTAGTATTATGTGAGTATAGATTATTTTTACCATGTATCAACATGGTTACATCATTGATTATGGATTCATGTGATTCAAAAATCATGAGTGATTATTTGTGCTAAGATAAATGAAGTGTTCTTATTCTCTTCTCTATGGTGTCAAATAAATTCTATCATTTTGGAGTTGGAAATCGATATGTTCATGATTCCCATTATTACTGAGCATAATCTATATCATGATCTCAACTCTATGCTATAATATATTAACTACAAACCATACATATATAAACCCTAAACCCTTAAACCCTTAACCCTTAACCATAAAACCTTAAATTTTTAAACCTTAATAAACCCTTAACCCTAAACCATTAAATCTATTTAACTCGTTAACATTAAAATATAAACCATAACTCCAAACCCTAAACTCTCAATCCAAAACCCATACCAAAAATCCTAAACTCTAAACCCTAAAACCCCTAAACAAAAAACCCAAACTAAAAATTAAAAAACATAAAAATCCCAAACCCAAAAACTAAAACCCTAACCATAAACCCTAAATCCTAAAACCCTAACCACTAAATCCTAAACCCTAAAAACCTAAACTCTTAACCCCTAAACCCCTAAACCCTTAACTCTATAAACTCTAATAACCCTTAACCATTAACCCTTTACCCTAAACACACTTAATAGTAAGACCCTTTAGCCTTTAAATTATAAAAACCTTAAAATATAAACCCTTAAACTCTAAAACATAAAATCATAAAACCTTAACCCTAAACCCTAAACCTAAAATGCCAAACCCAAACCCTAAATCCATAAACACCTTAACTATAAAACCCTAAACCCTTAAACTATAAAACCCTTAGTTTCATAAATCTTAAACCCTAAAATCCCTAAAAATTAAATCCTTAAAGCCTAAAACCATAAAAACCTAAAACCCTTAAAGACTTAAACCTAAACTCTTAAACACCAAACCATAAACCCTAAAGCTTAAAATCCTAAAACTTAAACCCTAAAACGTAAAACCTAAAAATAAAACACCATACACCCCAAAACCTAAACCCTAAATTTTAAATTCCAAATCCTAAACTCTAAACCTTAACCTCTAGACTTTAAACCCTTAACCCTAAAACCTTAACTCTTAAAACCTTAAACTCTAAACCCTAAAAATTAAACCCTTGAAATATAAACCCTTAAAACATAGAACCTAAACACTAGTATCTATACCTTGAAACCTTAAAATGCTAAAACCTAAACCCTTAAACCCTAAACCTTAAACCCTAAACTCTTAATCCCTAAAACCCTAAATCCCATAAACCCTAAAATCCTAACACATAAACCCCTAACCCCAATGCCAATCCCTAAGCCTAAATCCTAAACCTTGAAACCATAATTCCCTACTCCTTTGAACCCTAGACCTTCAAACCAAAACCCAAAATTGTAAAACCTAACCTCTAACCCATAAGCCCTACTCCCTACCCATAACTTATAACCCTAACCACTAAAACCTAACTTGTAAACTTATGAACATTTTGGCCTCAAAAACCAAAATTCAAACCCCTATCATTTAAATCTTTGATGACCATAGACTTATATTGATTTTATATGCCTCATAGTGCCTTTGTTTAAGAGAAAAATGACTTATACAAGTCTTGAGAAGCCAGAGCATCATATGAATGTCATGTATAAATGGTCTGGTTAGCTCAATTGTGAATTTTATAAGTATGCTTAGAAAGCCTCTCATGCCAAAAGAGTGACATGGACATAAATTTATTCATGCCTTGATCATTCTCTATAAATTTCATGTCTTGGTGAGCTTGCTATCTCAAGATATAAATATTCAAAATTGAACTTACAGAGTGAGATGAGCATGGGGACATCAAGTTTAAGCTTCAAGAAGCAACTATTTAAATTCAAATGTCCCAAAAATGAATTCATGGATGATAAGCTTCAAGATCATGGGAGCTTAAGTCAAGATCTAATGGTGAGCTGGTGATCTGAAAATGCTAGTGGGTTTCAAATATCTAATAACATGTATTTGATCGTGCACCCAAGATCAATGGTGAGAGATGGGTCAAAAGGTCACCAAATATTGAAGATAAATTCATAAGTGACAAATGTCTCAACCATGTTAAAGTGATAGAATATCTATTGCTCATGTTCATTTTTATAGAGAAAGATCAATGATGTGAAAGAAAGTAGATCTAATAGTGCTCGATCCATCGTACAAAAGCATATTGACAGCTAATATTAAAAGTTGAAGACAATGCATCTAAGCAGGTCAATGATGCACAATCCATCATGAAAAAGTAGATCGATAATCAATATTAAATTTTTAAAGATAGGATATTTTAAGTGGAGAATAATTATGTCCTAGGTTAAAATAGAATCAAGTCTTACAAGGATCATCCTATCACCATTAGATCTCGATTGAATACCATTAAAAAGATGTAGTGATATAGTTAGGATGGTAAGGATGAAGTTCTAATGACATTGAAGCTCAGTATATAAATTTGGTTCAAATATTTGTAACATATGGGGTCCATATTCTAGGGTTTTGGTATTTTTCTATAACTATGTTCAGTAGTCTTTAAATAAGACTAGTGTATATGGTGACTTCTTGGCTTCCATAAATGCTCAAAGGTAGAATAGGTCTATTTTTACCTAATAGAGATCAAGAACAAGACCATATGGCCTATAAGTTTTCATCAATGTGATGAATATAGGAAAAATAATAAATTGGATTGGTTGTCAATGTATATATAAGACATATGCTCAGATTTTGTAGTAGGGGTGGACGTGTGACTATGGAGAAGTGTTTTGTCCCTTGACATGGTCATAGCTTTGGTAATCATATACCTATAGTAGCTAAAATCAGACATGATCATGGCTTTATCAGGTGCATGAATAGGAGGATTTTATCCTTTAAATTAATAAAATTAATGTAGAAGATCTCAAGAAAGATTCATATGGTGAGATGATTGCTTCTTGTAGTGGTATTAACCTTCTTTCTCCACCTTTTCATGCCAGACAAAGTCCTAGTGACATTAATATGACCAAGAACCCAAGGAAGATGTGATATTGGTCATTATGAATCATTCTCCATTCTCTTATGCATGTTCCCCATCTCTCTCATCCCATTATACTATATATAAAGGCTTTTGAGCCTTAAAAAACATCCCTCAGGACTGGTATGACTAGACTCTACTAGAATTTTTACTCATGCACCTCCTGGATTAATGATAAATATATTTATAATTGTTTATCAATTAGTGCTTAGTGTTCTGTATTTATTTGATATACAAAAGTTGTTTAATCTTCCCTTTTTATTTCTAAGTTCAACTTAAGTGACAACAAACTTTCCTTATAGGGCATCTAGTGTGTCATAATGTTGATGTCTCAATTATAGAGTGGACTACTGACTATAAGTGCCTTCAACCAAGCCTTACCCTCATTTCCATCCAACTTAAGTCAATCAAACTAAGCTATATGTGAAACACTTTTGTTTAGAAACCATTGTAGGTACTATGTTAAGTCTATTCATAGTCCATTCGTGTGTCAAGAGTTCAAGCCTATGAGTGGGTACAATGAATTCATAGTGTATCACCACACTTAGAGTATGTTTTCATTCATGCAACTCCTTCTCTCTTTTCATCCCAAAATATTTAGGTCTTAGGTGAGAAATATAATGAATAATATGAGGAGCTAGCCTCATTAAAAACCCTAAAGGTCTGACCCAAGATTAGGTTACCCATAGCCTAGGGTCATTCCCATGTTTCACTAGGTTTTATCAGGATGACTTGAATTATCCTTTGTTTAGATAAGGTGTAGCCTATGCCTCCAAAAATTTCTACTTTAATTTGGCCAAAAGCATACTCTAAAGATATTGGAGGACATTTGGAAGTTGAATACATAAAGAACATCATCTATAGTCATCTTGGGCAAATTCAAGCATCTTTAGAAGGTTTTCAATCAATCTCACATTCAAAGATACCATTAGTTTCATGTTTGTAGAGGTAATAAGGTTTTTTGGTCATGGTTTTGATTTAATACACATATTGCATAAGGAGACATGACAGCTTATGAGGTAGGTTTTTGTCCTTCACCTCCATATCCACCTTACCATAGCCCATATGATCCATACACTGATCCTTACCCACTATATAATCAATATCCTACACCCTACCAAGATCATCCACCATACTTTGAGCCTCCTCTACCTCCATGGCAACCTAAAAATCCTCATAATAAATCCTATTATCAAATTTCTACTCTTTACAATCCACCTGCATCAAACATTGGCTATCTACATTTAAAAATTGAAAAATTAAGAGGAAAAAGAGATAGGTTGTAGGAAGACCATAGACAATAGCAAAGGGTTAAATTCCAAGCTCTTATTCCTCATCAAAATAATCCTAAAAATGAACCACAACCAACTAAATTAGTCACCAATCTCCTTTTCTTGCCTCCATGGTCATAGGATATTTCTTGGTCCATAATTGTTTGCTTAATGATAAAATAGTTTTTTTAATTATTCCTAAACCAATGGCAGACACATTGAGTCTAAGGTATGAACCTATTTATGACTTGGATTTGAAATGGAATGGATCTCCCATAAAGGTATTTCATGTTGTCAAGGATCTTCAACTCACCCTCCATTCATATCTCAAGATTTTAGTTATGTAAAACCTTATTGTGATAGATTTGTTGCCTCATTTTACCTTGTTTTTGGGTAATGACTTTGTGACTAAGGTTGAAGGGTACTTGTTCAAAGAATTGTCTCATATAGTGTGAAAACTTGAACATGGTTTGGAGGTGAAAATAAATTTTGAGTCACTCTCTAAGTTTCACATTCTACCACATCCTCCAATCACTTCAAAGGTAGACTACCTTACCTTCCTTCTTAAAGGCAATCCACTTGTGTTTGAGATCCTATACCTACCAAAAATCTTAAAATAATACCCACATGAAAGCCTTCATGGGACATGGATCCTAATTTCATCATGCCCACCCTTGAAAAGGAGGATAAGAAAGGAAAAGTAGGTGTAAAACCTATTATTGGTCCTTCATCTGCTATTACTCAAGTACCTATTACCCCTCCTCACATCCCTCCTAAATCCCAAGATCCTCCCAAGAAACCATTCAAGATCCCTAGTTATAAGGATACCCTTGCAAGTATCACGTAGCCTAATGATATCTTCTACCCACACACCCTCTTCCCTCTTGAAAAAAAGTCAAGTACACCAAAATTAGAATTGGATCATTTAAGAATGGTGGGCAAACTATCAATGTTGGTAAAGGAAGGGGTAGTCATTTAAGAGATAGATAGTGATACAATTGTATTTAAGTGTCAAAATCACCTTGGAGAGGACACTTATAGTGTCTATGAATAAGATATTCAAATTGGGACCCTTGTGCACTCCATTATATTATAAGGTAAGCATGAGTAGAGATTGGATGATAAAGGGCAACTACAATGTCATAATGATGGAATTGAGGCAAATGAAACACAAGCTGATCTCTTCATAAGAGACTAGTTATATGGAAGAATCCATGATGATGCTATCTGTTGGTTGAATATTTTGTCAATCAACGTACTAATAAACAAAATAGGTATGATCAGCCAAAGTAGGAAGATTAGTCATCCAAATGTGTAGGTTTACCACATCAAAAGGGGACTGATCTCTCCTCTCATCAAAGGGAGGTTCCCTATAGATAAGCTATATATATATATATATATATATATATATATATATATATATAAACAAAAAAAATACTCAGGGGTAGGACAAACCATCCATCTCTCTTTTTTCAGAGATGATGTGTGCAGATCAAAGGAAAAACTCAAGGGAAATGATAGATAGGACTCCTCTTCTTTCATAATTACTATTTAGCAAACCACAAGAATACTCTTGGTAGTAACAGCAAAATGTAACAAAGGATGTAATAACCAGCAAATCAAGATGTAGCACAAAGTCTCCACCTAAATTGCTCAAGATTAAGATACGAAGGACAATGAGGGCACAAAGTCATCCCAAAGTAATTTACATAGAAATGAAAAGAAAACACACTAAAGGCAATTATGGAGGCACAAAGTCTCTCCACACTTGACTCTTCAGGGCACCTTCCTAACTGCTGTCACTAATTCTACTTGTTGAATTAAAAGAACATAAAAAATATTGAAGAAAAAGACATAAAAATAGTTTCCTCAACAATAAATATATTACAGCACAAATTCTAAAAAGTCACTTGCTTTCTTATTCCAGTAACAAAATATGATCAGCAATCTGAGCTTAAAGTCTTAGTAATGCCTTATAATTTGGGCAGAGTTTCATTCTAATTGTCAAAAAAGAGATCCCTATTACAATAAAAGAGAGTCCCTTATATAGCCTCTTCAAGAAGGACTCAGGAACAGTAATACATCATTTTGCATTGGAATTTGTTAAGAAGACATGTTGGAACTTAGGGGCATTTTACCCATTTGATTTTATCAATGCAGGGAAACAAGTCGCGCTTATTGAAAGTTTGCAACTTTTAATGTCCAACTGGCGATATGATCTTATCTTCATCATTCCTCCTTTTTTGGTTAATTAAATCGGGTCTTGGATTTAGTTTTCTATTTTATTCCTTCCTCACTTTTTGTTGGTCTTGGCCTTGAAATTTGTGAATTTATTCTGGTCTATATATTTAAAGGATCAACAACTAGTTCATTGTGTTGAATTTGATGTTTTCGGGTGCGTCATTCCTTTGTCCTCTTTCATCTTTTTTATTTGGCACTTTTTTGGATTGAACTTGCCATTTTAGGCCTTAAGAAATGACCTATTTTGAGTTGGGAAGAGCCTCCCACAAGGGTATCTACCCTTCAAGCAGTCTTTGAATGGCCTTCGAGCTTCTTCGGGCATCCCTTCAGCTTCAAGAAGTGTCTTCGAATTGGCAGCTAAGAGTCCCCCATAAGGGCACCTACCCTTTGAGGTCCTTCAAGAAACTCTTTGAACTTTGGCGATAAACCAACTATTGAACCATTCCATTGAACCATGGCTTTGAACCATTCCATTGAACCAAGGCTTTGAACCTCTTGTTGAACTTGCTTTTGAACCATGTGTTTGAACTAACTGTTGAACTAAGTTTTGGTTCAATGGTTCAAACAAAGCCTTGAACTGATTGATGAATTGTTTGATTGAACCAAAGGATGAACCAAAGTGTTAAACCGCTTGGTTGAATTAAGAAATTGAACCATTCCTTTGATTGAACCCACCCTTGAACTTGTAGAAATGAGCTTGTTTGAAGAGTCCGTAGAAACCAAGTTCATAGTTTTCTCTAACCTTGAAAGAGTCTATAGATTTCAACCTATAGAAGCCCATTAAACTTGACCTGCTGAGTCCATAGATTTTTGAGAAGCTTGAAAAATGAGGAATTTGAATGCCCAAGACAAATTTTGGAAAGGGAAGAGATAATTTTGGTCTGTAGGACAAAAATAGTTCAAATGTTGTCCCAAAAATAGCTGATATTTTTGGGGGACAACAACTGGCTCTAGTTGGGGAACTTCTATCAATTGCAAAAAGAATTGAAAGGATTAGAATCCAAAATCTCCAGTGCCTTGAAGTGTGCCATTGGGTTATGAAGTCATGCTACCCAAAAAGAAAGGCTCCAAAAAATGAAAATGAAAAGCACAAAATAGAACTAAAGACTATACATATATACATATGTGCAGATGATCTTATCTGATGCCTCAATATTTGAAGCACTTCAGATGCTGCCCATTGTGAGACAGTGAAAATGGCATCCCATCCTGATAAACTAGTAAGAAACCATTTTGTCCCTAAAATCAATGACAGGCGAATGGAACTCTCCACCAGGAAACCAATTTTTTGTGTCTTCTCCTTGGCCTTTTCTTCTTCTTGTTCCAAGGCAAGATGTGGTTTTCAAACTAGAAACCATAACTCCTTGCTCTCTTGGTGAAGGATTCCTTTGCCTAATTTTGATTTGCAGTAGTGTGGTCCACCATCATAACTTGCTATTCTATTGGTCCAGTCCAACACATGATTGGATTGTCCATATCAAACTCCTGACAAACTATTAGATTAACATCTCCTTTGATGTGAAGGAGTTTGACTTCTTCATCTTGAGTAATCTTCAATTTAAGCAATAGAGATTCACATCCAGCTATGTTGTTGGTGTTGCTGACTTGAAAATTACATGAAGGAAGAATATCTCCTTGAGGAGATATCAACATAGTTCCAACTTCTTCATTGGTGGAAGAATTGCTGTCATCATCAGAAGCTGATCTCGTATTAGATTTCTCTTCATTATTTATACTGCATCCTACCAATTCTCATAAAGTCTTATTTGGATAAATTCCTAGATTGTCAGCTACAGGACTTTCATCTGTAAAAACATGACATCCTCTGTGGTAAAGAAATAATTACCCCTACCTGAAGACTCAGACATAATTTGTGTTGCAAGGGTTGATGTTTGGGTGACCACGTATTTTGTCTTAGAGAGGTCCGCATCTAGTTCTCCATCAATGTCCAATTGCTCAGGATTGACTTGTAGGGATTCAAACTTAGTCATTTGAATTTTTGATTCCTTGACATGATCAATCATGTCAAATGACTAGAATGGATTTGGAAGAGAGGATAAGAGTTCATCCATTTGATTTCTGGGAGGGGGAGGACTAGTTTGCAAAGTTAAAGTAGAAGGTACAAAGATGTTCGATGTACTTATGTCTTTGGTAATCACCGAGTCCTTTGATTGAAAAGGAGGAGGGGTTCTTTCTTCAACAATTGAAATTGCTGGTTGGGGTCACTCCTCTGTCTTCTCGTTGTTGGCCTATTGGGCTAACTGATTCTGGGACTAGGTGAATACTGCGTATGATCCTTTGATTGCTTCACCTTCACTTCTGGGTTCATCTTGGTAATTCAATAAACCAATGTGGGAGTCACCAGCTAATTCTTCTAGATCCTCCCTGAAGAGATCAGTGCCATTTTCTTGCTCTAACTCAGGTTGGAAATAGGAAACATGCTCTGTTTCCATATATCCAACTACCGAGTTTGTTGGAGGTGCTTCAAGGGTAGGATTCCTCTATAGAGGAAGAAGATGATTTTGTTGCCCTTGAATTTTGGCAGCGTTGCCTTGATATGGCTGATTAGGGAATGTCCTCCTTGGTATATCTTTATATAGAGGAGTAGAAGACATACTTTGTGCCATTTGCCTTTTCAAGGCTAGCAATTCATTTGCCAGATTTTGTACCATTGGATCAGTGGTGCCTATAGATGTATATTCAAAAAAAGATGAGGATCTATTTCTATTTGGATCTCTTCTTATCTTCCCTACTAAGATGAGATCATCTTCTACCTCAGTGGCTAAAAGTTGAGCTGTAGCAAGATCTATTTGACTAGCATGTCTCAAAAGAAAATTGACTTCAGGTAACTAAGAATTAATGAAGAAGTATTTGAGATTCTTAGCTGTAGGTTGAGCAATTACAAGAATTCTATTCCTCAGTTTGTCAAATTTGGCTATGAAATCCCTCATAGGCTCATAAGGCTCTTTCTTCATCTGAGTGAGCTAGGCTAACAAGGCATGTGCATCTTCTATGGGCTTGAACCTTGCTTCGAACTTGGCTTTAAGTGTATTCCAGTCAGTCACTGATCTAGCTTGCAGATGGTAAAACTAGTCTACAACAGCACCTTGTAGTGTCTCCATAAAAATCCTAACTGCCACATCTTCAAATTCCACCCCTATCACACCATAGGCTATGGTGAAGGCTGTAATGTGTTCATCAGGGTGGACTCTTCCATCACCAAAGAATTTGGGGAAATTCTTTCTTAAACTGAGTGGTAGCTCATGCAGGGGTGGAGTTAGATTAAGTGGGGCAAATGAGTTACCCCAGGGACCTCAAACTGCCATGATCAAATTATGAAAAATAGGGATAACACATCTGAGTGGAGTTGCCTGATTATAGGACAAAAATGGAAAATAAATTGGCCTTGCTTCAACTTAAAGCTTGAGGCTTCAAACTGTGTTTTCTTTCCCAGTAGCTTTGGTTTTGCAGACCAGATAATATAATGGAGATGGATGAAAATGGTAAGGCTATAAATAATAATGGGTAAGACATGAAATAGAGTCGCCAGACTCTGTAATGGATAAGGGTTATAATGATAATGGGTTATATTCCCCAGCGGAGTTGCCAAAAACTATTGGTTGAATATTTTGTCGATCAGTGTACTGATAAACAAAATAGGTCTAATTAGCCAAAGTAGGAAGATTAGTCATCCAAATGTGTAGGTTTACCACATCAAAAGGGGACTGATCTCTCCTCTCATCAAGGGGAGGTTCCCTATAGATAAGCTATATATATATATATATAAATAAAAAATAATACTCAGGGGTAGGACAAACCATCCATATCTCTTTTTTCAGAGATGATGCGTGTAAATCAAAGGAAAAACTCAAGGGAAATGATAGACAAGACTCCTCTTCTTTCAAAAGTACTATTTAGTAAACCACAAGAATACTCCTAGTAGTAACAACAAAATGTAAAAAAGGATGTAATAACTAACAAATCGAGATGCAACACAAAGTCTTCACCTGAATTGCTCAAGAGTAAGATACGAAAGACAATGAGGGCACAAAGTCATCCCAAAGTCCTTTACACAAAAATGAAAAGAAAACACACTAAAGGCAATTATGGGGGCACAAAGTCTCTCCACACTTGACTCTTCAAGACACCTTCTTGACTACTGTCACTAATTCTACTTGTTGAATTAAAGGAACAGAAAAAATATTGAAGAAAAAGACATAAGAACAGTTTCCTCAACAACAAAGATATTACAACACAAAGTCTAAAAAGTCACTTGCTTTCTTATTCTAGTAACAAAATATGATCAGCAATCTGAGCTCAAAGTCTTAGTAATGCCTTACAATTTGGGCAGAGTTTCATTTTAATTGTCAAAAAGGAGATCCGTATTACAATAGAAGAGAGTCCCTTATATAGCCTCTTCAAGAAGGACTCGAGAATAGTAATACATCATTTTGTGCTGGAATCTATTAAGAAGACATGCTAGAACTTAGGGGCGTTTTACCCATTTGATTTTATCAATGCAGGGAAACAAGTCACGCTTATTGAAAGTTTGCAACTTTCAATGTCCACTTAGCGATCTGATCTTATCTTCATCATTCCTCCTTTTCTAGTTGATTGAATCAGGTCTTGGATTCATTTTTTTGTTCTATTCCTTCCCTGCTTTCTACTGGTCTTGGCCTTGAAATATATAAATGTATTCTGGTCTGTATGTTCAAAGGATCAATGGCTAGTTCACTATGTTGAATTTGACATTTTCAGGCGCGTCATTCCTTTGTCCTCTTTCAGCTTTTTTGTTTAGCACTTTATAGATTGAACTTGCCCTTTCAGGCCTTAAGAAATGACCTATTTTGAGTCGAGAAGAGCCCCCCACAAGGGTATCTACCCTTCAGGCAGTCTTTAAATGGCCTTTGGGCTTCTTCGAGCATCCCTTCAGCTTGAGGAAGTGTCTTCAAATTGGCAGCTGAGAGGTCCTCACAAGGGCACCTGCCCTTCGAGGTCCTTCAAGAAACTCTTTAAACTTTAGAGATAAACCAACTGTTGAGCTATTCCATTGAACCATGGCTTTGAACCATTCCATTGAACTAAGGCATTGAACCTCTTGTTGAACTTGCCTTTGAACCATGTGTTTGAACTAACTGTTGAACCAAGTTTTAGTTCAATAGTTCAAACAAAGCCTTGAACTAATTGACAAATTATTTGATTGAACCAAAGGATGAACCAAAGCATTGAACTGCTTAGTTGAACTGAGACATTGAACCATTCCTTTGATTGAAGCCACCGTTGAACTTGTAGAAATGAGCCTGTTTGCAGAGTCCATAGAAACCAAGTCCATAGTTTTATCTAACCTTGAAAGAGTCCGTAGATTTCAACCTGTAGAATCCCATTGAACTTGACCTGCTAAGTCTATAGATTTTTTAGAATCTTGAAAAATGAGGAATTTGAATGCCCAAGACAAATTTTGGAAAGGGAAGAGATAATTTTGGTCTGTAGGACAAAAATAGTTCAAATGTTGTCCCAAAAATAGCTGATATTTTTGGGGGACAACACTATCGATACTGAAGTCAAGAATACATTAGAAGATCAGTAGTAACACTTGTGTTTGGGGTTCTTGAATGAAATATAACAACTTGTCAAGGCATATTTGAGTAATATAGTTGAACAGTAGGCTAATACTTCAAATGAGGGAAGCAATGAAAATCTAGGAGTGAAAAGGTAAGATGAGTTGGACCTTCATTATATTGAGGAACCACCTCTCTCTATTGATGAAGAGGATGAGAAAAATTTAGCTAAACAAGAACCTTATGATGATCCTGCCAAAGTGAAGGAGGTGAGTAATCAACTTGATGACTTATAGATAGATGGCAGAAGTTTAAATGAACCTTATGATTTTTTTATTAAATAAAGTGAGATATCCTTTTGGGAGGACTTAGAAGACTTATTGAAGTTAGATAACTCACCTTTACACCAGTCAAAGTTTGAAAATAAGGAACTTGTCAAGAATGCTTTGATAGTTGATCATCTAGAACCCAAAGAGTAGAACCAATTACAGTTCCTAACTGAAGATGAGATGAGTTTAGTGATGCAATATAGAAATATTTGGGAGGAGTATGATTGGATTTTTTACCCTCATAATTAACCCATGCACATAAGGATGAACCTAGATGGTCAATCCACTTTTCTAAGTGAACAAGAGAGTGATAGCTACAAATAGAGGTTGTCGCACATTGGTCAAAATACAATTACACACAAATCATTGTATGATAACTCCACATCATATTGTCAAAGTGATCAAAAAACATTCCCATTTTATTTTATGGGAATGAATTTAAAGTTAGGGTAGTTTTGTAGTAGTTAGTTTGTTCATCCAAATAAATACTTTGCATAAGTTTATAGGTAGTGCTTTATTATTTCAGTTATTTCCCTTATTTATCATTAGTTATTAGCTCTATTCTTAGTTTTAGGTTTGTTTTCTTTCCTTGTTTGTGTGTGTCTTATTTCTAATTCAAGTCTTGAACCTAGATGGTCAATCTACTTTTCCAAGTGACCAAGAGAGTGCTAGCTACAAATGGAGGTTGTCACACATTGGTCAAAGTCTAATTGCACATAAATCATCGTATGATAACTCCATGTCAAATTACTAGAGTGATTAGAGAATATTCTCGTTTGATCCTAGGGGAATGAAGTAAAATTTAGGGTAGTTTTGTAGTAGTTAATTTGTTCATCCAAATAAATTCTTTGCATAATTTTATAGGTAGTGCCTTATTATTTTAGTTCTTTTCCATATTTATCCTTCATTGTTAGGTGTGTTCTTAGTTTTAGGTTTATTTTCTTTCCTTGTTTGTGGGTGTCTTGTTTTTGATACAAGTATTTGAGGTGTCAAGAATACAATTGAGTCCAAAGAGTCATTATCTCATGTCTCTTTATTGAGTCACCTTGTCATGAAAGTGTCTGCAATAGGCTAGTCAAGCCATCAAAGTCACCAAAAATGTTAACATTTTGGCCTAAAAAACCAAAATGTCAACCCCTATTATTGAAATATTTGATGACCATGGACTTAGATTAATTTTATATGACTCATATTACCTTTTTTGAGATAAAAATGACTTGTACAAGTCTTGAGAAACTAGATCATCATATGCACATCACGTAGAAATAGACTAGTTAGCTCAATTGTGTATTTTATAAATATCCTTAAAAATATTCTCAAGTCCAAAGAGCGAAATTGAAATGAATTTATTCATTCCTTTATCATCCTCTATAAATTTCATGTCTTTATGAGCTTGTTATCTCAATATATAAAGCTTCAAAGTTGAAATTATAGAGTGAAACGGGCATGGGAACATCAAGTTTAAGCCTTGGGAAGTAACCATTTAAATTCAAATGTCCCAAAGGTGAACACATATATGAAAAGTGTCAATATCTTGGGAGCTTAAGTTGAGATCCAATGGTGAGAGGGTGAGCTGACAATATCAGTGGGTCCTGAAGATCTAATAGTGCACATTTGATCATGCACCTAAGATCAATGATGAGTCAAAAGGTTAGTGAATCTCAAAGATAAATACATGGGTGATAAGGGTCTCAACCATGTTAAAATAACATAATATATATGGCTCACATTCATTCATATAGAGAAATATCAATGGTGTGCAAGAAAGTAGATCCAATGGCGCTTGATCCATCATATAAAAGTAGATTGATGACTAATATTAAAAGTCAAAGATAGTGGGTCTAAGTAGATTGATGGTGCATGATCCATCATGTAAAAGTAGATTTATGGTCAATAATAAAGTTCAAAAGATATGATATTTCAAGTGGAGAACAATTATGACCTAGGTCAAAATAAAAATAAGTCCTAAAAGGATCATCCTAACATTATTAGAGCTTAGTTGAATACCATTAAAAAGACATAGTGATAGAGTCAGGATGGTCAATGATGAATTTATAATACCATTGAATCTTAGTATGAACCTCTAGTTTAATATTTATAACATACGAGGTCCGTCTTTATGGGTCACATTATTTTTCTATAACTATGTTTGCTATTATTTAAAGAAGACTGTGTATATGGTGAATTTTTAGCTTCCATAAATGCTTAGGGTAGAATACGTCTATTTAGACCTAATAGAGATCAAGAATAGGGCCATACGGCCTATAGGTTTTCATCAATATGATGACTATAGGAAAATCAATAATTAGTTTGGTTTTCAATATATATAAAATACCTATGCTGATATTTTATAGTAGGGGTAGATGTGTGACTATGGAGAAGTGTTTTGTCCCTTGACATGGTCATAGCTTTGAAAAATAGGTACTTGTAATAACTAAAATAAAATGTGATCATGGATCTATTAGGTGCATGAATAGGAGGATTTTATCCTTACAATGAAGAACATTAATGCATACTATCTTGAGAAAGATTCATATGATAGGATGGTTGCTTCTTGCAGTGGTCTTGACCTTCTTGCTCTACCTTTTAATGCTAGACAAAGTCCCAGTGATATTAATGCAATCAAGAGCCCAAGAAAGATGTGATATTGGTCATTATGACTCCTCTATTCTCCCATGCATGATCCCCATATCTCTTATCTTATTCTGCTATATATAGAGGATTCTAAGCCTTAAAAACCATCCTTTAGAGCTAGTATGACTAGACTCTACCAAAATTTGTACTCATGCACCTCTTGGATCAATGATAAAGACATTTACAATTGTTTATCAATTATTGCTTAGTGTTTTGTATTTGTTTGATATGAAAAAGTGGTTTAATCTTCCCTTTGTAGGTCCAAGTTTAACCTAAGTGCTAACAAGCTTTCCTTGTAGAGCATTTAGTGTGTCATAATGTTGATTTATTAGGTATAGAGTGGACTACTAACTATAAGTGACTTCAACCAAGCCTTACCCTCATTACCCTCTAGCCTAAGTTAATCAAAATGACCTCTATGTGAAACACTTTTGCTTGGAAACCATTGTAGGCATTGTGATAAGTTTATTCATAGTCCATTAGTGTGTTAAGAGTTCAAGTCTATGAGTGGATATAATGAATTCATGGTGCATCACTACACTTAGAGTAGGTTTTCATTCATGAAACTCCTCTCTTTTCATCCCAACCTATTTAGGTCTTAGGTGAGCACTATAATAAACAATCTGAAGAGATAGCCTCATTAAAAACCTTATAGTTTTGACCCAAGATTAGGTTACCCATAGCTTAGGGTCAATCCCATGTTGGACTAGGTTTGAGTAGGAGGACCTAAAAAATCCTTTACTTAGCTAGGGTGCAGCCTATGCTTCCAATAAAACCATAAACTCTAAATCACTTAAACATGAAACCCTTAAACCCAAAACCCTACCCTCTAACCCCTAAACCCAAAACCCCTTAAACTAAAAACCCAAAATGAGGAGGGAATGATTAGAGATGATAATGGATGATGACAAATGATGATGGAGTGACTAGGGATAATGACTAATGATGAGGGACTGATTAGGGATGATAAGGGATGATGAATGAGTGATTATGGATGATAAGGTATAATTAGGGATAATGAGGTTGTGACTAAGAATGATAATGATCGATGAAAAAGTGATTAAGGATAATGAAAGTTGATGAGGTTATATTATGGATTGATTAGGGAGTGATTAGGGATGATGAGGGTCGATGAGGGTGTGATTATAGGTAATGAGGGTCAATAACAAAGTGATTAGGGATGATTAGTGATGATGAATAATGATGAGGAATGATGATGGAGTTATTAAATATTATTAGGGATGATGTGGATTGATGAGGGAGTGATTAGGGATGGTGAAGGATGCCGAGGGATAATGAGGGAGTGATTAGGGATAATGAGGGTCGATGAGGGAATGACTATTGATGATAATGGATGATGAGGGATGATGAAGGAGTATTAGGGATGGTGAGGGTCCATCAAGGAGTGATTAGGGATGATGAGGGGAAATAAGGGATGATGAGGGATGATTAGGCATGCTGAGGTTGATGAGGGTGTGATTAGGGACAATGAAGGCCATTGAAGGAGTGATTAGGGATGATTAAAGATGATGAGGGAGTGACTAAGGACAATTTTGAATGGTGCTTGATTTCTTCTATTTTGAATGGAATGTACTAGGGTGATTAGCTACATTCATATATAATATGAGTGACCATATCATGACTATAGGTATATATCATGTATGAGTGACTATATACCTCCATGTAGTACTAAGTATGTGGTAGAAGTCATGTATGAGTGACTGTAATTTTACTACAAATATGCTACAGGTTGCAGTCTACATGCCAATCATTTATGTATATTGATAGACTCTTGAATGGTGTTTAATTCCTTCTATTATGAATGGAGTGTACTAGGGTGATTAGTTATGTTCATTTCTAGTATGAGTGACCATATCACGACTATAGGTAGTTGTCAAGTATGAGTAACTACATACCTATATGTAGTAATTATGCCATAGATGTCATCTATGAGTGATTGTATTACTACAAAAAATATGTTACTTGTCACATGCTACATGCCAATCATTTATGCATATCAATAAAACCATTGATAAAAAATCCCACAAATTATTTAAGAATTTAGCCTGAAACTGCATTCAAGACTTTTACCTGATGGTCCCTAGTCACTCCTTTTTCTATATAAGTGAGAATGCCCCATTTATTTTCAATATATGGCTCAATCAATTCCCCTCTCATTTATCTATGTGAGAATGTAAATATCTAACATTTAATTTTTTTGCTTTCTATCCAAATATGGCTTAGTTTTAGGCCTGGGGGGTCCTAACCTAGCTTTAACCCTATCATGCACTAGCCTATATGAGGTTTTCGAAATTTATGTGTCTTTTTCATATTTTTTGACACATCTGATCAAGTAAATTTTATAATTTTTAAAAAAATGGGTTTATAGAAAGAAAAATGTAGTTTTTGAATATATATATATATATATATATATATATATATATAATGTTAAAATATTATTTTTAATTATTACTTAATTTCTACATAATGTACCTCATTATGGAATATATACATATCGTTACAAATACCTTTATAAATTTTGGAACATTGATTAAAAGTTTATTAAACTTATACTTGAAAAAAATACGTACCATTCACTATGCTTTAAAAAATTGGTTTTCGTGAAGCTAAGGTAAAAAAATTATGTTCGTATGCTTGTCGTTCCAATTTTCCAACTATCTTAACTTGTAAATTTATTATATATATATATATATATATATATATATATATATATATTAAAAAATTAATAAAAATTAACTTGACCAATCTTTGACATTTCATATATTCATATATGAAATTTAATACATCAATTCATTTGTTTACTAAAAAAAGTGTGTCCGTACACATGTCATATCCTTATCTTTTCATAAAAAAGGGTCAAAACATTGTCATAAATGCATCTATTTTGCAAACTTTTATCATCTAGGTATTTAAAAAAATTATATATTTATAAACTACATTTAAAATTACATAATTCACATTCTTACGTCATTGTCAAATTATTTTTAAAATTGTCTCTAACATTCTCTTCAAGTTTAACTATTGTAATTTTCAAAAAACAAAATGTCACTTTATAACCCCCTTTTGTCCCCCATTATCTTGAATCTACCCATCCAAGTTGTAAACATTTTAAATTGTAAAATATTTTTGTTTCCATAGGATCAATGAGGTTATGCCAAAAGTAAGAACCACCCATGGATAATGTTATTATTTAGTCTTGTTGGCATGGGTGATTTTTGATTTTTACAATTTTATGAGGTTTATTAGAATGGCCATCTTGGATTGGTCCCACGTTGAGTAATTTTTTAAAAGGTGTCATGAAAATTGTAGTAATGCCATAAATTTATTTGTCATCATCACTTAGTAATTCACCTTCCTCATTTCCATTTGGGATAAATATTTTGTATTTGGAAGGAGAAATCCTATGTTTTTTGGATATTTGAATATGAATGAAGCATATATATGAACATCCAAATATAAATGGATAAATGATATTTATTTTTTATGTAATTTTATTTCCTTTAATGGGGAAATAATACCTCAAATAAATATGAATTGTTGTTAAAAAATTGAGCATCTTAATGTTAAGGAATATGATTTACTTTTAAATTGAATAACACAGTCTTGAAGAGATAAATTATCATATTGTTTAACATTGTTCAAATGTTCTATTGTAAGTATGAGATGCTATACTATTAATTTTACCAAGTATATAAGATTGAGATGCTATAATATGATTTTTTATTTTTTACACATAACTAGTTATCTTATGACTGAGACCACCTATACACTATAGAAAGCTTAAAATTGGATATATATCCTTGACTTTCAGTTACAAATCCTAAATTTTTTTATATCCATATGGACACTACCCTCTACATAGAGACACTATCGTTGATGCTAGTGTCCATATTTCTTATCTATTTTCTATACCTCAAAATTATCCAAATTGTAAATATTTCATAACACATGGGTCGGCCTATTTTTTATATAACCCTTCTCCAATATCTTTTGAAAATGTGTGGTATAAATTTAAATCAAATCCTTCTAATTTATCATCAAGAAAATACCAAATAATCACCTATTCAAGCTCATTTATTCAACCACAAAACTAAGTTCTATTTTCCTATCCTTCACTATTTTTATATCATTCATAGGTGCATTTATACCATATGTCTAAATAATTCCAAGGGTAGTCCAGTGAGACTTATTTGTAAGAGTATATGCCAAATCATGGCATGAATATAAATATAACATATTAGATTCTTGTACACACATTACCACACATATGGAATAACTGCATAAGTCTAAATCCCTCCTTAGAGTGATAGTATGTAGGCAAGACTCATTGACAAAGGGATTTTTGAGGATAGTTAAACACCATCAACCCACTAAGCCATTTTTGGAAAAATTTCATGACCTAGGAATGAAGAGATAGGTTTTGAGCTATAAAATTCATCTACAACATGTGCCAAAAATCTAGACACATTAGTAGAAAGGTAACTAAAAACCTAGAAAGGCACAAGTGGTCACTTCATAATTTAATGAATATTTCATTTAGGAAAGAAGCATTAAAGATAATGTCCATGGGTCAATGGTAGTTTTTGGGGATTTTCAAATAATATTTTTAGAATATAATGTTTGGATACTGATTTTAAATATTCTTATCCCTACTTATGTATTTCTAAGATCCACTTACAAATAAAAGACTAGCTAAGTATTATCTCTTCTTTGAATTTTAATTATCATAATATTATTTGAAAGTGTACTTAATATATTTATAAAAAATTGGAATATTAATTTATCTAAATTTAAATTAATTACCCTACTCTAGAATTATTTTTGTAGACATGTCATAACTTACTCTAGAATTATTTTTGTAGACATGTCATGAATGTAGCTGATGAGGGTTTCCTTATTTCCAACCCATTATTCATACTTTAGATACCTGCCTTTTTTGATATTTCAACTCTTCATCATGATCATTATGATATAAGCTATTTATTACTTTCTAATATAAAATCTTTAGTCTCAGTCTAGTTTATTATAAAAAATTCTATAGGGACAATAGCGTCATACGGGACAATAGCGTAGTGCATTGTTGTCCTCCATAGTGTTGTTTTCCAATAACCTCATAACTAAAAAAAATTCCAAAATATTGGAAAATATTGTCTATATTTACTCAAATTTACTCATGTTTGCTCATAATTACTCAAATTTTCTCAAACTTACTCAGATTAGGGGGGCATCATGTGTGGCATGTTTGCTCCAATTTTTGGTTTAGTTACTCAAATTGATCAAATTAATATACTTATTTTAGAACTTATATTAACACTAGATATCATATTGGGGGCATGTGCATGGTGCATTTATTCCATACTCTTAGTTTTTCACTAGTACTCATAAATGGAATGACAACTCCTTGTCATTATTCACATTGTATACACTAGACACCATATACACCAATTTTGCATTAGGGTTAAACTATATTGAACCTTATTCTACCTGTAATGGTTGTTTCACTCAAGTAGTCTCGAGTATCTCCGATTAGCTTACACTAGATTATATGCACTAGATTGATACTATCAAGAATTATGGATTATGATCCACCAAGAATGGGTGGTTGATGATGGAGACAAGGCAAACTTGAGTTATTAATCCACCCACACATGAGGATTAGACACACATGATCTAATCCAATATATTTAGATACTATGATCTATATCTCTACATGTAATAGGTTACATAATTTTTCAAAAGGATTTCACTAGGATAGAGCATTAGTTCACACATAATCAGGTGTAATTGTTCCTTGTCTCTCTTTACTTACTCAATTTTGTATTTTATTTTGAAATTTGTCTTAAGTTAGGATTGATAGTATAAATGTTCCACTTTTAGTTCATTTCATGGAGCACAACTCAAATTCCCAGACCCATATTTGTGGACTTCTCCTCATAAGTGACTCCATGTACATGTCTTTTACTTTATCCTTGTAATTTCACTTTGATACATTTATAGAATAAAGGGGGGGAATGTGGTCATATAAAATGAAAACTCATGCCATATATGTCATTTGAGACCACTTCATCCCTTGATTAACATCAGACCTAATCTAGGCCACCTTTTGATAATCTTGCAGCCATGATGTGAAGCTAATTAACACCCAAACCTATCTAACACAACATAAGGCATTCATTGAGTCATCTTAGCCATAGATCCTAAAGATTTGAAACATGAAAAACAATATTGTATGGAATATATGCATCACCCATTACTCTCTTATAGTAAAAATTCATCCAAATAGATACTTCTGACTCTCAAAGCTAGTTTTAGTCAGCTTAGACCTATTAAAACCCTCATATTGACTTATTTTTCATAAGAATAACATTTAAACACACTCAACACACTCTTTATACACAAGTGTCTCATATCAATACAAGCACTAGAATTCATTATTGTGCATTGATGAAAAGTTCCCTTTTTATCCGAATTCTACATCCACTTAACCCTCACATCCTAGAGTTCAACCATGGTATAGGTTTTTATATCTCAAGTGACATATAATGAATATAATAAATAATTATACCTTAGGCATATATTATGACATAGTATTTACAACATATCACTTAAGCAGGAGAACTACATCATGTTTGATCCCTCCTAAGATATTCGTATGTAGGCAACATGCCACACAGGGATGTGGAACCACATGATCAACCCATGATACTCACTCCTTTTTATTCTAATTATTTTAACTCCATCATTTCAATAAATACACCTAGCATCTTAGAGTGAAATCAATTATACATTAACACTTGAAAGTGATCGCAAGTTCCCACATACAAACACAAGTTCTAGGAACCCACTCATAGGTATCCCAAAAGTCTCAAAGCTCCACTAAAGATAGAAAGGAATGTAATTTTTAGGATAGGAGTGGATATAATTTTATTCCATGCCATGAAGTTATTGTCCATGCCCATTTTCCCTCCTAATCTAGGTTCTTGATAGTCAAATTAGCCTTTGTGTCAGTTTATAGCTTTTGTTCCTCTGATAGTGTTTGTCTTATATCTAAGTGGTTATTATCTTTCATCCTTTTCCATATTTAGAAAATTTGATAAATAAAATAATTAAAAATTAGTGTACTTCATCTATTTATATATTTGTACCTCTGATTTACTCAATCATTTTATCTTAGCTAGGGTTTTACATTCCATAATTTCTAAAAAAGATAAAATAGGTATTCAATCTAGTATTAGGTATTCAAGAAATGACTCAAATAAGGTAAATATGGTCAATATTAGATAAATATATTCAAGATAAATATATGGTTTGAGTATTAAATTGAGTCAGGTATACGAGAAAGTAGGTAAGGCATAATCAAGTAGGTAACTTAAGTAGGTAGGGAATACTTGAGTAGGTAGGGAAATAAGGATAGGTAGGTAGGGCATACTCAAGAACTTTTGAAGTAGGTAGGGAATAATAAAGTATAAGAGGGGAGGTAGGGCATATTCAAGATCATGATATGGCTCAGGTATTTAGGCAGGGCATATTGAAAATCAAGATATGGCTCAGGTATTCAATCAGGTAGGGCATAGTCAAGTAGGTTTAAAATAGGTAGGGCATAGTCAAGTAGGTAAAGTAGGTAGGGAATACTCAATGGTATAGATATATTACATAGATAACATGATTAAAAACTTCATTTCTAATTATATCTATCAGGAATCAAGCTTCCCTTGCCAACAACAAAAGCTAATTAGGTAATGCAAGAATATATACAAGTTATAGTTTAGGAAGAAAGCTTCACTTAATAGGTAAGAATATATTCTATAAATGGAAAATAGGTAGGAAAATAATGAGAATATATATATATATATATATATATATATATATATATATATATATATATATATATATATATATATATATATATATCAAGAAGAGATCTTCATTTGCCTTATTAGGTAGGGCAAGAACAAACTTATCTATTAGAAAAAAAAACTTTCATTGATATTTATGCCTTACTCTAGAAGCAAAACAAATGTAAATATCAGGAAGGCAAGTTTGACTTGATATCAATGCCTTACTCCCTTGCTATCTATTAGGAAGGTAAGCTTCCCTTACCTTACTCCTTGACATCAATGAAGAAGGTATGGAAATATTCCATTGAATGATCAAGTAGGTCAAGATTGAGATTAGGATAGGTCCTTCAGAATGTTCCCCCCTTATATCTATGGTAGAGGTTCCATTCTTATGTTCTCCCTTGATTTACTATATTAGGGACTAGAGCATACTCAGATTATGATTAGGCCTCGATTTTAGAATATCACCACCTAGAATGGTGTTAAAATTATAACCTAGACCATGAATACGATATGAGAATATTGGTTTATGTCTTCATTGAGGGTTGGATGTATCAGTTAAGATAGGTCAATGCATCAATACATGCTTCATCCCATCATATTACATAGATGCTACATCCATGTTAGCATAGGCCCTATCTCTATCTCAACCAATCCATACCTAAGCCCGTATATATATATATATATATATATATATATATATATATATATATATATATATATATATATCGGCTTAGGTATGGATATATATATATATATGTCTCCCTATCTCTATCTCAACTAGTGACATCCATACTTAAGTTAATAGCTTAATAAATCTAATATTTTATCTATTTTCTAATCTTGAAACTCTTAAAAATAAGCATTGAACAAAATAGATTTTAAAAAACTAACTTCTAAATGGTAACTGCTATAGCTTTAGAATCTAATGAGCCCGAAAACTATCAAGAACAAGAAAATTACCAATAGGCCAAGATATTAAAAAAACCTGAGGATTGATTCATATTGATTTATTGAAATAATTACAAACCCAAACCATGCTTAAATAAAAATCAACCTAGAATTTAGAGTTGACATGCAAAAATTCAAAAAATCTGAAATCTAAAAAAAATGTCTATTTTTAGCAGCTGCTATTATAGTAAGTTTTGCATGCAAATGCACATGGTTCTAAAAATTTCTCAAAATAACCTAAATACTAAAATTAGCCTATGAAACAAAATTCAACTGAAGTTGACTTCCAGTTCTAAAAATAGAAAATTCTCAAAAAAATTATTAGATGTTAATTTTGGACCCTCAGATGATCATTTTTAGCCTATGAAATAAAATTCAACTGAAGTTGACTTCTGGTTCTAAAAACATATCATTTATAAAAATAAAAAAATCTCAAAAAGATAATTAAACATTCATTTTGGACCCTCAGATGATCACATTTAACCTCTAAAAAATATAGAAATCAAATCTAAGTGGATAGAGCAGCTTCGGTAAATATAAATGGATAGAAATAAAATGAAATGACTCAAGTAAGGTAAATATGGTCAATATTAGATACATATATTTGAGATCAAAAAATGATTTGAGTATTAAATCGAGTCGAGTATATGAGAAAGTAGGTAGGGTATACTCAATTAGGTAACTTAAGTAGGTAGGGAATACTCGAGTTAGGTAGGGAAATAAGGATAGGTAGGGAGGGCATACTTAAGTAGTTTTAAAGTAGGTAGTGCATACTCAATTACAAGAAGGTAGGTAGGGCATAGTCAAGATCATGATATGGCTCAGGTATTTGGGTAGGGCATATTGAAAATTAAGATATGGCTAAGGTATTCAATCGGGTAGGGCATAGTCAAGTAGGTCTGAAATAGTTAGGGCATAGTCAAGTAGGTTTAAAATAGGTAGGGCATAGTCAAGTAGGTAAAGTATGTAGGGAATACTCAATGGTATAGATATATTACATACATAACATGATTGAAAACTTTATTTCTAATTATATCTATCAGGAAGCAAGCTTCCCTTGCCAACAACAAAAGCTAATTAGGTAGGGCATAGTTAAGTAGGTATGGCAAGAATATATACAAGTTATAGTTTAGGAAGAAAGCTTAACTTAATAGTTAAGAATATATTTTATAAATTAAAAGTAGGTAGGACAATAGTGAATATATATATATATATATATATATATATATATATATATATATATATATATATATGTATATGGATATGTATATGCATATGTATATGTATATGTGTATATATATGTCTATATATATATATATATATATATATATGTATATAGATAGATAGATATACATATACATATACATACATACATACATACATACATACATATATATATATATATATATATATATATATATATATATATATATATATGTATGTATGTATGTATGTATGTATATGTATGTATATGTATATGTATATATATGTGTGTGTGTGTGTGTGTGTATATATATATATATGTATACATATATGTATATGTATATATATATATATATATATATATATATATATATGTATATGTATATATATATACATATACATATACATATACATATACATACACATATATATACACACACACACACACACACACATATATATATATATATATATATACATACATACATACATACATACATACATACATACATATATGTATATGTATATATATGTGTATATGTATATGTATATGTATGTGTATATGTATATGTATGTGTGTGTGTGTGTGTGTATATGTATATATATATATATATATATATATATATATATATATATATATATATATATATATATATATATATATATCAAGAAGAGATCTTAATTTGCCTTATCAGATAGGGCATAGCTAAATAGGCAGGGAAAGAACAAACTTATCTATCAGAAAAAAAAACTTTCATTGATATTTATGCCTTAATCTAGAAGCAAAATAAAGCTAAATATTGGGAAAGCAAGTTTGATATATATATGTATATATATATATATATATATATATATATATATATATATATATATATATATATATATATATATATATATATATATATATATATATATATATATATATATATATATATATATATATATATAAAGAAGAGATCTTCATTTGCCTTATCGGATAGGGCATAGCTAAATAGGTAGGGAAAGAACAAACTTATCTATCAGAAAAAAAACTTTCATTGATATTTATGCCTTAATCTAGAAGCAAAATAAAGCTAAATAGTGGGAAAGCAAGTTTGCCTTGATATCAATGCCTTACTCCCTTGCTATCTATCAGGAAGGTAAGCTTCCCTTACCTTACTCCTTGACATCAATGAAGTAGGTATGGATAGATTCCATTGAATGATCAAGTAGGTCAAGATTGAGATCGAGATAGGTCCTTCAGAATGGTTACCTCCTTATATCTATGGTAGGGGTTCCATTCCTACGCTCTCCCTTGATTTACTATATTAAGGACTAGGGCATACTCATATTACGGTTAGGCCCCAATTTTAAAATAACACCACCTAAAATGGTGTTAACATTAAAACCTAGACCATGAATATGATATGAAAATATTGGTTTATGTCTTCATCGAGGGTTGGATGTATCAGTCAAGATATGTCAATGCATTAGTACATGCTTCATCCCATCATATTACATAGATGGTACATCTATGTAAGCATAAGCACTATCTATATCTTGACCAATCCATACCTAAGCCCTTATATATATATTAGTACATGCTTCATCCCATCATATTACATAGATGTTACATCTATGTAAGCATAGGCCCTATCTATATCTTGACCAATCCATACCTAAGCCCTTATATATATATATATATATATATAGTCTCTCTATCTCTATCTCGATCAGTGCCATCCATACTTAAGTTAATAGCTTAATAAATCTAATATTTTATCTATTTTATAATCTTGAAATTCTTAAAACTAAGCATTGAACAAAATAGATTTTAAAAAACTAACTTCTAAATGGTAACTCCAATAGCTTTGGAATCTAATGACCCAAAAACTATCAAGAACAAGAAAATTACCAATAGGCCAAGATCTTAAAACAACACTTAGAATTGATTTGTATTGCTTTCTTGAAATAATTATAAACCCAGACCATGCTTAAATAAGCCTCAACCCAAAATTTAGAGTTAACATGCAAAAATTCAAAAAATCTAAAATAAAATGTCTATTTTTAGCAGCTACTATTTATAGTAAGTTTCGCATGCAAGTGCACACGGCTCTAAAAATTTCTTGAAATAACCTAAATACTAAAATTATCCTATGAAATGAAATTCAACTGAAGTTGACTTTCGGTTCTAAAAATAGAAAAATCTCAAAACAATCATTAAATATTAATTTTAAACCCTTAAATGATCACATTTAGCCTCTAAAAAATATAAAAATCAAATCTAAGTGGATAGAACAACTTAGGTTAGAATCAAACTTTTTGATACGATCATTGTGGCATGTGGAAGAGCTCAAACGGAGTTACGAGTCAAAAGTTATGACCTCTGAAAGGTTGACCTATTTTTTCTGCATCAGAATTAATTTTAGAAGATGCATAGTGGCCCTAATTTGATAGATTTAGTCAAATAAATTTAAAGTATAAGAATATGAAATGTTATATATATATAAATTTGTACAACCCAAACTAACATAATCCATCACAAAGTAAAATTGTTCATTAAGTGGCGTACACCCTTTCTATTGTATTATGGATAATGAGGGATGATGAAGGAGTGATTAGGGATTATTAGGGACTCCCTTATTAAACAAATTACTCGATTGGTTCAATGAGGGACACAATTTAAGAAAATCAAACCCTGTAAACTAAGTTGTGACTACCTAATGTGATCAAATTTTAAAAACTAACTCACTATGTAACACCCCACATAAGAAGGTATACATTCAATCAATGCACATGAATATATACTAAATCCATAATTAGGGTTCAAGATAATGAAGGATTTATTTATTATATGTGTAAAATATTTAAACATGAGTGTTGTTATTTAGTCTATATAGATCATTATTATAGTGAAATTGACAAACCAATGCCTATAAACACTACAAAAATAATCCTGTTTAATGTTTAAAAAGTATGTTTATTTTTTAACATATACCTTGAAATCATCCTTCATTATTTTTATAACTCATCATTACAACATTACTTTGTCAAATGTGGCCTAATAATGACCTAGGACTATCATTATAATAGTGATTTTGAAAAACCAATGTCTATAAAAACTAAATAACAATAATCATGTTTTGTTATTTTTACACATAGCTTGCAATCATCCTTTATTATTTTGATAACTTGTGAGTGCATAGTGATAAATCATTACTTATTCCTCAATATTGCTCCTTAATAGGGCTTTAATTTATGTATTATTGTCTAATAATGACACAAAAATACAAAATAATGAAAAAAGGATCAATTGTATGTGCATTACCAAAAATATATATTTCATTTCTCTAATCACTTTTAATTAGAATCTTAATTTATGAAATCTAATCTAATAACAACTGACATATATTGAATAACGACAATCATAAGTGCCAATTCTTCATCATATGGACGAAAATAATTACATTCACTATGAAGAATCACTACTAAGATAAATAACCTTCTAAACTAAATTCATAGTGCCAAAATATTCACCAAAATAAATCTTAAGTCAATGTGACTTGATTAGCCAAAAAATTGCAATCAATTGAACCAATTTATTGATTGGTTCAATCATAATTATAATTGACCTTCACTGGTCATTATTGGTCATAATTATCCTTTATCATTTTTGATAATTTTTTATTTTGAGCTCATGCCATTTTTTAACTTGGTTATTAGAGACACACATCGAGTCTCCATCCAAGTTTATAATCTTTAGTAAATATATATAGACCACTTACTTGTAGGCAGACTCAATAATCCAAGAAGAGGAATCACCTCAACCTTGTGAATGACGAAGGCTCAATAATGTCATCTCTATATATCCTAACACAATATCATCTTTATCCAAATTTGATTTATGAATAATAAATTGAAACTGTGTGTGTGTGTGTGTGCGTACGTATACATATACATATATGCATACACATACACACACATACATGTATATATATATATATATATATATATATATATATATATATATATATATATATATATATATATATATATATATACATACATACATACACACACACACACACATATATATATGTATGTATATATATATATGTATGTATATATGTATATATATACATGTATATAACTACACAAAAAAATATCATTTTCAACTGTCCACCTAGCTAAGAAGGAAGAAAAAAGTTATATGAAAGATATTTAATTATTAACTACTTTGATAAAAAAAATATTAAAATGCATTTAATTATTTTGTTCTATATACATATTGTTCCAAGATATCTTATCTTAATATCCATAGCAACATTGTTTACCATTATTTTCTTCTATATACATATTGTTCGAAGATATTTTATCTTAGTATTCATAACAACATTATTTACCATTGAAGATCACATTTATAGATTAAGAAGTTTCTACGTATTAAAACTAAGTATATTTACTCTTTGTTAGATTGTTTTGCATCATTCAATTACATCAAGATAGTGAATTGAGGATTTTAATTTTTTTATTTCAATCATATATATATGTTTATTGTCTATTAAATAAATAATTCCCAATAAATTTTATATAGAAAAGAGATCTAAAAAAAAAAATTCAAAAAAATTGTGAAATATATAAATTATTGTATTTTCAAACACAGATAAATTTATATATTAATTGATCAATTCAGATCTTACCAAAAAAAAATTATATATTAAATAAATTAAAATTTCTATTTGAAAAAAAAAGAAAATAATTTCTAGTAGAGAATTTTGAAAATATAATTTGAGAGACATACAGAGAAACATTCTCTAGTAGAAAAATTTGAGAATATAAGCCATGCGATTCTCTATCATGGCTTTTTGTTTAGTATTTTCTTCCTACAATATTCCTAACAATGTTTTATTTATTTATTTATTCTCATAACACCATTGTAAGTGGGGCCCGCATTGATTTTACCCACTGGGAAATCAATATTTTTTATAAAAATATTATAGACAAATTGGAAGCTTGCATTCATGTTAAGATTGAAAGGCCGCATAGCGTACCATCCTTATATTATCCACACATTGGAAGCCTTGTGCTGGTATGGGATTGAAAGACTATGTATTGTTTGATTATGGTGGAAAACTTTATTGTTTTGTTTTTATTGCCTTGCAGCGGCGACGAGCTGACCTTCGTTGGGATCTTGTACTTGTTTGCATTCCTTTTCAGTTTCCTGAAGAAACTTTTCCTTCTCAACTTATAAATCCGGGTTCTTTTCAGATTGGCCCGAACTCTTTGAAGTTTACGCAGCTCATTCACGATGCACATGAAGGGCTTCTTCCAAGGCCCTTTTTCAACCAGATTCCCCAAAATCGACCCCGGCGGCAGATTCAGCTTCACTCTTCCTTTTCTCCTCTGCTTGCTGTGCATGTAGACCAGAATGAGCACAAATGCCAGCAACGTCTGACACCGCCTTCGCCGCTCCGACGACCAATGCCATTACCTTTCTGGTCGAAGGATTATATCCTAAGAAATCTTTCTGTAGCTCATCAACGCATCAAGATCTCTTGTCCAAATTTAAGATATTCCTTGCATAACCATTCAGTGTCCTGTCGTGAGAATTAATGCCGCTTTCTCCTCCATCGGCATGAAGGTTTCAGTAAGATCTCAGTTCTGTTGGATCAATCACAATCCCGGCCTAAATTTGATGGCCGCATACCCGTATTTACGTATTTTAGTCGCAATCAAAATTTATAGGAGATCCTATTAAATGTTAACTAAAATTTATGTTAAACTGTAAAAACCTATAAAGGATTATATAATAATATACATTTTCCTTAATGTTTCATTTTTTTACTATGAATCATATTAGTATTTGAAGGATAATGTTAAATATGTAATTGTCATAATTTTTTTTATGATAAGTAAGGTTGATCATTAAATTTAAGCCCAAAACATAATAGATATTTTTCAAAATTTCTAAAAAAATAGTTATTGACATTGACCATCGAAAAGTCTAAATTATCTAAATAATGTAATTTAGGGAGTGTATTTAATTTTAACTCCAACCCTAAAGTTAATGTCTTTTTGACTACCACTTATATATATATATTTTTAATATTAAAAAAAGTCTAACCAACATAATTATATTTTATTATATTATCTTTTATTAATAATATAATTTTATAAACAAATATTATTATAAATTAGAATATAATTGAAAATTTTATACCATATTAACATTCATTTAAAAATATCATTCTCTAAGTAAAGACTATTACAAGTTAAAAATTTAAAACATATATTTTTTAATTTCAGTTCACCTTCCATCTTCACACATTAATTTTCTCTTCTTTGACATATTGAGGTTGTAAACTTATAAAGCTACACTATTATGATTATTCATAATACCAAATTTCAATCTCATTTACTCAATCTAGTACTAAATCATGTGAAATTTTTATTTTCCTATCTTTATAGTAAAAATGGTAATTTATATTTAAAATTCAATGATAGTGTTTCTTTGTAAAGAATCACTTGTACTTCCATCTAAGACTTCAAAGTGTAGTTTGAGTGTGACTTTGTAGCCAATGTCTCCAAATCTATTAAACGAGATTTATAAAACTAGATTCGTTTCTTTGCTAAAATAACTTATTGTTTTAAGAGATTAATAATGTGTTATTTTTTTCTCAAATGATCATATGATTGGATTTTGAGAGAAGAAACAATGTTTTCTGGTGATGTTAATTATGTTGTAACAACCTTAAGTGATAATATTTTTTTGTAAATTTAATGATTTATAAATGAAGTAAAAATAGAGTTATGCTTAAGTTTGTAAACTAAATATGAATGTCATGTATGAGTCATAGATTTATGCATGATTGTTTATATTAAAATATAATCAAAATGTTTTGTAAATGCAATATAAAAATTTGAGAACACTAAACTATCAAAGCATACATGTATATCTTTCACTATGATTTATAAATATCATGTTGAATAAAAAAAATTTAGACCCATTCGAATTAGACATATCATATAATAAAATTTTAAAACTTACATGTTCTCCAAGTGAAGTTTATTATGAATGAATTTGGAATGAACACAAATTTATAAAGTGACTTCAAGTCCTCATAGCTATTTCTATAAATGATAGATTTGAAAATCATACACATGATTGTCGAGTGTAACTAAATATACTAGAAAAAATGTGTATATCAAACAAAACATGAACTAGAACAAATAATTTAATTAAAATAATAATAATTTCAATGTTAAATTAATTAATATTATTATTTTTTCTTATAATTATTTCTTATTTTAAATTACTACTTAACTAACATATATATCTTAGATAAATCTAAATTAAAAACGTCGACATATATCATTTTCAAAGTGTCTCATTTTATTTATTTCACAAATTCAAAATCTAATAAATACTTGAAGAATGATATCTTTTAACATATTTTACATAAATTTATATAAAATATACATATTAGTTATATAATATTTAATAATTAAATATTATTCTAATTATTATCGTATTCTTTACATTTTTAAAAATGACTTTTTTAATTCATGATAAATATAAGCTTTTTAAATAGCCCATTTTTCTTTTTTACAAAAATATTTATAATTAAAAAAAAAAAACATGAACAAACATAAAAACTAAGCTCAACACTAATTTAAACTAAAAGAACACTGCAAATCTACAATGAAACAATAAACAAATAACAAAGATACAACCCAAAAAAATAAAAAAATAAAATTACAACTTTTGCTATTATTTAAATCTATCAACTTTAATTTTAATCAAATTAATATTAATAAACAAATAAAAAAAAGGGTATATTTATCCACGAATGGGAGTCAATAATATTTCTCTTTAGGAAAAAAGATCTTCCAAAATTTATTATATATCATTCATCAATCACATTCACTATATCAATTTTGATACTCTACCTTTATCTTTCATCCTTTATGTTTAGTAATCGAGCCATAATAAAGTTTAAATGAAGACTTATATATATATATATATATATATATTAATTATGGTTCAAATAATTATGCGTTTCATATTAATTAAATTTCAAAAGATGTTCTAGAATCAATTTTCAAAATAACGAGAAGAATTTAAAGGTTATGGTTCAACTTCAAGAAATTGAAGATTAAGTCTTGTAGTTCTAGTTTGATAACAATTTTTTTCATTGTAAAATTATATAGTATATGAAATGATTGTTCATTTTAGCCTTCTTATGGTTGAGTTGTAATTATAGTTTGTTTATAATTGTATTTCTTAGCTATTAGTTACTTTTTTGTGATTGATTTATAAGTATAGTTTGTTTTTGTTTGTATCTCTTAGTTACCTGTTAGTAACTTATTCTTTGTAAATTGCTTTGCTTCAATAAATATTTAAAAAAAAAATCAAAATAACATATTTATTTGTCTATTGACTAATATTTTTTTGAATAGACAAAACACTCTCTAAAATATGCATCTAAATTTCAACAAATTTGGAAAAATATATAGGATAAAATAATACAAATAGTGATGTTTGCCTCTAATGACATGATAAATAAATGATTTCCTCAAAACAATGGAAAAAAAAAAAAAAAATTATAAAGTTTTATATCTATGTTAACATTATTAATAAAGAAAACATTTTCATAATAAATTATTAGGTTAATTATTTTTATCATAAAATTATATTTAAAATATTATTTTTTAATAAAAAATATTGTAATTTCATTTTAGTATTTGTTATTAAAATAAATAATATAAAATATAATATAATAAATCTGTTTAATATAATATTTACTTTGAAAATATGATATTGGAACTTTTATTATTAAATGATTTGAAAATACTAATTACTTTCCACATTCTACTCACTTAATAAGATCTTTAGAACATGTTTTATTTAAAACATATAATATTTATGTTTATATTTTTTTTTATATTTTTGGTTAGTTGCACTGTGATTATAATAATGACGATGAATTATAATGATACCCATTAAATTTTAATTTTTATAATATATTTTAGTTGTTTTTTGGATGATTTTGGCTGAACACAACCTCTTAGCTGTAATAGTTTACTTGAAAAAGACATTAATTTAGATTTATACTTATATTTTTATAGTCAACTGCTTTAAAGGCAGATATGTAATTATTTATATAATTAAAAAACCTAAAAAATAATATTAACATTTTTAATTATGCCCATAAACTAAAATTGAATTAAAAAACACACAATAAAATATTGTTAGATATGTGACAACAAAGTTAGATATTAGATTTATTTTCAAAATGGGTTTTAGCTCACTCCTCAATAGGGAGGGTGTAGGGAGCAATGCCCCCTCCATTATTGAAGTTAAAAATTAAGTCTCGTCAAACCTCTATTTCTAGGAAGATGAATTCCATTGAATTCTATTTTTAGGAAGGAAAATCTTAATGGTATTTTTTCACTCTATTTTTATGAGGAGGAATCCTAACGGTGTTTTTCCGATTAAGTGTATTCATCTTTATGGAGTTTGCATATAATCTATGATGAGTTTGTTTGTAATTGGTTCATCTTGAGTTAATAAAGCCTGATATCTTGAACCATGGATGTTTTCTTAGTTTTGCTAATATTTTATCATGTAATTATGGTGTTTTGTCTCATGCATGTTAAGTTGAATGATCTCTATTATTGAAAATTTGTATCCTATTTATTGGTTATTTTTTTGCTATGAAGTATCTAGTTTCCTAACAAGTAGTATCAGAGAAAGGTTACTCTTATTTTTTAGCAATTGTGTTCTATATTTGGTGTTGTTTTCTATAGCATCAAAAGGTGAAAGTTACAAATGCAAAGTTTTAGCTAGAGAAGTTTAATGGAAAGAACAACTTTGAGTTATGGAAACTCAAATCACATGATGTGCTAGTGAAACAAGAGATGCACAAAGCCATGGATGGAAAAAAAAAAACTTATGACAATGAATGATGATGACTGGAAAGAGCTGAATATAAGAGCTCTCAGTATAGTATGATTGCGTTCAACAAATGAGGTTCTTTTAGACATAGTTGGAAAAAAGACTGTGATAGGCTTATGGACCAGATTAGAAGGCCTATACATGATGAAAATTTTAACAAATCATATTTATTTGAATAAGCAACTATATACATTATGAATGAAAAAAGGTATGAAAATTATTGATCATTTAAATATTTTCAATACTCTATTATGCTAGTTGACTAGTATTGGTGTGAAAGTGGATGATGAAGACAAGACATTCAACTTGTTATGTATTCGATGGAATTCTTGGGATCATATAGGAAATTATATTAGCTTTAGTATTTTTGATGAGCTAGACTATGAATCTATTGTGGGAGCATTGTTGGCTGAGGAGATAAGGATAAAATCTATTTTAGATACCTCTACACCTAAAGCTATAGTCACTAGCAAAAGATATAAAGTCACATCTATATCTAAGTCACAAGATGGGAAGAGTAAGGCAAAGTGTTGGTACTACAATAAATTAAGACACTTTAAGCAGGATTGCTAAAAAAGGAAAGAAGGTGAAAAGAAGGAAGATTTCACCAAGGAAGTAAATCAAGTAGAAATAAGTGAAGGTATGATTGATGAAGTTTTATCTATTTTTAATGTTTCCTCTTATCATCATGATAGGTTATTAGATTCTGGTGCTACACATCACGTGTCTTCATAGGAGTTAGTTTTCTACTTACCAAACCCTTATGAAAGTTTTATTTTTATGGGTAATAATGTTTCTTGTAAGATTAAAGGGATTGGTAGTATTAAGATAAAAATGTTTGGTCGTATGGTGAGGACTATAACAAAAGTAAGATATGTGTCAGAACTGAAATGAAATTTGATTTCTTTGAACAAATTAGATTCTTGCAGTTATAAGTTCACAGGTCAAGGAGGAGATTTAAATGTGTCTAAGGGTGTATTATTTATAATGAAGGCTCTAAAATTTGGGAACAATTACATATTATAAGGGAGTACAGATATTAGTCAAGTAGTTATGGTATCTAAAATAGTAGAAAATCCTAATCGTCTATGGCATCTACGTTTGGGCCATATAAGCAAGAAAGGGTTAAAGGTATTAAAAAATTATGATTTACTTCCTAGTCTAAAAACTGTATATTTAAATTTTTGTAAGCATTATATTTATGGGAAACAAATTAGATGGAAGTTTAAAGGAGGAAGTCATGTAAGTAAAGGTATTCTTGAATAATTTCATTTTAATTTTTGGGGCCCAGCCCTGGTAATTTCATATAGAGGAACATTATATTTTGTTACGTTTATAAATGATTTATCCATAAAAGTATGGGTCTACTATCTTAAAATAAATTTTTATTTTTAAGTGTATTTAAGCAATTTAGAGAGTTAGTTGAGAAGAAAATTGGTAGGTAAATCAAATGTTTAAGAACAGATAATGGAGGTGATTTCACATCCTTGGAGTTTTAGAACTATTACAAGGAAGATAGGATTAAAAGGAATAAAACTATGAATTATACACCAAAATAAAATGGGGTTGTTGAACCCATGAATAGGACTCTTCTAGAGAGAGCAAGAAGCTTGCTTAATAATGAAAATTTGGATAAGAGTTTATGGGCATAAGTAGTTTGTATAGCCTGCTATCTGATAAATCATTCACCACTAGTTGAAATAAATTCTAAGATTCATAAATAGGTATGGATAGGCCATCCATGTGATTATTTAGATTTGAATTTTTTTGGTTGTAATGCTTATGATCTTACTAATAAAAATCAACATTCAAAGTTCAACACAATATCTAAGAATTATATCTTTATTGGGTATGGTGAGGATATGGCATTAAGAGATATAGAATGTGGGATCCTACTTCCCAAAAATCATCATTAGCAGAGATTTAGATTTTGATGAAACTCCTTTCCTAAAATCATATGCATAAATGAAATAAAAATAAGAATCAAAACATCAACATATCAAGGTTGAAATCGAGCCATTTTTAGATTTTAAAAATGAGAAAATTTATCCATTTTTTGAAGGTGAAGATGTTAAGGATGTTGAATATTTATAAAAACTTGAGGAAACACCTCAACAATTAGAATGAAGGTCAGAACATGAGAAAACACCTCCATAACCAATATGGAGATCTACATAGGTCAGACATCCTCCTAGTAAGTACAATCCCAATATTTAAATTGTTTTGATTTCTAATGATGGGGAACCTAGTTGTTATCAAGAAGCATTGGAAGATTCGGATAGTGCTAAAAGGAAAAGGGAAATTTAGGAAGAAATAGATGCATTGGCCAATAACAAGTCATGAGACCTAGTAGAACTTTTAAAAGGTAGAAAACCTATTGGTTGTAAATGGGTTTACAAAAGAAAGATAGGTGTTGATGAAAAGGTTGAATGGTAGAGGGATGTATTGGTGGAAAAAGTATTTGCATAGAAAGAAGTTATTGATTACCATGAAATATTTTCACTAGTTGTTAAACTTGTTTCAATTTGAGTTGTCTTAACATCAATGTCTTTACTTGATTTAGAGTTGGAATAGTTAGATGTTAAGATAACATTATTACATGGATATTTAGAAGAGGATTTATATATGGAACAACTTAAGTGTTGGGCCCCCTTTTAATGCTGACTTGTTGATCTGTGCCAACTTAGCATATCTCAACACGAGGTAATTATGTGGAATGATTACTCCATTTTATAAACTTCAAGCTAAAATAATGGCATATTATGAAAATTCAGAAAAAACACATGGTTTAAAAAAAATTTGATAGAAATGGAGTCTGGATGACCCCAAACCAAGCTCTAAAAAATGGCCTATTCTACACATTGCAATATCATGACTCACAATGACAATTTCATGAGTTGCAAGATAATCTTGCAACTTTAAAAGTAAAGGTATTGTCGCTTAATCTTCTAGCAGTTAGACAATACCATGACTTGGTTTGGTAGCCTCGTGAGTTGTAGGACAATCCCATGATTACATAAGTAGCGGTATTGTCGCTTAACTGCCAATGGTTAAACAATACCGTGACTCAATTAGGTAACCTTATGAGTTGTAGAACAATCTCATGACTAAGTGAGTAGCTGTATTGTCAAAACCTACACAGAAAGGAAAATTTAGTCCCAAATAAAAATAGTTAAACACAATACCATGAATTTGAATGATAATACCATGGCTATGTTTTGAAAAAACTGTGACTTACAAAAATAAGTGTTTTACTTTATTTTTTCACTCTTTTAAGCCTCCCACTCCAAGATTCTACATAAAAAAGGTTAGTGAGTTGCTTGAGGGAGTATTGTGATCAATTTTTTGAAGCTATTCACATCTCACTGGGCATGCCATTATGTGAACTAGAAATTTGACTTAAGAGAGGTGATTAGTATTGTGTTAGTCTAAAAATGCAAAAAAATTGATAAAAACACACTAATTAGCATACATCTCTAGGACTAGTTACTAGGGAGACCTTAGTTAACAAAAATGAATGAAACACACAACTAAAATGCAAAAGAAAACTTATTTTACCTTCATTGGATGCTTGAAAGTGCTTGTTTAGTGGCTTGCTCAGTTTGTGCTCATAAAGTTTGTATTAATGGAAGATTGGCTACCTCCATCTCTCCTTCGCACCTTATGTCTTTAGCTTGGCTTGGCTTGGATCAATATTTTGGCATAATAACACTAATTGGCATGAGGGTTTGGAAATAATTCAACATTATAAATTTGTACAAGTTAGGCCCCTTTTTTCATGTGGTAAGGCCTCCTATTTATAGATTTTTGTAAATGGATAGAATCAACCTGAACCATCCATCTCAAGATTGAGATGTGTGGCTAAGGATTAATCCAATTATGTAATTAAAATACTTAAATAGGCTCATCAATATTTGGAATAGAGGGGCATTGAATAGGCATGGAAGGGATTTGATGAGGCATGGGAGGCATGAGTCTTGATCACCACTAGTTACAATAAATTATAAGATTTATAAAGAGGTATGGATAGGCCATCCATGTGATTATTTAGATTTGATTTTTTTTGGTTGTAATGCTTATGCTCTTACTAATAAAAATCAACATTCAAAGTTCAACACAATATCGAAGAATTATATCTTTATTTGGTATGGTGAAGGATATGGCATTAAAAGATATAAAGTGTGGGATCCTACTTCCCAAAAAATTATCATTAGCAGAGATTTAGATTTTGATGAAACTCCTTTCCTAAAATCAAATCCATAAATGAAAGAAATATAAGAATCAAAACATCAACATTTCAAGGTTGAAATCAAGCCAACTTTAGATTTTAAAAATGAGGAAATTCATCCATTTTTTGAAGGTGAAGATGTTAAAGATGTTGAAGATTTACAAAAACTTGAGGAAACACCTCAACAATTAGAATGAAGGTCAGAACATGAGGAAACACCTCCACAACTGGTATGGAAATCTACACAGGTTGAACATCCTCCTAGTAAGTACAGTCCAAATATTTAATTTTTTTTGATTTCTAATGATGGGGAACCAAGTTTTTATCAAAAAACATTGGAAGATGCAAAAAGTGCTAAATGGAAAAGGGTAAAGTAGGAAGAAATAGATACATTGGCCAATAAAAAGTCATGGGACCTAGCAGAACTTCCAAAAGGTAGAAAACCTATTGGCTGTAAATGAGTTTACAAATGAAAGATAGGTGTTGATGAAAAGGTTGAATGGTAGAGGGATAGATTGGTGGAAAAAGTATTTGCACAGAAAGAAGTTATTGATTACCATGAAATATTTTCACTAGTTGTTAAACTTGTTTCAATTTGAGTTATCTTAACATCAATGGCTTTACTTGATTTGGAGTTGGAATTGTTAGATGTTAATATAACATTATTACATTTGGATTTGCAAGAGGATATATATATATATATATATATATATGGAACAACCTAAGTGTTGGGCCCCCTTTTAATGCCAATTTGTTGGTCTATGCCAACTTAGCATATCTCATCACAAGGCAATCATGTGAAATGATTACTCCCTTTTATTCCTTTTGGTCCTAGCTAGAGGAATTCCCAAGGATCTCATTCCAGTTGGTAGATAATTACATGACACTATATTTCAAAGGACATCCCTATAAATACTTACATGTGATGACTAGAGAGTGTGGGGGTCAAAGTAGTGGAGCTGGTGGAATAATGACCCCTAGTGACAACTCAACATTTGATGTGTGTTTATCCAATCTGGGTAGCATAGTGGATTCAGTGGGATAGTGACCCCTAGCAATAGCTGAACACTTGGTACATAGCCATCTGACCTAGTATGAAGATGCCCCTTTTCTAATAAAAGGAGGTTTGAACCTGAAGAGTAAGAGAGGCAATAAATGTTAGCAAAGCTTTGCTGAAATTGAGAGCCACCATTAGTAATTTGTAACTAGTGTGAAATATGTTAAGGACCCTGAATGTATATCCCAATCTCACCTATGAGCTATTGGGCATGAGTAGTTTAAAGATGAGCACATTCTCTATTTTCATGTCTTGAACTTTGTATGTTGAAACTGTGAATCAATGAAGAATGTTATTGACGCAATGGGGTGTTGATTATTTCCATATAGATAGTGCTATTATATGTTTGTGACTTTAGTTTATAGGAATAATGATATAGTTTATATGTTTTGAATGCATTGTGGTATAAAGGTCCATCCCAAGTCACTAATGGTGTTTTTGTGACATATAGTGAATTTGGCATACCTATGAAATAGACTAAATGTTAAAACTGACATGTATCGAGGCCTTAAGACCCATGCCTATAGAGATAAATTGAAGAATAACACTTGAATATAAGCCATTCCCATGACTTAGCTAAGTGCATGAGTGACCTTCAACTCACTATCCCTGTAGTTTATACCATTTAGAGCTCTATCTAGTTAGATATGAAATTTCTCTATAGGACTTGTACCCTTGAATAAGATTGCACCTATTGAACTATCCTAGAATAGCCTAGCACCAATAAGTTACCTAATCCTATCTTGCCCATGACTAACTCCCATTGGTACCAAAGTTGCACCATTTTTCAACTAACCTAATGCAGGCTTGGTTCTTTTGCTATTGTACTTTGAGTGAGTACACAGGGCTTGTGCCTTATGTGAAATTGATGCCAGTGTAGTAGTGTCTTAAATGTTAAGCATCATAGACCCTAATATGCTTGTGCTTAGCTATACCAAGTATAGAACTGACTTGGCTTGATTATTAAGCACATGGCTAAGCATAAAAGCTATATAAGAGACTTTTTTACAACATTTTGGGTCCATTGCCAGGACCCATGTTGAATTTTTTTACTGTAATGGTGTAATAGAGTGATGCTTCAACTATCATTTGAGAACATCGAGTTTTGGTTAGAGTAAATGGAAGATAGTTTCACATAGAAGCATCCTACATGCAAAAGACAAAAGTTGAGAAAATGGGTGCAAGCCAACTTGTACAATGTTCTATATGAGGTGTTCTTTTGTGACCTACCTAAGCATGTGTACCAATGGTTGGTTGCCTATAATACATATAGAAGGTGAAGCTAAGGCCAATACATTGAGTGGATAAAGGAGCACCTAGAGAGGCTTAAGAGCCTAGATGAAGTTTGGATGTGCACTGTAGACAAGTGGTGGAGCGGTACATTAAATAGTTATTTGTTGGATTTCAAAGTGTCAACCTTTTCTTGCCTTAAAGAAGTAGAGTATGAGTTTCTTCATAAAACAAGGGGATAATTTATAAGAGGAATCAACACTAAGATGAAGAAACTTCACGTGGATTATGGTATAGAAATCATAAGAATGGGAGGCTAAAATACTTACGCATATGAGCAAGCATAAAAGGTGAGGAAGGGAAGTTTAGGTGAGGCAAAATGGAAGAGGATGAGCATCCTAACACCTGAGAGCTCTAGAAGCTAATCTATAATAAGTGAAGACACAAGCTAATAAAGGATCTAGAACCTGAAAGTGCTGAGAGGACCCATAGCAAGTGGGAAGGGCATGGGGAAGGATCCCTTAAAATGCATCAGTGTGAAAAGAGAGAGGAAGAAGCAAGAAAATAGGTTAAAAAATTGGGTATATGATACATTGCGTTCCTACAAGATATGGTAACTAAGGACACACTAGAAGCACCTTCCCCCTTTGAACCTAAAATGCAAGATCATGCATTAGATTCGACAATAGAAGATAGAAGAATGGTAACTAAACTTATTATCAACATTGACTTTGATAGAATTCAATGTTTGAACCAATAATTTATGATTGAGCAAGTGATTCCCTATGAGGAATTGAGTAAAGATATGATGAACCTAGTGAGCACCAACCCAATAATCTTGAACATAGACATCAACATTCCCATATAGAGGATTTCAACTATGTTGACTAGGAAATAGCCCATAGGGAGTGGTCTGGTACCACAAGTGAGTGGTACTACACCGTCAAGCTCAATGGTGTAATGTATAATGATAGGGTCAATACTCAACCCTATAATTGGAGGCACTAGAGGATCACCTCCAACATAAATGCAAGAGGGTAAGTGCTTCAAAACCTAGTACCACCCCCTCAACATATTTACTATGAGATGGTGATGCACTTGCTTGAGTATCATGTCATAGAGAATGCCATGGAGTATGTGCTCAAGTGTGAGCTTTAATGGTGTACTTGATGAATCACTTAGTCTGGGTATAAGGAGACTCAGTTTTTGACCACTTTGATGGATCGTGCCCATACCTATTTTTAAAAATTTGATCCAAACTAGGCTATGGTTGATTATGATGTGTTGAAAGAGGTGTTCTTAAAGGAATTTGATATTTTTGAGTTTGAGTAACAGAGCATCATAGTGATCAAGGAGATTAGCCAAGGACTATTTGAGAGCATGTGCCTATATGATGCATGGTTTAAGACTCTTCTCTCTAAGCTTCCATATGACATCCACCCCTTCTAACATGTGCAATGGTTTGTTGAGGACCTATTGGTACCTTTCAAGAGAGTTTTATCCATGAAGACCTTCATAGACCCCCATGAAGTGCTTGAATCCATGCTCTAGGTTGAGGTTGTAGGCAGTGCCGTAACCAAGATTAGCCCATTCATGGTGGTGCAGATCACATCAATAGTGTCTGAACTATAGAAATTGACTATTGGTTTGGTGCATGAATCTCATAGAGGCTTGTGGTGCACTGACTATGAAATGTAGGGTCATAACAAGAATAATTACCTGTGAAGAAATGTTTTTATCCTACTTCTTAGTTGTGAAGTTTATCATGGGATACATGACTCTCAGAACTATCCTCTATTGCAGCATGCCATTCAAGTAAACACTAACATCTACTATAAGATGTGTGATGCCTATACTATTCAATAGTAGACTATCAAGTCATTAATGAAATGTACCAAAACATGGAAAGAGGCACACGACAGGCAACAACAATAGCTAGTGGTTAGACAAATCAAGGAAATAAAGGATATGGCTAGCAGAATATGGGCTATGGGAATCATTGATGCATGCATGGGTGAGGCAGAGGATGTGGTGGAGGAAGATTCCCACCATGATCATGTTACAAGTACATTTTGATTGAGCATTATCAGTTTGACTTCCCCATGCACCCAATGTGTGGGTACTATTGAAGACCACATTCAGTCAAAAAATGCTTAGACTTGTATAAAAAGCTAACTCAAGCTCAACTTGGTGTAGATAAGGGTGCCATAATGGTTAGGAATGAATGTAAGGAGTAAAATTGGGCTCCCAAGCCATAAAAAACTCATAAAGAGCCACCTAAGGTATATGACACAACCTAGAGTGGGTTCACCACTTAGTGGCCTACTGCACTGACCCAAGAAATATGCTTGGAATATGATGAATCTAACTACACTAAGTGTATGGCATGGATTGAGCCAAAATTTTTACCCTATCTTGACCTTATGCAATAAAAGGATATATTATAACAAGCCATGAGTGTGATACAAAATTTGGAGGGAGAGCTCCAATTGGCTATAGATCTAGAGGCATAGGCCACCACTTTATACAAGAGACAAGATAACCAAGAGGCCAAAGTATAGGAGTTAACTGAGATCCCGTGCCTCCTATAAACTAAAAATATGTTTCCCCTACTAAACGGTTTACTATTGAAGCATGCAGGGAAGAAAATAGAAGAAGAGGCTATGCCTCAAATGATTAAAGTTATTGTGCCACATATGGATCAGGCACATGAAGTAAAGCATACTTAGAATGTAGAATATGACCAAGAGTTATTGATATATTCCACCATTAATGGATGTCTAATGTGTGAAATACTTGTAGACATGAGCATCAAGGTTAACATTTTGACCAAAACCTCTCGGGAGAGGATGGGATGACAACCGTTGAGGCCCTCCCCTCATATGTTGTTAATGGCCAACAAAACCTGAGTGTAACCTATTGGGATCCTAAAGGGAACCATTGTAGATATCATGGGCACTAAATTTTGAGCCAAATTTGAGGTCATCAAGCTGGTAGAGTAGGATAACTATCTAGCATTCTTGGGTAGGCCATGGTTCTATGCTAATAATTTAGACATGTGTTTCAAGAAGCGCTACATGAATTTTGAAAGTGGTAAATAGAGGGTGGTGATCCCCCTATTAAGTGATCAAGGTCCTCCATATATAGAAAACATTGATCTCTAAGATGAGATCAGACACATTTATAACATCACATTATAGGGAACTGATAAACTTAACCCTAGTGATCAAGGAGTACTCAAATGGGAAGATAGATAATTAGTTTTTAATACAAGTGACATAACCTATTATTGATGGGTGGAAGAGGCTTATGAAGTCATTTCCCAAAGGTGCTACCTAGTATGGGAAGCTAAGCCAAGTCCATCTAGAATAGGACTTGTTATGATCGAGTGCACTCAGAAGAAATGGGTTCCCCATGCCAAATGGGTAGATAAATGGATTTTTAAGCTAAGTAAAGGGAAGCTTGTAGTGATCCAAAAGTATGGAGGAAGCCAACCTATAGAAAGGTATGTTTATGACATTTAAGCTTGCATCCCCAAAGAAATCAATAAAATGGGCACACTAGTGGATACCTTAAAGAACATTGCTGCTCATTGGTGGGAAGTGGAAAGACCTAATTTGCCAACATGGAAATATGTGAAGGCAGAAATATGTACTAGGTTTGAAAATATTAATGAGGACTTGGACATACCTACTTACTCAGGTGATTCTAACCCAATCACCAATGTGTGTGTGAAGAAACCTAGACTGTCTATGATGAGAATGTGCCTAGAAACCAGTGGGTACATAGGACTTTGAAAACATGGGTGCGAGTGTGGTACATTATAAATGAGACACACCAAAAGATAGGGAACTGGGAGATAATCAAAGAGAGGTTTGTGCACATCTTCTCTTTCTCTTCCCAAAACTTAAATCTGCTAGATCCTTTGTAATTCATTCATAGGGCAGTATTTAAGGACATTGGCATCTTAAAAGAGCACCTTCAAGACCTGTTTAGAGAGAAGGGACTAGCACTCCCAAATTTTTTGAGGAAAAGGTGCTCAATAGTGACTCCAATGAGGAGGATGATGATACCTAGGAGTGTAATTGGAAGTCTCTAATAGGAAGACAAAAAATTATGTGCCTTATGGATGAAAACACCCTAGATGAAGAAGACCTGATGTATCTTTGAATTGAAATAATTGAGGGGATAAGGCAAGTTGAAGAATCTATCAGGAAAGGAATGAACCCTACCATGCACCATTAAATACCACTAGAATAGACATTATCATAGAATGTGAGCCAAAGATTACCACTATAGGTGCTTACTAGTCTGAGGTAGATATGGTATGAATCATAGACCTCTTGAAGGAATTCTAAGACTTGTTCTCATGCAGCTACCAGGACATGAAGGGTACCCACCCTTCCCTTGGAAAAATTATCGTCAAGATGGTAGATGGAATGAGGCTGATCAAGAAGTGCCTATATATAATGAATCCCAATCTCTGTACCAAGGTAAAAACAAAGATTGATGGAATGCTAACCGCCAACACCATCTACACAAAGATTGATGGAATGCTAACCGCTAGCATCATCTACCCTATACAAGAATATGAATAGGTGAGCCTGATGATCATAAGCATCAATAAGGATGGGTGCATATAGATATACATCAAATATAGGCTTTTGAACACTACTTGCATTAATGACCTATTTCTAACCCCATTCATCGATGAGGTCCCAAATGGAGTCATAGGCTACGAGATCTAGAATTTCATAGATGGTTTTTTGAGATACCATCAAGTGAAGATCAAGGAGGAAGATAAGCCCAAAATAAACTTTATGACTAAGTGGTGTTGTTTTGCTTACAATGTGATTCCCTTTGGACTTAAGAATGCACCAACCATATTCTCTATAATGGTGATCATTGCTCTCAATGACTTCATCCATAAGTTCTTCTAAGTTTATCTCGATGACTGGACTATGTGTGGCCTTATAAAGGACCACTATGATAATTGTTTCTACTCATTTTTTTGCTTTTACATTCAGAAGATAGAAAGAAACTAAAGATTAATGGTTAGGGGTTAGATGATACTCAGATGAAGTTGCGCACCGTATCCAGACATTGTAGGAGCTCCTCTTTGGCTATGGAGGAAGACACCTATAGAAGAAAGAGACTCAAACACAAAAAAATGTTAGATAAAGATAGGGTGGATTGCAAAGCGATATGCTCAATCCCAGAAGTGCAAAGACTTCCTTGAGGGATGGCAGTCCACTATTTATAAGTAGAAGTGTCAAAAATAAAGAAATGACAAATGACTAACAAAGAGGAAATTAGATAATACGTACCTGTTTCTTTGCAGTCGGTCTGCCATAGTCACTGATGTCGATAGTCCTGCCATCATCGATTGGTCAATGTTGCTGATGTCAGTTATACTGCCAATGTTGGTAGGGGCAATGGTCAATGTCGACTAGGGCAATGGCCTTGGATGGGTTTTAAACGGGTTTGTGGTCGACAGAGGGGTCTGGAAGGAGTCTAGGTCTGTGCAGGGTTGCAGGGAGACGAATAAGGCCTGCAGAAGGGCAAAGGTAGATGATAGGTTGTTAAAAAGGGTAAGGGTGAGAGGAAGGCTTTTCAGCTTTTCCCCAAAAGAAGCTAGGTCTGGTTGAAAGTCAGGTCTGGTCTGGTTGATAGTATTTAGAAAATAGTAAATAAAAACTAATTACTAATGTGTTATAAATTAATGATGAGAGGCAGAAGAAATACTTAGCTCTTGCTTGATGAAGAACTAGAGGTGTTTGAATGCTTGTACCTATTGTGGCTTGATGCTGAAGACCTCGTGCAATATTCCAATTCAATCTGGAGTCACTTGCGTAGAGTCACTGTGGCCAAGGGAGCATTAGTCGAAGTCTGATGTTCTGTGCATTGATGTCTCAGAGTCTGAGAGAGAGAGAGAGCTAGATCCGGGTGAGAGAGTGATTCCCAGAGTCCTAGAGAGAAGTGTCTAAGAGGGTTAACTCACATTTAGGCTTGGCTTATGTAACTGACGTCAGTAATTCCATTAGCATCGGTTGACAGTTGACCAACATCAGCGGGTGGAGAACGAGTAAAAGGGCTAAGAAGCCCATTATCCATCTGCCAAGTGCATAGTCCATTGGAGAACGGTCAAAAAGTGGGCATATTATGCACGAGAGTTAGTTAGGAGGTTAGGAGGGAGTAAGAATTGGTCTTTGGTGACTCATAGGGTGAGAAATAGTCTAAGGGCGAGGTGTCCAAGGTGAGGTGTCTAGGTGATGTCTAGGGATGATGTCATTAATTTAAAATAAGTAATTCATTTTAAGTTAATGAAGTGTGTAAGTGTTTAGGAGGGGACCAAGGGGGAGTCGACACAATTTCGGTGTCTACATTTGCCCCTTTTTGTCATGTTGGTTGTTCTTCATGAACTGTAAGACAAAAATAGGAGTTAGTTGCCCTAGGTGTGGATGAGGTATTCCCCCTCAAAGTGGGAGTTGAGGGAAGGTAACCTGATATCGAGTGCCGATTTGATAGGCAGTGGATGGATATGGTGAAGTTGGAGTGTGAACACTACAATAGTTGTGATTGCACGTATACCACTTCACATGATAGGTAGGTCAAATTTTCATGGTCAAGGTCGAGGAGTGCTAAAATCAAAATAACTGGTCCCCAGCATTTAGTTGTAGCTGATTGGGTTAAATGATCAAAGCTAAAACTGTAATGGTCATCGTGTTCCAAGTATCTCGAGCTCAAGAAGTGCTCCTAGAAAACATGAAAATGTCATAAATATTGGGGATCAACTTGGGCATGATCCAATACTTGTGAGGGTCATAATGTGAGGTGCGTACAATTTGCTAACTATTTATGAGGTAGCATACATGCAATCAAAATAACCAAGGCAGAGTTGTCTCAAAAGTGGTCGTGGTCGTTGGTCGGGTCGCACTGAGATATAAGTGATCTCAAGTGTTGTTTGGTGTGGTCAGGGAGATGTATGTGATCTCTAATGTGCCCCATGAAGAGTCTCAGTGACTTCTACAATGTCAGGGCTGGTTGTTTGGTCATGGTTTTAGACTAGGTTGTTTGGTCATGGTTAAAGGTTAAATGGTTGGTCCATCAAGTAGATGAATGAACGGATGTAGCCAAGCTAACCTCAAAAGACTGAGTGCTACCTACATAGCCCTTGTGTTAAGGGCCTCAAGCCAATGTAGTTCTCACCAAAAAATGAGGAATATGGTCATTTTGGTTGATAGTTGTTTTGGTCAGGTTAGTGGGTCTAGCATTTCCCATATGTGTGATGGTTCATGCTTGAAATGATAAGTGTATGATGATGTTACAGCCTTTTTCATATTATGTGATGGTGTATTCTATAACATTGGTTATGTGGGTTTTCATCCCTAGAAATTTTCCATATTAGTGATGGTGTTTGCTAAAAATGAGATGATGAGTGTATGATTGATAGTTTCCATGTGTATTGTTGTCCATAGAAACTAGTGTGAATGGGCGATGATAATTTATATAACACAAATTGGTATTTGTATTAAATAAATCATGAGGTTATGTTAGTGGTTGAAAATGTTTGGTTGTATGTTATGTTTTGACATGTGATGAGTATGTGTAAGAAGTGAAAGGCGTGTTGCTCTTTCATTGACAGGGACCAAATGATAGCATAGATAGGATTTTGAAAACAAAAGCCCTGTTCATGCATTACGTCGTTGACCATTGATTTATGCTAGAGAAGTATTTGAATCACTTGACATTAAGTGAGCTCAAAATCCATTGAGTATGTTAGGGTAATAGGTGTGATTATAATATGTGTGGATAGGATAACCCTTTTTGGCAGGAACAACTTTGACCCTTTTATAGGTGACCCCGAGAACGACTATAGGCAAGTCCATGACTTAATAGTTTGTCAGTTAATTTTTTTTTGGTAGACTGATCAATGCAGGAAGTCTACGTGGGGATGTTGTTTTGTTTTATGGTCATATGGAAGCTGATCGATGAGAGAAGATTCTGAGAGGGTGCTGTGTATATAGCAAAATTTAGGCATAGCCATCCTTTGAGGGAGTGGTCTATATTCTGCTTTGTATGTTTGGAGGTCTTTGAATAGCTGTCCTTCAAGGGAGTAGTCTATTAATTACAATAATGATGCAGTTGTCCTTCGAGGGAGCAGTCTACATTGATAGTTTATGACATTTGAATAGGCATCCCAATTTTATGTTTTTGTTTTTGACTGAAGTTTTAGTCATGGATAAGACTATAGAGGTTTAAGGGTTCCCCTTTTATTAGGACAAAGCATTCATGCTTTACCAAAGGGTTGACTAATGTTTGTAGGAAAATAGGTTGGAGGGAATATGAATGAGGATGATGGGGCTTACTCAAGGGACGAGCTCAAATTAAACATCAAGTAAATGATTACTTGACTAATAGTAGAATGGTCAAAGATGTAAAGCATTAAGGGGCTCAATTTCTAGTTGGCCTTCGAGAGAAGACAGATGATAAGTCCCTGATCTATGCATTATTATGGAAGGTTTGAGCCAATTAGTAGCAAACTTGTCTTATTTGTTTCTTTCCATATTGGTCATGTGTTGGTTATATTTAAGGATGAGATCTCTGACTTTGAAATCTCACTCTTTCATATTATAGTTGTAGGCATGTTGTGGTCGATGTTGGATGTGAAGTTGGTTAGTATGTTGTTAGCATTGGAAAAGGAGGCCGTTGAGACCTCATTTGTAGAGAATACCCCCTAGCATGGTGTAGCGAGTAGTACTTTTGCTAAAAGCTCATTGTGCATTACTAGAGAGATTAGGAGGCATGATAGAATATGTCAAGTAGTCCACAAGTCATTTGTACCAAATGTCATGTGGACTAGAGAGGTTAGGAGGAATTTCCCCCAGTGATGTTGGTCGAAATGTGCCCAAGATAGAAATCTTGGGTTGTGTTGGTTGAGAGGTCTTGACAAATAATGGATATGTCAGAGGTGTATAAGTTTGGTCTTTTCCTTTATCCTTCACAGTTTGGGGCCTGATGGCCACATTAATTGTGTTGATTTAGAATAAAAGAGTGGAAGGTGGTTGAGAGACCATAGTCTTGTATGGGGATCCCAATTTAGGTGAAGAGGTTTGAGAGGCATGTGATGATGTCGAACGTTTGTCAAAAGAAGCCTTAATGTGAGGGGTGTCCTTTTTCAGGTGCCAGTGAATGATAACTTTAAGGGCACATCAATGCTCAATATCATGTCCAGGTGTGTGATGATACCAGCAGATTTGAGAGTCATCAAACCAAGATGGTTTTAGTTTGAGAGGTTTGTATGGTTTAATAGGTAGAAGAGTGATGCTAGATGACTGCAACAATTGGCATAACATCGAAGCATAAGACCCCCTTAATGGGCCTGCACTCTTTGTTGCAATAGGTGTTGACAACTTCTGTTTAGAAGTTGTAGGAGGAGTTGGTCATACCACCTTTTTAGTTGGTGGTGTGGTCAAAGGCGTAGATGGCACTTGCTTGGTGAGAGGTGCCAAATGGTTTGGAAGAAATATATGTTTGACGGGTTGAGGGAATAATGGAGGCAATTTGCCTCTGTGAGATGTTGGAGTAGGAAAAACTCCTATTAAGGTGGATGGGTGTGGGCTAAAAATAGAGGGCAATGATGATGGTGGGGGAGGAGTTCTCTGATGTGGTTTAGCAGCCTTCTTTAGTTTCATGTGAGGACCAGTATTATGCGGGGTGAGGTTCAAATCTACACTCTTTGTTGCAATAGGTGTTGAGAACTTATGTTTAGAAGTTGTAGGAGGAGTTGGTCGTACCACCTTTTTAGTTGGTGGTGTGGTCAAAGGCGTAGATGGCACTTGCTTGGTGAGAGGTGCCAAATGGTTTGGAGGAAATATATGTTTGACGGGTTGAGGGAATAATGGAGGCAATTTGCCTCTGTGAGATGTTGGAGTAGGAAAAACTCCTATTAAGGTGGATGGGTGTGGGCTAAAAATAGAGGGCAATGATGATGGTGGGGGAGGAGTTCTCTGATGTGGTTTAGTAGCTTTCTTTAGTTTCATGTGAGGACCAGTATTATGCGGGGCGAGGTTCAAATATACCTTCACTTGTGGTTGAGTGAGGTTTGATATAGGGTGAACACATAGAGATTTAATCTGCTTTGGCATGGCAGATGCCTATGAGGGTTTAGGTTTAGGTGTGGATGGTTGAACTTCTGATGGTTTAGAAGTATGATCCCCCATTGGTAATAAGAAGGATGAGGGTGGGGCCACCATCATTGGTGCCGTAAAATCATCCCCCAATATGGGAGAGGTCAAAGTAGACTCTCCTTCATGTGAAAGGGGTGTGGATGGAAGATAAATAGGAGAAGAAGGGTCTTCTACCTGTGGTAGACATATAGGAGAAGACGACTCTTCTACCTATGGTAGAAAAATAGGAGAAGAAGGCTCTTCTACCTGTGATGGACAAATAGGAGAAGAAGGCTCTTCTACCCGAGGTAGACAAATAGGAGAAGAAGGCTCTTCTACCTGTAGTGGACAAATAGGAGAAGAAGGCTCTTCTACCTATGGTGGACAAATAGGTTGATTAACCTCTTCAGACTGTGGGAGAGGTTGGTTAGAAACCATGTCGACGGTGCGTATGTTACACTCTTGAAGGTCATCGACTATGGTTTGAATGTTGTTTTGACTTGGAGGATGGTTAGGGAATGGTTTCCTAAAGACATCCATGTTTTGGTTGGCTGGCGCATTTGGGTTATCCAAAATAAGATCCCCCTTGTCCAACATATCTTGTATGATGTTTTTGAAAGTTTTGTAGTTGTCTATGTCATGCCCTTTGACATGATGAAAGTTACAGAAGTCATTTTCCCTATACCATGTAGGGATGGCTTTTGAGGGGTCAAATTGGGGTGGTCAAATTTGAGGGAGATTGAAGACCCCCTGCTTGACTAGTTTATCCAACATGGAAGCATATGATTCTTCAATTGGAGTGTATTGACGCTGTACGTATCATTGTTGGAATTGTCTTGTGATATATTCTGATGTGGAAGGTTGAGATTGGTTAGTTGTAGTCGAAGATGATGACCTAATGACCACAGTGTTTGCTAATCCCTTGGACTTGGAATTGGAAGATGAGGGTTTGGAAGAAGAGTCATTGGATTTTGTGTTAGTATTTTTACTATGCAGTTTGACCTTATCTTTTTCGACAGTGCAGAGTTCAAGCTTTCTGGCCATGGCGAAAGCTTCATCAAATGTGTGGAATGTTTGGACCCGCAAAGTAGATGAGATGTGCTTGACACATGCTTATGAAAAGAGCTCAATGAGCTCAATTTGAGGAAGTGAAAAGGAGAGTTGGTTAATCAAACCTCTCCAACGGGCAACGAAGTCAGCTATGGACTCATCGTCAAATTGTCGAATAGAATAGAGGTCTGTAATGGAGACCTTTTTGGTGATGTTGATTGAAAAGTGGTCGAGAAATAGTTGGGCTAGTTGAGTGAAAGAAAAGAGAGAATGACTGGTAATAGAGCTATACCAGTCAAGGGTGGCCCTCGAAAGTGACATGGGGAACATGCAAAATAATAACGCATCATCATGCACTATGAGGTAACAAGCGTGTCTAAACGCTCATAGATGTTGTTGTGGGTCTTCTTTACTTTGAAAGTGAGTAAATTTGGGGAGTTCCCACTGGTTTGGATATGGTTGAATAGGGACCAAAGGATGGATGGGTTCGTTGCAGATTTATTTGTATGAAAGAACATTACTTGAACTGGAAATGGATGTCTCAAGATTAAACATCTTATCCATTAGCATCTTAATTAGATCGGCTGACAGATTGGTAAGTGGGGCACCCCCTACATTTTAAGGTACCTGGAAGGCATTATGAAGGGCGTATAATGTACTTGGTTGTGTTTGTATAGGTGTAACATATTGGTAGTTTGTCATAGGGACTAAAGTTGAAGTCAAGGGGGCTTGTGCTATGAAGTTAGAGGGCATAAGTTGACTAAATACCACCAAAGGTGGTTGAATGGCAGCATTGGTAAAAGGATAGGTAGTCACTCCCGCATTTATAAGCACAAGAGTGTGTGGAGTCGAGACAATCAAGTTCTGGTATGGTGTAGAACTTGGTTGAATTGTTTGTGGTTGAGGGGGTAAGAAAACCCCAATGGAGGTAGGCCCAAAAATAGACAAGGAGGCCAAATCTTGAGCATTGGTCATGGTCGGGTTATTGGTCGAGGCAATAGCCTGAGTTATGATGGGTTGGGTAGCGAATGGTGTTAATGCCATTGCTACTTCAGTAAGAGAAGTTGGCATCCCATAAATAGGATTACCTGAAGGGTCTCGCGTTTGGCTTCTTGTGAGATAGTGTTGGAGAGCCTTGACATTGTGGTCAAATAATCTCTCAAAATTTTGATCCCCTTTGGGAACAATTGAAGGTTGATTGGGGGTAGGCTGAATAGGAGTACGTTTAGTTTCTAAAGTATGATCCATCAGGGGAATTGGTATGAAAGGCAAGGGTGGAAGTGGTTGTTGCCTTGCGTGGCCAACAAGAGTTTTGGCCTGACTATGTGTTAAAACCATTAAAGGAAAAAAGAGTCAGGTTTTAGAAACTATGTGTTTCAGTTTTAGAAAACCAAAAGGTTGGGTTGAATAACAAAAAAAGTCGGGTTTTAAAGTTGTTATTTTGGAAAGAAATTTTTTGACAGTGATTGACGTCGGTGGAAAAATTGATGTCGGTGAAGATAAGTTGCCGACATCGGTGGAAAAAATGACGTTGGTGGAAAAACTGACGTCAGTGTCTATGTATTTCTAAAAACTCAGAAAACTGAAAGTTTTTGGAAGAAAGGAGAAATTCTAAGGTTTTTTTAGATCTCAGAATGATGCAAACTCACCAACTTAAAAAGTCAGATAAGAACAGTAGACAAGATGAAGGCAAGCAACCTCTAAACTTTAAATTTCTAAGAATAAATTTTAGAGTCGTGGTGGCTTATGCCTTAGAAGAATATGTTTGGGAATTGGGCTTGTAGAATAGGTACTAAAAGAAGTAGTCTGAGGTTGGTTTCGGGTTAAGTTTTGGTGCTCAAAAATTGTATTAGTTTCCATGCATGGCCTGGTGCTAGGAGCTTGCTCCCCTCACTTCACGAGCCCAGAGCTAAGCTAGGTCGCTTAGCCAATATATACTTCCCCTATAGTTTATACTCTGCCAGAGAATAGAGTGGGTTCTCCCCTTGGTAGTGAAGTCCAAGTAGGATTACCAGGAAGGGTAAGGTATCCGCTAGGTGATGAAATCCTAGTCAGACCTTGTCTCAGGTATGTTTAGATGTTTAGTTTGATGTGCTTGTGGTTTGGATGTGTAACATATGTGCACTATGATTTAATCATAATGCGCTTTTAATTACTAGATGAGCTAAAAATGCATTCAAGTAGGAATGAGATGCAATATATTTTTTTAACCCAAATTGAAATGTTTTGTTTGGATGCAAACAAGTGGGGAAAAGGTTGAGAGTATGAATTTCACTACTCTAAAATGCAAGAAAGACATGACAAGAAGAAAAAGAAAGAAGTTATTTTTAACTTGTGCTTATGATTTCTTTTCAAAAGAAAAAGAAAGAAGAGGAAGGATGCAAGAAGAAAAAATTTCCTAATGCAACTATATGAAAGTTTGCTTTTAAACCCACAGAATCCCTCTGTCGACCACAGACATAACCCTGAGTCCCATCCAAGGACCATTGCCCCTACCGACGTCGGCAAGATTGATCAACTGATGATGACAGACTAACCAACGTTGGTGACTATGAGAGGCAGATTGCAAGAATCAGGTATGCATTATCTATTTCTCTTCTTTAGTTTTTCATTATTTCTCTTTATAGAAAAACTCTTTTGTCAAATAAGTGGATTGTCATCCCTCAAGGAAGTCTTTGCACTTCTAGGACTGAGCTTTGCTTGGCAATCCACCATATATCTATCTAACATTTTCTTTGTTTAAGTCTTTCTTAACTACAGGTGTCATCCTCCATAGCCAAAGAGGAGCTCCTTCAATGTCTGGATATGGTGCGTAACTTCATCCGGGTATCATCTAACCCCTGACCATTATCTTTAGTTTCTTCCTTCTTCTGAATGTAAAAAATAAAAAAATGAGTAGAAACATTCTGGCACGCCTGATGGGACCCCTGAAGTTTTCCTTGGGTTCATCCTTTTTCTTCTAAAATGCAAACTTTCATATAGGTGCATTAGATTCTCTTCTTTCATCCTTCTTCTATCTCTTTATTTTGAAAAGACACCATTAGCACAAGTTAAAAAGAACGTCTAATAAAAGGGAAACCCTCTAAAACCTGTATAGTCTCATCCATGACAAAAAGTCCAAAACAATAAAACATATAAAATTGGGATGCCTATATTCCAAGGTCATAAACTATACATGTAGACTGCTCCCTCGAAGGACAGCTACATCATTGCTATAATTAATAGACTACTCCCTTGAAGGACAACTAGACATTCAAACATATAAAGTCAAACTATAGACCATTCCCTCGAAGGATGGCTATGCATAAATTTTGATAAATACACATCACCCTCTCAGAAGCTTCTCACGCTGATCAGCTTCCATATGACCATAAAACAAAACAAAACAACATCCCCAAGTAGACTTCCCGCATTGATCAATCTACAAACTATTATGTCATGGACTTGCCTATAGGCGTTCTCAGGGTCACCTATAAAAGGGGCAAAGTTGTTCCTGCCAAAAAGGGTTACCCCATCCTCACATATAATATAATCAAACCTATTACCCTAACATACTTGAGGGATTTTGAGCTCACTTAATGTCAAGTGATTCGACTACTTCTCTAACATAAAACAATGGTCAACGACGTAATGCATGAATGGGGATTTTGTTTGCAAAAACCCTATCTATGCTATCATTATAGTCCTTGTCAATGAAAGAGCAATGCACCTTTTCAATTTTTACACACTTTGGTCACATAAAACCAAATCATTCTATAACCAAACCAAACCCAACCAAACCAAACATTTTCAGACCACTAACATGACATATCTCATTCACACTAGTTTTTATGGAAAACAATACACATAGAAACTATCAACCCAGCATAACTAATGTTATAGAATACACCATCACACAATATGGAAAAGGCTATAACATCATCACTCATTTCATTTTTTAGCATACACCATCACCAATATGGGAAATTGCTAAGAATGAAAGACCATATAACCAATGTTACAGAATACACCATCACATAATATGGAAAACGCTGTAACATCATTATACATTCATCATTTCAAGCATGTACCATCACACATATGGGAAATGATGACAACACTATCCTGACCAAAACAATTATCAACCACTTTGACTCTTGGTGAGAACTACACTGGCCTAAGGCCCTTACAATAGGGGCAATGTAGGCAGCACTCAGTCTTCTGAGGTTAGCTCGGCCATTCACTCACTTGTCTCCCTAAAGACAATGGCCATCCATTCATACATCTACTTAATGGACCAACCATATTACCTTTAACCATGACTTAACCTAGTCTAAAACTATGACATGACCAAAAAACCAGCCCTGACATTATAGAAGTCATTTTTGATTTCTCATGGGGCACATTGGAGATCACACACATCTCCCTGACCACAAAAACAAACCAATACTTGAGATCACTTATATCTCAACCCGACTTGACCAACCACTTTGGAGATCACGACTATCTCCTCAGACCATGACCACTTTTGAGACAACTCTACCTTGGTTGTTTTGATTGCATTTATGCTACCTCACGAATAGATAACCAAATTGTGCGCACCTCACATTATGACCCTCACAAGTATCGAATTGTGCCCAAGTTGATCCCCACTACTTGTGACATTTTTGTGTTTTCCAGGAGCACTTCTTGAGCTTGGGATACTTGGAACATGATGACCATTGGAGCTACAACTTTGATCATTTAACCCAATCAACAATGACTAAATACTGGGGACCAGTTACTTCTATTTTAGCACTCCTCAACCTTGACCACGATAATTTGACCTATCTATCACGTGAAGTGGTATACGTGCAATCTCAACTATTATAGCATTCACACTCAAACTTCACCATACCCATCGACTGCCTATCAAATCGGCAATCGATTTTAGGTTACCTTCCCTCGACTCCCACTTTGAGGGGGAATACCTCATCACATACCTGGGGCAACTTACTCCTATTTTTATCTTGCAGTTCTTCAAGAACAACCAACAAGACAAAAAGGGGCAAATGTAGACACCAAAATTATGTTGACTCCCCTTGGTTCCTTACACACATTATTAATTTAAAATAAAATACTTATTTTGAATTAATGACATCACCCTAGGACACCTCACCTAGGACACCTCACCTTGGACACCTCACCCCTAAGACCATTTCCTACCCCATGACTCACCATATGACTAAGTCCTCCACATCATAACTACCTAAGACCCATTCCAACCTTCTAACCAACACTTATGCATAATAAACCCCATCATTTGATCGTTCTCTAATGGAAAATGCACTTGGTGAATGGAAAATGGGCTTCTTAGCCTGTTTACTCATTCTTTAGCCGCCGACGTCGGTTAACTGTCAGCCGACGTCAGTGGCATCACCGATGTCGATTACATAAACTAACTTCAAATGATGAGTTATAGGTCTAATGATGAATCAGATCCTAAATCAATCATTCTTCTCTCTCTCACTCTTGGACACTCAGACTCTGAGACATCACCGGGCATTAGACTTTAACTAACGCTCCCTTGGCCACAAAGGCTCTACACAAATCACTTCAGATTGAATTAGAACATTGCACGAGGTCTTCAACATCAAGCCACAATAGGTACAAGTGTTCAACACCTTGGTTCTTCATCTCACCAGAGCTAAGTATTTCTTCTACCCTTTCATTTCAGTAATTTAAAAGCATTAGTAATTAGTTTCTATTTACTATTTATAAATACTATCAACCAGACCAGACCCAACTTTCAACCAGACCTGACTTCTTTCGAGGAAAGGCTGAAAATCCTTCCTCTCACCCTTACCCTTTTTGACAACTTATCATCTACCTTTGCCCTTCTGCAGGCCTTATTCATCTCCCTGCAACCCTGAATAGACCCTTAAACCCACAGAGTCCTATCGACCACGAACATAAACTTGAGACCCGTCCAAAGACCATTGCCCCTACTGATGTCGGTAGACTAACTGATGTCGGTAACTTGCCCAACCGACGCTGGCAAGACTACCGACGTCGGTGACTATGGAAGACTAACAACAAGAATTAGGTACACATTATTTATTTCTCTATCTACGATACTCTTTTCATTAATAAGTGGACTGTCATCCCTTAAGGAAGTCTTTGCACTTCTGGGACCGAGCTTTGCTTGGCAGTCCACCATATATCTATCTAACATTTTTTTGTTTAAGTCTTATTCTCTGTACAGGTGTCATCCTCCACAGCCAAAGAGGAGCTCCTACAACATCTAGATACGGTGTGCAACTTCATCCAGGTATCATCTAACCCCTGACCATTAATCTTTAGTTTCTTTCTATCTTCTAAATGTAAAAGCAAAAAAATGAGTAGAAACATGCTTTGTCCTAATAAAAGGGAAAACCTCTAAAACCTCTATAGTCTCATCCATGACAAAAAGTCTAAAACAACAAAACATATAAAACTGGGATGCCTATATTCCAAGGTCATAGATAATGCGTACCTAATTCTTGCAATCTACCTCACAGTCATCGACGCTGATTAGTCTGCCATCATCGGTTGGTCAATGTTGCCGATGTTGGTTAGGCTGCCGACATCGGTAGGGGTAATGGTCCTTAGACAGGACTCAGGTTTATGTTTGTGGTTGACAGAGGGATTCTGTGGGTTTAAAATGTGTGTGTAGGGTTGCAGGGAGATGAATAAGGTCCGCAGAAGGACAAACGTAGAGGCTAGGTTGTCAAAAAGGGTAAGAGTGAGAGGAAGGATTTTTAGCCTCTCCAAGGAGAAAGTCAGGTCTGGTTGAAGGTTGGGTCTGGTTTGGTTGATAGCATTTAGAAATAGTAAATTGAAACTAATTAATAATGTTTTCTAAATTACTAAAATAAAAGGGCAAAAGAAATACTTAGCTCTGGTGAGATGAAGAACCAAGGTGTTGAATGCTTATGCCTATTATCGCTGATGTCGAGGTCTCTGTGCAATGCTTCAATCCAATCTAGAGTAGCTTGCATAGAGTTTCTGTATCCAGTCAAGCGGTAGTCAAACTGTTGGACTAATCGCCAGCATCCCCCTTAGGGATTCGTGACATGGACTAACAGCCTCCCGTGGGTACTTATCTGGGGTTTGTATCGGGCGTTAACAGGTCGACCTTTTGGCGCAACGGCAAGCATTCCTACAATTGGTATCAGAGCCGTGGTCACGGGTTCGAATCCCCTCGGGTGATGCTGAGGGGGGGATTGTTGGACTAATCGCCAGCATCCCCCTTAGGGATTCGTGACATGGACTAACAGCCTCCCGTGGGTACTTATCTGGGGTTTGTATCGGGCGTTAACAGGTCGACCTTTTGGCGCAACGGCAAGCATTCCTACACAAACTTTGATAATTAGTTTTAGAGAGTGCCTGTTGATGTCCAAGTCCAACCAGAAGAGAGAGAGTCCCAGATAAGAGTCCTAGAGAGAAGAGTCACGATTTAAGAGTCCAAGAGCCCGTAACTTAACGTGAGAAGTCAGTTTATGTAACTGACATTAGCAATTTTGCTAGCATTGACTGACAGTTGACTGACGTCAGTGGGTGTAGAATGCATAAAAGGGCTCAAAAGCCTATTCTCCATCTGCCAAGTGCACTTGTCAGTGGTGAATGGTCAAATGGCGGGGTTATTACGCACGAGAGATAGTTAAGAGGTTAGGAGGGAGTAAGAATAGCTCTTTGGTGACTCATAGGGTGAGAAATAGTCTAAGGGTGAGGTGTCCAAGGTGAGGTGTCTAGGTGATGTCTAGGGATGATGTCATTAATTTGAAATAAGTAATTCATTTTAAATTAATGAAGTGTGTAAGTGTTTAGGAGGGGACCAAGGGGGAGTCGACACAATTTTGGTGTCTACATTTGCCCCTTTTTGTCTTGTTGGTTGTTCTTGATGAACTACAAGACAAAAATAGGAGTTAGTTACCCCAGGTGTGGATGAGGTATTCCCCCTCAAAGCGAGAGTCAAGGGAAGGTAACCTGATATCGGGTGCCGATTTGATAGGCAGTGGATGGATATGGTGAAGTTAGAGTGTGAACACTACAGTAGTTGTGATTGCACGTATACCACTTCATGTGATAGGTAGGTCAAATTGTCATGGTCGAGTTTGAGGAGTGCTAAAATCAAAATAACTGGTCCCCAACATTTAGTTGTAGCTGATTGGGTTAAATGATCAAAGCTGAAGCTCCAATGGTCATCATGTTCCAAGTATCCTGGGCTCAGGAAGTGCTCCTGAAAAACATGAAAATGTCACAAGTAGTGGGGATCAACTTGGGCACGATCTGATACTTGTGAGGGTTGTAATGTGAGGTGTGTACAATTTTGCTAACTATTCATGAGGTAGCATACATGCAATCAAAACAACCAAGGTAGAGTTGTCTCAAAAGTAGTCATGGTCGTTGGTCGAGTTGGTTTGAGATATAATTGATCTCATGAGTTGTGTGTTGTGGTCAGGGAGATGTATGTGATCTCCAATGTGCCCCATGAGAAATCAAAAGTGAATTCTATAGTGTTAGGGCTGGTTGTTTGGTCATGATTTTGGGTTGGGTTAAGTCATGGTTAAAAGGTTATATGGTTTGTCCATCAAGTAGATGAACAAATGAATGGTCGATGTCATTAGGGAGATGAACGAGTGAATGGCCAAGCTAACCCCAAAAGACTTCATGTCAATTGAGTGCTGCCTACATAGCCCCTGTTGAAAGGGTCTCAGGCCAATGTAGTTCTGATGAAGAGTCAAAGTGGTTGATAATTGTGTTGGTCAGGTTAGTGTCGTTAGCATTTCCCATACGTGTGATGGTACATGCTTGAAATGATGGGTGTAAGATGATGTTACAGCCTTTTCCATATTATGTGATGGTGTATTCTGTAACATTTGTTGTATGGTTTTTCATCCCTAGTAATTTTCCATATTGGTGATGGTGTATGCTAAAAATGAAATGAGATTATTTATGCTTCAACAAGTTTCCATATTGGTAATGGTATATGCTTGGCATAAATTGTGTTGGGTTGATAGTTTCCATGTGTATTGTTTTCCATAGAAACGTGTGTGAATGATGATGTCATGTTAGAAAATGTTTGGGTTTGGGTTGGTTGGTTTTGGTTATAAAATGATGTGGTTGTATGTGACTAAAGTGTATAAGAAGTGAAAGGCGCGTTTCTCTTTCATTGACAAGGACCATAATGATAGCATAGATAAGGCTTTGTGTAAACAAAAGCCCTATTCATGCATTACATCGTTGACCATTGGTTTATGTTAGAGAAGTATTCAAATCACTTGACATTAAGTGAGCTCAAAATCCCTTGAGTATGTTGGGGTGATAGATATGATTATGTGATATGTAAAGATAGGGTAACCTTTTTAGGCAGGGATAACTTTGCCCCTTTTATAGGTGACCCCGAGAACGACTATAGGTAAGTCCATGACTTAACAATTTGTCAGTCATTTTTTTTTAATATATATATATAGCAGACTGATCAATGTGGGAAGTCTACTTGGGGATGTTGTTTTGGCTTGATTTATGGTCATATGGAAGCTGATCAGCGTGAGAAGCTTCTGAGAGGGTGCTGTGTATTTAGAAAAATTTAAGCATAGCCATACTTCGAGGGAGTGGTCTATATTTGAATTTGTATGTTTGAATGTCTATGGATAGTTGTCCTTCAAGGGAGCAGTCTATTAATTATAGCAATGATGTAGTTGTCCTTCCAGGGAGCAGTCTACATGTATAGTTTATGACCTTGGAATATAGGCATCCCAGTTTTATATTATTATTTTTGACTAAATTTTTGGTCATGGACTGGAATATAGAGGTTTAGAGGATTTCCCTTTTATTAGGACAAAGCATTCATGCTTGACTTAAGGGTTGACTAATGTTGGGCAAAAGGTTGAAAGGAATAGGAATGACGATGATGGGGGTTACTCAAGGGACAAGCTCAAGTTAAACGTCAAGTGAATGATTACTTGACCAACAGTAGAATGGTTGTAGATGTAAGGCATTAAAGGGCTCAGGTTCTGGTCAGCCTTCAAGAGAAGACAGATGATAAGTGCCTGATCCATGCGCTATTATGTAAGGTCTGAGTCAATTAGGAGCAAACTTGCCCCATTTGCTTCTTTCCAAATTAGTCATATGTTGGTCTTCTGTAAGGATGAGATCTCTGATTTTGAAATCTCGCTCTTTTAGATTATGGTTGTAGGCATGATTTGGTCAATGTTGGATGTGAAGTTGGTTAGTATGTTGTTGGCATTTGATACAATGCCGAACATAGTCATTTCAGTCTTGGTTAAGGGTGGGCCAATAATACCCCAAGTGTAAGATGCGCTTGGAAACCATGTTATCGTTGAAATTTCCCCCACAAATCCCATCATGGGCTTGTTTGATGACATGAGATGTTTCAGCGGTTGTTAGGCATTGGAGAAGGAGGCCATCTTGACCTCGTTTGTAGAGAAGACCCCCTAGCATGGTGTACAAAGCAATACATTTGATAAAATCTCATCGTGCATTTTTAGAGAGATTAGGAGGCATGATAGAATATCTCAAGTAATCGATAAGTCGTTTATACCAAACGTCATATAGACTAGAGAGGTTAGGAGGAATTTCCCCCAGTGATGTTGGTCAAAATGTGCCCAAGATAGAAATCTTGGGTTGTGTTGGTTGAGAGGTCTTGACAAATAATGGATATGTCAGAGGTGTAAAAGTCTGGTATTTTCCTTTATCCTTCACGGTTTGGGGCCTAGTGGCCACATTAACTGTGTTGATTTCGAATAAAGGAGTGGAAGGTGGTAGAGGAACCACAGTCTTGTATGGGGATCCTGATTTAGGTGAAGAGGTTTGAGAGGCATGAGATGATGTTGGTGATTTGTTGAAAGGGTGGTTTGGAGAATCCTTCATGTGATGGGTGTCCTTTTTTAGGTGTTGGTGAATAACAACCTTAAGGGCACAAAAATGCTCAGTATCATGTCCAAGTGTGCGATGATACCATCAGATTTTTGTGTCATCGAACCAAGATGGTTTTGGTCCGAGAGGTTGATATGGTTTAATGGGTGGGAGAGTAATGCTCAAAGATTGCAACAATTGGCATAACATCAAAGCATATGAACCCACCAATGGGTCTGCGCTCTTTGTTGCAGTAGGTGTTGACAACTTCTATTTAGAAGTTGTAGGAGGAGTTGGTCGTACCACCTTTTTGGTTGGTGGTGTGGTCATATGTGTAGATGGCACTTTTTTGGTGAGAGGCACTAAATGTTTTGGATGATGTATGTTTTTAATGGGTGAAGGGAGTAATGGAGGCAATTTGCCTCTATGAGGTGTTGGAGTAGGAAGCACTCCTTTTAAAGTAGAAGGATGTGGACCCAAAATAGACGGTAATGGTGCAAGTGGAGGAGTTCTCTGACGTGGTTTAGTAGCCTTCTTTGGTATGATGTGACGACCACTATTGTGTGGGGCGAGGTTAAAATATACCTTCACTTGTGGGTGAGTGAGGTGTGATTGAGGGTGAAGGCAGAGAGATTTAATATGTTTGGGCATGGTAGATGTCTTTAAGGGTTTTGATGATGTCGTACGAGGTTTTACAATTGGTCTTTTGGAGGATTTGGGTGATTGTAGAGGCAAAAATGGATTAGACGTGGTGATCTCGAGCAAAAGGTGAGAGAAATTCATCACGGGATCATCCTCAACCGAAGTAGGTGAGGTGGCAATTTCTTCTCTTAGTGGAGAAGGGATTGGAGAATGAGGCTCTTCCAGCGGATAGAGTGTAGGGATGATCATGTTTTCGACATGTGGTCTATGAGTGGGGGAAGTATGATCCCCCATTGATGATAAGGAGGATGAGGGTGAAGCCACCAGCGTTGGTGTCCTCAAAGCATCCTCCAATATGGGAGAAGTCAAAGTAGCCTCTCCTACATGTGAAAGAGGGGTGGATGGAGGACAAATAGGAGAGGAAGGCTCTTCTACTTGTGGTGGACAAATAGGAGAAGAAAGCTCTTCTACCTGAGGTGGATAAATAGGAGAAGAAGGCTCTTTTACATGTGGTGGACAAATAGGCTGATTAACCTCTTCAGATTGTGGGAGAGGTTGGTTAGAAACCATGTCGACAGTGCGTATGTTATGCTCTTGAAGGTTATTGGCTATGGTCTAAATGTTATGCTGACTAGGGGGATGGTTAAGGAATGGTTGTCTACGGACATCCAAGTTTTAGTTGGCTGGCGTGTTTGGGTTATCCAAAATAAGATCCCCCTTGTCCAACATGTCTTGTATGATGTTTTTGAAAGTTTTGCAGTTGTTTGTGTCATGACCCTTAACATGATGAAAGTTACAGAAGTCATCTTCCCTATACCATGTAGGGATGGATTTTGAGGGGTCAAATTGAGGTGGTCAAATTTGAGGGAGATTGAGGACCCCCTGCTTGACTAGTTTATCCAACATGGAAGCATATGATTCTCCAATTGGAGTGTATTGATGCTGTACGTATCATTGTTTGAATTGTTTTGTGATGTAGTCTAATGTGGAAGGTTGAGATTGGTTGGTCATTGTAAAAGATGGTGATCTAATGACCACTGCATTGGCCAATCCCTTGGACTTAGAGTGGGAAGAAGAAGGTCTAGAAGAAGAGGGGTCATTAGATTTTGCGTTAGTATTTTTACTATGCAATGTGACCTTATCTTCTTCGACTGCGTGGAGTTCAAGCTTTCGGGCCATTATGAAAGCATCATCAAATGTGCAAAAAGTTTAAACCCACAAAGTAGATGAGATATGCTTGGCACATGCTTGTGAAAAGAGCTCAATGAGCTCAGTTTGAGGTAATGAGAAAGAGAGTTGGTTAATCAAACCTCTCCAATGGGCGACAAAGTCAGCTATTGACTCATCATTGAATTGTTTAATAGAGTAGAGGTCTATAATGGAGACCTTCTTAGTGATGTTGATTGAAAAGTGGTCGAGAAATAGTTGGGCTAGTTAAGTGAAGGAAAAGAGGGAATGACTGGTAATGGAACTATACCAATCAAGGGTAGCACCAGAAAGTGACATGGGAAACGTGTGAAGTAATAATGCAAAATCATGCGCTATGAGGTAACAAGCATGTGTAAATGCTCGTAGATGTTGTTGTGGGTCCTCTTTACTCTGAAAATGAGTAAATTTTGGGAGTTCCCACTGGCTAGGATATGGTCGAATAGGGACCAAAGGATGGATGGGTTCACTGCATATTTGTTCATATGAAAGAACATTGCTTGAACCGGAAATGGATGTCTCAAGATTAGACATATTATCCATCAACATCTTAATTAGATCAGTTGATGGATTGGCAAGTGGGGCACCCCCTAGGTTGTAAGGTACCTGGAAGGCATTAGGAGGGGCATATGACGTACTTGGTTGCATTTGTATAGGCGCAACGTAGAGGTAGTTCATCATAAGGATTGATGTTGAGGTCAAGGGGGCTTGTGCCATGAAGTTAGAGGGCACAAATTGACTGGGTGTTGCCATAGGTGGTTGGATGGTGGAAACACTAGTTAGAGGATAGGTAGTCACTCTTATATTTATGGGTGCAAGAGTGGGTGGGATAGAAACAAGCAAGTGATGAAAAGGCGTTGAACTTGTTTGAATCATTTGTGGTTGAGGGGGTGTGGAAACCCCAATGGTGGTAGGTCCAAAAATAAATGGGGAGGCCAAATATTGAGCATTGGCCATGGTCGGGTTATTGGTCGAGGCAATAGCCTGAGTTATGATGGGTTGGCTAGTGGATGGTGTTGATGCCATTGCCGCTTCAGCAAGAGAAGTTGGCATCCCAAAAATAGGATTACCTAAAGGGTCTCACATTTGGCTTCTTGCGAGATAATGTTGGAGAGCCTTGACGTTGTGGTCAAGGAATCTCTCAAAGTTTTGATACCCTTTGGGAACAATTGGGGTTTGAGCTGGGGTTGGCTGAATAGGAGTACGTTTAGTATCTAAAGTATGCTCCATCAGGGGGCTTGGTAAGAAAGGTGAAGGTGGAAGTGGTTGTTGCCTCACATGGTCAATAAGATATTTTGTTTGATTACGTGTCAAAACCATCCAAGGAAAAATAGATTCAAGTTTCTAAAAACTGTATGTTTCAGCCTCAAAAAACTAGAATGTATGTTTGACAACAAAAAAGTTTGGTTTTTAGCTTGCTGTTTTGGAAGAAAAGTTTGATGATAGTGACTGACGTCGGTGGAAAAATTGATGTCGGTGGAGATATGTTGCCGACGTCGATGGAAAAACAAATGTCGGTGAAGATAAGTTGTCGACGTTGGTGGAAACACCGATGCCGGTGTCTATGTATTTTTAGAAACTCAAAAAATTGAAAGTTTTTGGAAGAAAGAGAAAGTCTGAGTTGTTTTTGTAGCTCAGAATAATGCATCCTTACCAGCTCAAAAAACCAAATAAAAATAGAAAAGTAGATGAAGGCAAGTAGCCTCTAAATGTTAAATTCCTAAGAATAAATTTTAGAGTCGTGGTGGCTTATACCTTCGAAGAATATGTTTGGGAAATTGAGCTTTTAGAATGGGTCCTAAAAGAGGCAGTCTATGGTTGGTTTCAGGTTATGTTTTGGTGCTCAAAAATTTGTATTAGGTTCCATACGTGGCCTAGTGCTAGGGGCTTGCTCCCCTCACTTCATGAACCTAGAGCCAAGCTGGGTCACTTAGCCAATATATACTTCACCTATAGTTTATACTCTGCCAGAGAACAGAGTGGGTCCTCCTCTTGGTGGTGAAATCCAAGTAGGATCGCCGAGAAGGGTAAGGTATCCACTAGGTGATGAAATCCTAGTCGGGCCTTGTCTCAAGTATGTTTAGATGTTTGATTATGAATGTGAATGTGATCGGGTTGTGTAACATATGTGCACTACGCTTTATTCATAATGCATTTTTAATTACTAGATGAGCTAAATATGCATTCAAGAAAGAATGAAATGCAATAGTTTTTTAACCCAAATTGAAATGTTTGTTTAGATGCAAACACTAGAAGAAGAGGTTAAGTGTATGAATTTCACTACTCTAAGATGAAAGAAAAAAGGTGACAAGAAGAAAAAGAAAGAGGTTCTTTTTAACTTGTGCTTATGGTTTCTTTTCAAAATAAAAAGAAAGAAGAGGAAGGATGCAAGAAGAGAATTTTTCCCTAATGCAACTATATGAAAATTTTGCCTTTTAGAAGAAATGAACCCAAGGAAAAATCCAAGGGTCCCACCAGGCGTGCCAGAATGTTTCTAACTAGTTTTTTCTATTTACATTCAAATAAGAAGAAAGAAACTAAAGATTAATGGCCAGGGGTTTGTACGTACCCGGATTAAGTTTGTGTATCGTATCTAGATGATTGAAGGAGCTCCTCTTTGGCTATGGAGGACACACCTGTAAGAAAAGAATAAGACTTAAAAAAAAAATTTAGATAGATATATGGTGGACTGCCAAGCACATGCTTGGTCCCAGAAGCACAAAGACTTCCTTGAGGGATGACAATCTACTAGTTGATAAAATGAATGTCAGATAAAGAGAAATAATGAAAGACAATTTGACCTATCTATTATGTGAAGTGGTATACATGCAATCTCAACTATTGTAGTGTTCACACTCCAACTTCACCATACCCATCCACTACCTATCAAATCGGCAACTGATTTCAGATTGCCCTCTTTCGATTCCCACTTTGAGGGGGAATACTCATCACATACCTGGGGCAACTTACTCCTATTTTTGTCTTGTAGTTCATCAAGAAAAACCAACAAGACAAAAAGGGGCAAATGTAGACACCAAAATTGCGTCGACTCCCCTTGGTCCCTTACACACATTATTAATTTAAAATAAAATATTTATTTTGAATTAATGACATCACCCTAGGACACCTCACCTTGGACACCTCGCTCCTAAGACTCTTTCTTACCCTATGACTCACCCTATGACTAAGTCCCTCATATCATAACTACCTAAGACCCATTCCAACCTTCTAACCAACACTCGTGCATAATAAACCCCATCATTTGACCATTTTCCAATGACAAATGCACTTGGCAAATGGAGAACAGGCTTCTTAGCCCATTTACTCATTCTTCAGCCACCGATGTCAGTCAACTGTCGATTGACATCGGTAGCATTGCTAATGTCGGCTACATAAACTAACTTCAAATGATGAGTTACGGGCCTAATCACGAATCGGATCCAAAATCAATCATTCTTCTCTCTTTCACTCTTGGACACTCAGACTCTGAGACATCACCAGGAATTAGACTTTAACTAACACTCCCTTGGCCACAAAGACTCTACGCAAATCACTTCAGATTGAATTAGAACATTTCACGAGGTCTTCAACATCAAGCCACAATAGGTACAAGCGTTCAACACCTTGGTTATTCATCTCACTAGAGCTAAGTATTTCTTCTGCCCTTTCATTTCAGTAATTTAGAAAGCATTAGTAATTAGTTTCTATTTAATATTTCTAAATGCTGTCAACCAGACCAGACCTAACTTCTTCCTGGAAAGGCTGAAAAGCCTTCCTCTCACCCTTACCCTTTTTGACAACCTAGCCTCTACCTTTGTCCTTTTGTGGACCTTTTTCATCTCCCTGCGACCCTGTACAGACATTTAGACTCCCAAAATCCCTCTGTCGATCACATAATTTTCTTGAAACCCATCTAAGGACCATTGCCCCTACTGACGTCGGTAGCATAACTGGCGTCGGCAACCTTGACCAACCAACGACGACAGACTAACTGACATCGATGACTGTGGGAGACTTACAACAGAATACAGGTATGTATTGTCTACTTTCTATTTCTTAGTATTTCATTATTTCTCTTTATCTGACATTCTTTTTATCAACTAGTGGACTGTCATCCCTCAAGAAAGTCTTTGTGCTTCTGGGACCGAGCATGTGCTTGATAGTCCACCATATATCTATCTAACATTTTCTGTTTAAGTCTTATTCTTTTCTTACAGGTGTTTCCTCCACAGCCAAAGAGGAGCTCTTTCAATCATCTGGATACAGTGCACAAACTTAATCTGGGTACGTACAAACCCCTGACCATTAATATTTAGTTTCTTTCTTATCTGAACGTAAATAGCAAAAACTAGTTAGAAACAAAGCTCATTTATTTTTCAAAGCTCGGTCCCAAAAGTGCAAAGACTTCCTTGAGGGATGACAGTCCACTTATTTGACAAAAGAGTGTTGCTATAAAGAGAAATAATGAAATACTAAAGAAGAGAAATAGATAACACATACCTGATTCCTGTAATCTACCTCTCACAATCACTGACACCGGTTAGTCTGCCATCATCGGTTAGTCAATCTTGCCGACGTTGGTTAGGCTACCAACGTCGGTAGGGGCAATGGTCCTTAGACAGGACTCAGGGTTATGTCTGTGGTTGATAGAGGGATTTTGTGGGTTTAAAAAGTATGTGTAGGGTTGCAGGGAGATGAATAAGGTCCGCAGAAGGACAAAGGTAGAGGCTAGGTTGTTAAAAAGGGTAAGGGTGAGAGTAAGGCTTTTCAGCCTCTCTAGGAAGACAGTCAGGTTGAGTCTAGTCTGGTTGATATTATTTAGAAATAGTAAATAGAAACTAATTACTAATGCTTTCTAAATTACTATAATGAAAGGGCAGAAGAATACTTAGCTCTTGCTTGTTGAAGAACCAGAGGTGTTGAAGCCTTGTCCTTATGTGGCTGCCGTTGAGTCCTCATGCAATGTTTCCAACCCAATGTCTGAAATGATTTCTATAGAGTCTATGTAGCCTGGAGAGTTTTAGTTAAAGTCTGATGATTGATCTCAGAGAGTTCCTATTGATGTCCAAGTCCAGAGGTGGGAGAGAGATAGAGAGAGAGAGAGAGAGTCCAAGAGGAAGTCGATTCCAAAGTCTAAGAGCCCGTAACTCAACGTGAGAAGTCAGTTTATGTAACCGATTTCAGTGGTTCCGCTGGCATCGGCCAATATTTGAATAATGTCAGTGGGTGTAGAATGCATAAAAGGGCTCAGAATCCTGTTCTCCATCCACCAAGTGCACTTGTCATTGGTGAAAGGTCAAATGGTGGGGTTATTAAGCATGAGGGTTAGTTATGAGGTTAGGAAGGAGTGAGAATAGGTCTTAGGTGAGTCATAGGGTGAGAAATGGTCTAAGGGCAAGGTGTCCAAGGTGAGGTGTCCTAGGTGAGTTGTCTAGGTGATGTCATTAATTTAAAATAAATAGTTTATTTTAAATTAATAAGTGTGTAAGGGACCAAGGGGAGTCGATACAATTTTGGTGTCTACAATAATCTATGCATCATGTTTGAGAGGTGTAGGTAGCTTTAGATATCATTAAAATTTAAGAAGTGCATCTTCATAACCCCCTTTGAAACATTGCTTAAACACATTATCTGTAAGGATGGTTTACTTGTGGATCTTGAAAAGGTAGCCATCATAATTCGGTTTTAAACTCCTTCAACATAGAAAGATGCTCATGCATTTCTATGCCATTATGGATACTATAAGAAGTTTATTTAGAGATATGAAAATACTGTAGTGCCTTTATAGGATATCTTATATAAATATGGCTTAGTATATTAGGGTAGGGTGTAAGAGGAGGCTTTTGAAACACCAAAGCTAAAGTTGGCTAGCACACCAATTCTATAATTTCCAAATTAGGCTACTTCTTTTCACATCCATGTTGATGCTTCTATCTCTATAATTGGCACCATATTAGTGTAACCAAGTGAGGGAAAGTAGACCACCCTATCTCCTTTGCAATTAGGAAGTTAATGCAGGTAGAATAAAATTACACCACCATCGAGTGCAAGGCATTGGCAATGGTCTATGCCTTATAGAAATTCAAGTAATATCTACTGGTAACCCCATTAATATTTCTCACTAATCATATGGTGCTCAATTACCTCATGAATAACCCTATTTTACATGAGTGCATATGTAGATAGATTGTTTTGTTCTAGGAATTCTAGTCCTTTGTTGTTGTTAAACCTAGAAAGTAGAACTTAGGGCTAGACCATTTGTCTTGCATCAATTATGGTGATGTGGTGGCACTAATTAAGGATGAGATGTTGGATGTGCAACTATATAGATTACAACATGTCCCTAACTATTTGATAGATATTTTCACCTTCCTAACGTCTAGGTTTGTACCCTAGACCATGCTAACTAAGGAAAAGAAGCAACTTGCAGTTCATGCCACCCCCTTATAGATCATTAAGGGGGAGTTATACAAACTAAGTAGAGATGAAGTCTAATGTCAGTGTGTTTTGGAACATGAAAGGGACTCCATCTTAAGAGAAGTGCATGAGGGAATCATAGGAGGCCATTATATTGGTAACATAATGGTGCACAAGATATTGTAGTCAGGCTTGTGGTGGCCAAGCTTGTTTTAAGACACAAAGGAGTACACTAAGGCATGCGACATATGCCAGCATACCAAGAAGCCCAACCATCAAGATAAAATGCCTCTCATCCCCATTCTTACCCAGGCACCTTTTAAGAAATGGTCCATTGATTTCATTGGGCCAATAACTCCTATAACACACTGCATAGGTGCAAGGTATATTTTGGTATCCATTAACCATTTCACTAAGTGGGATAAGGCCACACTAATGAAAGAATACAAAACTATAATAGCCACATGCTTTATCTGGGAGAACATTATAATTGGTATGGGTTCTCATTAAGTCTAACTAGTGATAGGGGCACTCATATTATCAATAAGAAGGTGTACATCCTTTTAACTAAATACATGGTGGTGCATTACAAGACCACCCTATATCATCCATAGGTAAATGACATGGCTAAAGAATTTAATAAAATCTTGAGAATGTGCCTAATGAATATATGTGATGTTGGTCATAAAGACTGGGATGATCATGTTTTAGTTGTATTATGGGTGTACTACATGACATACAAGAAATTAAACAAAGCTACACCATTTTAACTAGTGTTTAGTGCTAAAGAAGTTATTCTCATGGAATTCATGGTGCTATCCTTATACATTACATGGATTAGTCACCTAGATGACCAAGAGTCTTTAAGCACAAGGCTGGAAGACTTGGAGTGCTTGGATGAGAAGTGCACATAAGAAAGATGGAGTCAATAAAGTGATAAGGCATGCCACAAACATTGGCATGATAAGTATATCAAGCACAAAGAGATAACTAAAGGGGAATTAGTACTGCTCTATGATTCTAAGTACTTTAAACACCCAATAAAATTACAAATATGGTGAATGGGCCCCTACATCATCCACCACATATTGGAGATAGGCGCATGCAAGTTGTGCATGTTATCTTGTGAAATGCTCCTTATGCATTTTAATGGAAACCAACTAAAGCCATATCAGTATTAGGATGGTGCTTGCACCATAAAAACATTGACTTCTTGATCACTAGTTGGTTTGAGGTTGAGCTGACTAGACTACAGTTTGGCACAAGCCAAACCATTCCTTTCTTTTATTTTGTTCCTTATATAGTGTATATAGGTAATAAGTGATGCATAGTGGCCACCAAGACTTATCTGTTGGTACTTCATGATTAATTCCAATTAGGTGAGTCAAACACTTGTGACCTCTAAGAGAATGAGGCTAGACATCTAAATGGTGGCAATGTAAAACTCACTAGATGAAAGTAGAAGATGCACAAGATCCATGTGCACAAGCAAAACATTATAGGGATCTTGAAGGCCCAAGAATGAGCTAATTTATCACTTTTATGCATAATACCAATCAGGTGAGTCGCCCATTTGATTTTTAAGCACCTAGGTTTAGACGCCTAAGTTTTTGGGTGTAAGGAAGTTTCTAAAATTGGAAGAATTTAGAACAAACTATCAGTGTATAAGCACAAAGGTAGCCTTTATGCCACAATTTCAAAATGGTGCATCCTTTGATCCTACACTAGAGATACCAAGGAAAATAGTGAAGACGCATAAACATGGTTGTGTGTAATAGAGAAAGTGAAGATGCATAATATATTCATGTGAAAGACAACAAGGAATAAATGACAAAGAACTGGAGGGCTAGAGCAAGAAATTTTTGTGGGGTAAGATAGGCCAAGGTAATATGACATGCAAAAAATTGACCAAGATAGAGAAACACACCTGAAAAGGAAGTGCATCCAGAAGAAAAAGTGGAATCAAGGAGACTGAATCACGTACATGTGAAGCACTACACCTAGATTACCACAAAGAAGGTGAAGGTCATGCCAAGTGAACAAACACAAAGGGAAATCATCTAAGATATCTAGCATCTACCTAGAAATGAGCAAGAAGTGACTGTTTGAACCACATGTCACTTCACCAAAAAAGTTTATAAGAGTATTCAATAAGGTAGTAGTGGAATAAATATAAGTAATTAATGCATTTAGGACAAGGGATTCTTGAATATTTTGCAAATTTTTATGTTTTCTAAGAAATTAAGGTGTCGACACCATAAATCTTGCATTAATAATAGTAGATAAGAGTATAAAATGACATCGAAGTGAAAATATTATGTTATAAACCTTAAGCTATATTAATACTAAGTGTGCAAACCAGAGAGCTGAAAGTGAAAAACCTATACTGAGTGAGAATTTGAACACCCTAAAGCACCAAAAGTGAATGATTGAGTAATAAGAGAATTGTATTTGCATTAGCATTGGTTTAAAAGGGGGTTGAGAGAGAATTATGTAGTAAATAGATATTTTGAATGAGAAATTATCACTTAGGCCACCATTAACAACCAACAAAGCTCAAAATCCAAAGTTGCAATTGCAGATCCTATGACTGTAGATGTGTCGATCAACATTCAAGGCTTCAACAAGCCATACTTTCCAAGGTTCAACAAAAACATATTCAAGATTGTGAAGAAGTGAAAGGTAGAAAACTCCACATAGGCATAAAAATAATCCAAGTGGGTTAATATAATAGAAGAGATGATAGATGCCAAAAATAAGGCACAACCAGTTGAATTAGTTAGCATCATAGAAGTTGACATCGAGGCACTAATGAAGATGTCATACCAATTTATGCAATTTCCCCTAAAAGTTGTGGTGGGGGAAGATTGGCACTAAATTGTACATAATTTTCAACTAAAGGAGTATAACCAATAGATCTCAAGTCACTTGCAAGACTTGGTAAAAGATTAGATGGTGGAAATAGGGTGTAAGATGCTACAAGGTGATGCCCTATTGGATGTCTCAATTTGAGACAAGTTGACTACTTTCAGCACAACTCAACTTTATGAGTTTCCCTACTTCAAGAATCTAGAGGAACTTGTATAGTTCTTACTCTTGTGTGTCTATGAGGAGTGCATGTTCTTTGCAGGCAGGCACATGAATATTTTAGTGTAGTTAATCAAGAAAATAATTGGGCTCTTAGATGTCAGTAAGGACATCCATCAAATGATGGATAATGATGAAGAGGTGAAACACATTGAAAATTTACTTAAGTATTTCAAGGTGGGTTTTATATTCCTCATTAAAAAGTGCAAGGATACCAACATAAGGGTGGTAACATGCCTCATAAATTCCAAGTTTTGCCCAAGTGGTCGATGGACCAATATGTCAAAGGCATACCTATGCATTGCCTACCACATGGTGTAAGGCATTCAATTCAACATCATAAAGTTCATCATTGCAGATTTGGTGAAAAATGTGATGAAGTACCATAATGTAAAGGGGAACTTCAGGTGGGGGTCCATCCTTAAATTAATTGTTATGGAGAAAATTGGGATCCCAAATGGGAATGAGGATAATCTCTAGGTTTTCTTAGAACATAATGATTCCTTGAAACAAAATATAGAGACTTCACTTACCCCACCTCATTTAGCCTCAAATACAAGATACACATGATGCAGTGGTGTGATAAATACATAGAATCCTTTGGAATGGAGTGGCACATTCCTCAAGGGATTCCCTAGAGTATGTTTATAATGAAAACATTTACCATAATCCAACATTATTGTATAGTGTACTTGGTGCTACTTGATGGGAATAGATCAAACTCGTTTAAGCTCCCCTTTACCTTCTCAACAAGGTACTTCAAGGATGTGCTATGCCATATTCTTAATGTATAATGTATGGACATTCAACTAAAGGAATTGGATGTGAATAAGTGCAGGATGAGGCACTAATTCACTCACATAGATGGGAAGGCTACTGAAGATGAAGAAGATGCATCAAATTTCCTAGACATTAAACCCATCCAAAAGGTCACCATCCTATGCTAAATCCATAGATTATACTATGAGATGAAGCCATGAAAGAGGGACTCCAACATTGAGCAGAGTGAAGACCCCTAATATGAATCAGGGATGAAGAGACGTTAGTGCTAGTTGAGTAGAAGAAGTCTCCAAAGAAGAAGATGGGGGAGACTTTGGAAGAAGTCAAGGAAGGACTAAGGTTAAATATCACCTCAGAAGAAGAAGCCTCTCCTTTGACCTTCACATAGAAGCATGTGTGATTCATGCCAAAGGCTTCCCCTAGTGCAAGGGAAAAGAAGAAGGGGAAGGCTCTTCATGTGGCACCTAGGATAATCATATCTGGCATAGAGGAGGAAGAAGTAATGGGGAGCATGTACATCATTCCTGAGGAAGATTAATCCTCATCTAGTGAATGGACCCCATTTCCATCCCCCCAGACTGAGTTAAAAAAAGAGGTGAACATGGAAGAAATTTGACTTCATTGAATTTGAGATGTAGAGGGTGTAAGTGCTAGAGGAATGGAGAGAAGAAATGACCAAGGCCAAGATGTCAAAGGAGATTATCAAGATGGTTGAGGCCAAGGAATGAAGGAAAGAAGTGGAAGAACACAAGGTTTAGGAGATGAAGGCAAAGAAAGTAGAAGGGAAGAAGGAAGAAGAAGAAGGTGAAGATCCCAGAGAGGCAAAAGAACATGAAGAAGCAATACCCTAAAGTGCACCTACTAAGGAAGATCTGAAGCAAAAATAAAAGGACATGGGCCTACCCTGAGATCACATCAACATAGTGCTAAAGTTGAACTACAAGCAAGAGGCCATGAGGGCCAAGGGCATGTCCCAAGTTGAAATTGATTGAATAGAATCTAAGGAGATAAAGGTGAGAGAAAAGAAATGTGAGGCACAAAACATATAGAGGAAGGCTAAAAAGGAAAAATTTAGGAAAGAAGAAGCAGAGAGAAAGGCCAAAGAAGAAAAGGCCAAGATGAGGGAAAAAGAGGAAAAAGTGGCCTAGGCAAAAAGGGACAAGATGGTGAAAGAAATGGAAAAGAATAAGGTTACCGTTAGTGTAGAACCTAGAGAGGAAAAAGTACTAGAAAAGGTGCCTAACACCTCTACAAAAATAGTAGAAGAAGATAAATAGTAGGCATACCCTAGCTCTGAAGGGGTGCCTGAAGAGAAAGAAGGTGATGTTGGTGCCTTAGAAAAACAAACAAAGAAGGAATCATAGACCCTTTTGGGGAAAGAGGAGAGAAAGGATGGTGCTAAAGAGGCTTGCACCAAAAATCCATGACAAGAGGAGGAAATGAATAAGGGTGAAAAGTCCATAGAAGAACCCTTACAGGAAGGAGAACACAATGATGAGTCTAGTGATGAAGAAAAAAAAGGAGGAGAATAAGAAGGATAAGAAGAAGAAAGCACTGGTGAAAGCACTAACACCAATGAATAAGAAAAGGAGATGGCCGAGGAAGAAGAGTATGAGCCAAGCTAAAGGAAAAAGGTGTAGTAGGGGTTCAAAGAGGATGATGAATTTTATATGATGGAGTACTTGACCTCGAATACTAATATAAACTTGACACACCATCAAGTTTCTTGGGTGCTATATTGTTACATAGATGAACCTCAATTTGAAGTTCTAGAAAAAGAACTTTAGCATGCCAAGAAGCTAAAAGAGGGGCATAATAACCAGCTAATAAATCCTTGAGACATGAAACCTATAAGGTTAGCTAATTCCCTCCTCAAAATAGCATCCAAAGTGGTGCATAAGAACATTATAAATGATGTTCATTCTAATAATTGGAAAAAAATAACATAAGAGGTAGAAGAACTAGAAGCAACAAAGCTTAAGCTCAAACATCTAGTCATGTGCATTGAAGAAGCAGAGTCATCCTTGTTGGATGGTGTTGATAATTTGAAGATGAATGAAGTGGATAAGGTATGCATGCTGGTTGAACAAATGCTACCTTGAATGAAGTTGATGTTAGAAGAACCAGAAGACCCCTATGAATCTATAAGAAGAGAGCTAAATAAAAAGCTAGATGTGGTAGAAGACCTCTTTGCCAAATTAGAAGAGGGTGTGGAAGAAGAAAATTCCATATTTTACAACTTCACCACCCAAGTAGTGGTCATTGATACATGAATTAAAAAATCAAAGAAGGAAAATGTTGCCTTGTTCCAACACTCCTTTTCAGTGAGAAAAACTAAGCATGTATAAGTAATGGCTAAGGTCAACACCTTAAGCACCTAACTAAAGACCCATGAGCAAGACATGGAGGCTCTCTTCCATGCCTTCCAAATGAAGTCAAGTGAGCAAGGGGATATCCTAGATGGTAGGGTAAGGTAAGGGAAAGGCTTGAGGCCTTCAGGAAGGAACTAGAAAGCATAGACATGCTCACCCTCGAGGATGCATCAGTTGAAAAAAAAGGTGTCATCAAAGAGATCAAGCTCATTATCCAGGGCTTCAAAAACTTCAAGGAAGAACTAGAGTAGGGTACACCTGAGTTTTGCATACCAAAGGTAAGGAAAGACTAGTCTAGGGTAAACTATAAATTTTGTATGAGGTAAATGTTGGGCCCCATTTTGATGCTAACTTATTGATCGGTGGCAACTCAACATATCTTAGTGCAAGGCAATCATGTGGAATGATTACTCCCTTTTGTACCTTTTGGCACTAGTTAGATAAATTATCAAGGATCTCACACCAGCTAACAAGTAGTTATTTGGTGTCAGCTTTCAAAGGACATCCCTACAAGTACTTACATGTGGTGACTAGAGAGATTCAGTGTCAGAGTAGTGGAGTCGGTAGAATAGTGACCCTCAATGACAGCTCAACATTCAACATGTGCTCATCCAACTTAAGTAGCATAATAGAACCAATGGGATAATGACCCCCAAAAATAACTCAGCACTTGGCATGCACCCATCTGACCTGGCATGAAGATGTCATTTTGCCTACAAAAGGAGGCTCAAACCTAAAGAGTAAGAGAGGTAATGAGTGTTAGTGAAGCTCTAATAAAATCAAGAGCCACCATTAGTAATTTTTAACTAGCATGAACTATGTTAAGGACCCTAAATGTAAAACCCAAGCTCGCCTGTGAGCCACTGGGCATGAGTAGCTCAAATATGAGAACATGCTCTATTTTCATGTCCTAAACTTTATATGTTGAAACTATGAATTGATGAAGAATGTTATTGAAGCAATGGAGTGTTGATTATTTAATATAGATAGTGTTATTGTATGTTTGTGACTTTAGTTTATAGGAATAATGATATAGTTTCTATGCTTTAAATGCATTTTGGTATAAAGGTCCATCCTAGGTCACTAATGACATTGTTATACCATATAGTGATTTTATAATACCTTTGAAATAGACTAAATGTTGAAACCAACATGCATCAAGGCCCTACGACCCATGCTTAGAGCACTAACCTGAAGAATGAGCACTTGAATATAAGCCATTCCCATGACTTGGCTAAGTCCCTAAATGACCCTTAACTCACTATCCCCATAGCTTGTGCCATTTAGAGCTCTATCTAGTCAGATATGAACTTACTTCATATGAGTTGTGCCCTTGAATAGGCTCTCACCTATTGAACTATCTGATAATAGCATAGTGTCGATGGGCCACTCAAGCCTGTCTTAGCCCATGACTAAGTCCCATTGGTACCAAAGTTGAACCATGTTTTAACTAACCTAACATAGGCCTAGTCCCTTCATTATTATGCTCTAGGTGAGTGCACAAGGCTTGCACCTTATGTGTAATTGATGTCAGCACAGTAGTGTGTTAGATGTTATACACCATAGACCCTAATATGATTGTGCCTAGTTGTACCAAGTATAAAACTGACTTGGCTTGACTGCTAAGCACATGACTAAGTATAGAATCTATACAAGATAATTTTCTACAAAATTAAGGGTTGTATACAAGATATAAAAAAAAGATTAGTTTTTAAGCTTAATAAATCATTGTATGGCATGAAACATTCACTCAGGTAATTGTATAAGAAGTTTGATTCCTTCATGATAAGCCAAAAATTTCTAAAAATTGAGTATGACCATTGTGTTTACTTCAAGTTTTTGGACAATGGTTTATTCATTATATTTGCATTATATGTTTATGATTGATTGTATCAAGAAAAATCATGGTATAAATCAACAATTTAAAGGCTCATCTAGCTAGGATATTTGATATCAAGGATCTAGGAGCAATAAAACAAATCAAAGGAATGGAGATACACATATAAAATTAAAATGGTAAGATTTGGTTATCACAATGGATTTATCTAAAAAAGATACTAACTAGATTTATTATGAAGTATGTAAAACTTGTAGAATCGCTTTTCCCTCCCATTTCAATTTTTCTTCAAGTTTATGTCCTAGTAGTGATGAATAAAAGTAGTATGTGTCTCATGTACCATATGATAGTGTAGTAGGAAGTTTAATGTATGATATGGTATGTGTGATCTAGGAATTTGACTCAAGAGAGTATGGTTAGTATGGTGTTAGTTATAAAATGAAAACAAAATTAAATAAACACACTAATATCATAACATCTCTAGGCCTATACACTAGGGAGAGCTTAGTTAACAAAAGCAAATGGAAAACACAAATAAAAAGTAAGGAATAAAACACAATAATTCCTTCACCTTCCTTGGATGCTCCAAATGCCTTTTTAATAGTGGCTTGATTGGCTTGTGCTCATGAAGTCTTTAGCAATGGAAGCTTGGCTACCTCCATCTCTCCTTGGCACCTTGTGGCTTTGGCTTCGCTTGGCTTGGAATCAATTTGGCATTATAAATTTGCATTATCAAGTACTTTAAAGATATTTGAGCATAATAAATTTTCACCAAAATAGTTTATAAATGATGTTCTTGGCCTCTCTATTTATAGATATTTGGATTTGATCAGAATCAACCTCACCATCCATCTCAATATTGAGATGTGTGGTTGAGGATTAATTCAATTTTTGGAATTAATTTTGTGATTATCCTCATCATGAAATTGGAAAAAGGGGTAATTAAGAGGCATGGAGGGCATCATGGAAGGCATTAATGAGGCATGGAGGGCATGAATCCTGATATTTGTGGCATTTATGGCATAGGGATGTCTTCCCAAGAAATGAGGTCACTTGATGATGCAGATATTCAATATTCATTTCCAAAAATAAGTATTCAACAAATTTCAATGGAATTCTTAATTAGGCCTTGATTTGGGTTAATTAACTCTTAAGCATGCTTAAGCACTTTGTGCACAAATTACTCAAATTGATCATAATGCCTTATTATTGGTACAAAATTTGAATGGATTGGAATTAGAAGTCCATGTCAGATGCATTAGAACCATTATCCCATTTAGGATACTACTAACAACAAATAACCAAAGCACCTAGGTGCAAAATTATCATTTTAACTTGGAATAATCTAATCAAAGTTAGTTGGCCCATAAATTGTATTTCCCCACTTAGGGATACCCTGGCCAAAATTAGCACTTAAATATTTTAGTTTCACATCATTTATCATGTTTTAGTGTTTTTAGGCCAAATTGTGTATTTTGAGTGGAAATTAACCAAAATATTGATTGGAGGTTATCGATGGCCAAATTTAGGTGTCTACAGTTTGCCCCTATTTGGAAAGGTGTTGCAAGCTATAAGCATAGTAACATCTTCTCAAAGAATGAAAAGGTCCTATCTGCCTATAACTGTAATGATGATAAACTAACTATATGATGCCCCCTCGAGGGAATGGTTGGCACAAGTATTTTGACAAATGGTCCCTTGAAAAGAAAGAAGTGAAATAAGGGGACCAAATAAAGGAAAGATGATGGGGTGAAAACATAATGATATTGAAAAAGTAGTCAAAGTCACTGAGAATGTAAGTGGGATAGTGTACAATGGTTTTCCCAAATGCAGTTATAAGCATTTGATTTAATCAAAGGTGGTTATAATCATTGAGAATATGGTGATCACATTATTAGGATAGATAATGCCCCTATATTGACAAAAAAAGTAAAGTGGTGATAACACAATGATTTGCCCAAAGGTGATTATAATCATTGAAAAATGTAGGTGGGATAGTGTACAATGATTTGCCCATAGGGGGTTATAATCATTGGACCCCAATTATGGTAAACATGATAAACTTGGTCGAGGATGATGATAAATTGGAATAACCTACTAGTAGGGAGATGCTCATTTGAACTAATAAAGGTTGAAATTCTTTCATGGTTAATTACTTTATTTGGGATATGATTAGGATACAATCAGGATGTCAGTGTCAAAGAGATGTCACCATTGCTAAATATACTTCTTGAATTTGAGGTTTGTTGTAGCATGTGTCGGTAGGCATCATGGTATAACATCATGAGGACTTGGTTGAAATATGCATGATGACTGACTCCCGTAATCTAATACTCAATAGAAAATAATGCACCAATGATAGAAACCATGATGATAATGTAAACATCTGAATAATGGATTCAAGTTTAAGTGTGGGAAAGGAATCACCCAATGAACACACATAAACTAAATCAGGGTAACAGTGCTAAAAATAAAATAAACAAGTAGACAAACAAACAAAATAAGTAGAAATAAACAATGCAAATAATGCAATAGAAACCCTACGAACATTGCCCCTAGAAAATAAATGATAACTTAACAAACAAACAAAATGGGGGAATAGAAGAAAAGGAAGGGGGTGACCAAGCTATCTCCATATGCACTAGGCAAGTGGACTTTGCCTACATAGTTTCATGGATGTAATATCCAATAAAAAAACTTCAGGCCAAATGTAGTTCTCCCAGGGAATGGGAAAAATGTGATAAATAAGGAAAACAAATAGAATGGATGTGATAGAAGAAGAGAAATGGTCTTGAAAAATGGCAAGTGCATGAGAAAAAAGGCCAAAAAGGATGGGGAAACTAAATGACAAGTGATTTTCTTGTAACTTAGTAAGGGTTCCCAGAATCCTTAAGGTAAAGAAGTGGTCAATGTTTATGTTCTTTTCTAATGATTTTTGAAATTTTTTAAAGTATCTCAACTCGATCAAGAATGACAAGACACTGAATGCTTCAATCTCACAAAATGGTGAGAGCATGGATTAGGTTGCTTGCAAAATGGTGAGAGCGTGGCTTAGGTTTCTCAAAAAATGGTGAGAACATGGCTTAGGTTGCTCGTAAAATGGTAAGAGCATGGCTTAGGTTGCTCACAAAATAGCAAGAGCATATGGAAAGGGTGACTAATCTGACCTCAATAAGTATTGAGCACTACCTACATAGTCCTAGAGTAGGACCTAAAGTCACTATCATTTTACCCTTATAGTGGAAGAACTTGACTAGTGTAGCAATCAATTCAAACAAAATAGCCATAGTTGATAATAAGGCACAACATGGCATAAAAAGTGGTATGTTGGTATGTAAAGGCTTAATATTGCCCCTAGTTTTCCCATAGGTAGTTATAACTAGGACACAAAAACATATATCAATGGTACTAATTTACCCAAAGGTAGTTACAATTAGTAGCAAGACTGTTGGTAATAAAGGACTAACAAATAAAGGATGCAATTGCTGAAACTTCTATCACACTATCCCAAAATATGATCTCTATTTAAATCACTTAAACTAACTAATGAAATGATTAGATACCTTGATGTTGAAACTAAGTAATGAATGACAAAAACCAAGGTCAAATGAGCTTAGCTTTAGAACACACTAGGTCGGTAGGATGGAAGTATAAAGTGGATACAATGAAGAGGATGGCTAAGGATGGTATTTTTATAAATAAGAATAGTGATAAAATGACATAACTAAAATGGTCCTTATAGATAATACACCTTAGCACTTAATCATATCACCGCTTGAGATGAATAATATTCATTGACTCTAAAAGTTCATCACCATTTGGTGTGGCAAGCCTGTATGCTCCTGATACATAATTTATAGTGATGATGAAAGGCCCTATCCAATATGGTTTGAATTTCCCTTTATGCTTATTCTTAGACATGGTATTATTTTGGTTTTGTTTAAGAACAAGATCACCAAGTTTAAATGTTCTATACTTAACATGTTGATTATATTGGCCTTTGAGTTAGTTTTGATATGCTTGAATATTTTTGAGTGCGGATGTCCATTTTTCATCAAGTAGATCTAGCTCTTGCAGGTGAGCTAATCGATAGTCATGATCATCCAAGACATTATTGAAAGAGATGCATGGTGAAGGTAATTCAAACTCAATGGGAAGGATGGATTCAGTACCATAAACAAGTGAGTATGGAGTGGCTCCTATAGGGGTATGATGATTGGTACGGTATGCCCAAATGACAAGGAATATATAGAGGTGCCAATCACAACTGGCATCATTGATGATCTTATTGAGAATGTTGACAATGGTTTTGTTGGATGCCTCAACTTGGCCATTACCTTGAGGGTAATATGTTATAGAACAATATTGTGTGATGTTGTCTTTAGTACATAACTGGTCTACATCCTTGTTCTTGAATGATCCTCCATTAGCAAATATAATTTTAAAGGGGATACCATAGTGGCAAATGAGATGGTTAAAAATGAATTTAGAAATTTGGTTTCCAATCACATAAGTTAGGGGTATAGCTTCAACCCACTTAGTGAAATATTTAGTGGAATTAAGGATATGTTTATGGCCATCAGATGAAGTGGGGTTAATCTTCCCAATGAGGTCAAGTCCCCATGTAGAAAATGGCCATGGTGTCAACATCAATTTTAGAGTTTTTTCTGGGGAATGAATCAAATTAGCATGCCATTGACATTTTTCACACTTTTTTATGTAGGTAGTGGCATTTGCATCCATTTTGGCCAATAATAACTATTATGAAAAAGCTTTTTGGATAGGAATGCCCCACTATAATGAGCTCCACACACTCCATGAACTCATCTTAATGCTAGTGTAGACTCTACCAAGTTTAAATAATGAAGTAGAGTTACATCAAAACTATGACGGTAAAGGGTGGATCTAAGTAGAGTATAATGAGTGGAATGATGAATAAAGGCTTTGGTTTGTTTTTGAGATAGGTTATATGGTAAAACTTGGTCATGAAGGTAGTTGTAAAGGTCTGAGTACCAAATAGAAATAGGACCAACAATATCATAAATCATGGCAACGGTTGAAGGTTCATGAGTTGGTGTTGACAAATTCTTGACGAGAAACTGATACTCTCTAGCTTTATCTATTTTTCAAATCAAAGAGACAATAGTATCCATGGCATCTATAGTTTTGTTACTACCCCTCGATATGCGCTCAAACTAAATATTGGCAATTTATCACTTAAGAGTGTCGATCATGAGGTCATATAGAACCAACTTGTCATCTTTGGCCTAAAAATGATCTGTGACTTGATTGATGATTAACTAAGAATCAACATAAACTTGAAGATCAGATATATTCCAATGCATTACTTGTCGAAGTCCTGCAACAAGTGCTTCATACTCAGCCATGTTATTTATATAAAGAAAGCTGATTTTGAATGATTTAGGGATTAGATTACCCTATGATGTAATAAAAAATAGGCCTACCCTCGATCCATGTGCAATGAATGAACCATTAAAAATACAATTTATAGGGCTGATCTTCAAGGGGTGTGTCAATGATGGTCATGATAGATTCATCAAGAAATTGAAACATGAGTGGCTATGTGTCTATGAGAGGTTTTTCAATAAGTTGATTTGTAAGAACTTATCCCTTGATTGACTTTTGATTGACATACTCTATGTAAAACTAATTGAGAAGCATGATCCATTTAGCCATTCTTCCTTACAAAGCTATTTTTGATAGTAGATACTTGAGTGGATCTAATTTTGAAATGACCATGGTCTTATTATTCAACATGTAATGGTATAGTTTCTAAGCTACGAAGACCATGGATAGATAATATTTTTCAATAGGTGCATAGTTATGTTCATATGTAACCAAGGTAAAACTTAGGTAGTATACAATGTGATCCTTTCCTTTGTCATCATGTTGAGCCAAGAGTGCCCCCAGAGAATGATCAGTAGCTTATAGGTATAACAAAAATGGCTTTCCTAGCATAGGAGGTAATAAAATAGGCAGACTAACAAGATAGTCTTTGAGTTGTTGAAAATATGTTTGGTAGTGATCATCCTAGTGAAATGCAACTCCCTTCTTCAAAAGGTGTGTAAATAGATGACACTTATCTACTAACTGAGAGATGAAGCATCGAATGTATTGGATCTTACCCTAAAAACTATAGAGATACTTCAAATTAGTTGGTAGTGACATCTTGGTTATAGCATATACTTTAGCTAGATCAACTTCAATACATCTATGAGACATGATGAAGCCAAGCAATTTGATTGAATTTACACCAAACACACATTTTTTTGGATTGAGTCTGACTTTGTACTCCTATAATCTTTCAAATATCTTATGCAACACTGCTGGATTGTTAACCTTGGTTTTGGATTTTCCTAATATGTCATCAACATAGTCTTCAACAATATCATGCATCATATCATGGAATATGACAGTCATGGCCCTTTGATATGTAGCTCTAGAATTCTTAAGGCCAAATAGCATTACTTGATTAAAAAATGTTCACCATGGAGTGGTGAATGTTGTTTTATGTTGATCTTCTAGTGCTATTATGATCTAGTTGTATCCTAAAAAGCCATCCATGAGTGAAAGAAATTCATTACTAGACATGGATTCAATGATCATGTTGATATTAGGCAAGGGAAAATCATCTTTAGGACAAGCTTTGTTGATGTCTCAAAAAATTTTACAAATTCTGATTCCTTTAGGCTTTTTACTAATAGGTACAACATTAGAGATCCATTCAAAGTAGTCAATGGATCAGATACATCATGCTTCTAAGAGTTTTTCCAACTCTTTATTTACTAATATAACAATGTGATGATGCATCTTATATAACTTTTACTTTACTGGTTTGGCATCAAGATTAACCACAAGGTGGGCAGAACTAAGGTGGGGTCTAAAACTGGCATGTCAGAATAGGCCCATGTAACGATATCTACAAATTCTCTCAACAGAGCTGTAAAGACATCATGTTCCTCCTTAGTGAGGGACATGCTTAATTTTATCCATTATAGGTCTGATGGAGTCCTGATATTTACCTCTATTGTAGCTTCGACTAGAAGGGTCAAACCATCTTCTAGGAGAGTAGGTAGTGACTTGAAATATTGAATTATGTTAGGGTCCTCCATTAGGACTTGTTCTTCAAATTCTCCTAGGCATGATGAATCTGAGTCCCTTAATGGAATATCTAGCCATGTGATAGAAACAATCATAAATTCTTCAAGAATTTGATCAAATACTTGTTATTGCTCAAATATGAACTCTGATCCATAGGCAAGTTCATCATTGGTGGTCTCTTGGTCTAAATTAAAAGAAGAATGAACACCCCCATCTAATGGCACCTAAAACAAGTTTTCACTACTAGATTGGCCTTTATCTTTACTTTTTCCCTGGTCAAAAAGTACTTCAAAGAGGTTTTCACTTTGGGACCTCAATGTTTTACTTATTTATTTTTGGCTAAGAGTGTTTACTTGCTCTCTAAAATAGGCTGCAAGATCTAATGTGATTGAGAATCATGATTTGTGATCTCCCAATGGAACATTGTCTCTAAGGCCTAAAAAGTCACAAAATGCCTCATCATTTTGGAATTCATCAATTGACATACTAGATTCTTGTTGGTCCCAATCTATCAGTTGGGGATAATATAATGGCAAAGGGTTGTGATGAATGGCCAGGGTAAGGGTATAAATGGCATGGTTATCAAACATGTTGGTTTTAGCTAGGTCATCAAAGGTGAGGCAATGATCAGACTCTGCTTCTTTGTCAACATCATCATCACTAGTTATTGGTGATGGAGTTTGAATAAGATATGTGAGGTCACCCCTATGTAGTTTAAATCCAAGTCCATAAGGTCTTTCATACTTAGTCATGGAATTGGCTCAATGGTTCCTTACTGATTTGGTCTGAGGCCTCTTCCTTCATAATTGTGATGCTCCATGATCCTATTAGGAATAAGATACTTTGCACTTTTATAACAATCAACTTGGCATGGTTATCAAACATGTTGGTTTCAGCTAGGTCATCAAAGGTGAGGCAATGATCAGACTCTACTTTTTTGTCGACATCATCATCACTAGTTATTTGTGATGGATTTTGAATAAGATATGTGAGGTCACCCCTAGGTAGTTTAAATCCAAGTCCATAAGGTCTTTCATACTTAGTCATGGAATTGGGTCGATGGTTCCTTTATGATTTGGTCTGAGGCCTCTTCCTTCATAATTGTGATGCTGCATGATCTTATTAGGAATAAGATACTTTGTACTTTTATAACAATCAGCTTGGTTATCATTATATAACCATGAGTCATCCCCTTTAAGAGGGTCAAGTCCTAGTCCAGATGCTAGTAAAAATGTGATAGGTCCCTTATCTTTGCTCTTTTGTTGTCAATGTATATGTGGGATAACTTTAGGTCACCCAAAGGTTTTTGGATTCTAAGGAAGATTGGTAATATGAAATGTATCATGGGTCACATAGTCTTTTAGTCCATTATCTTAAATGGTGAAATGATTAGAAGCTTCAAGAGGCAACATGTGGGAAAGGTAATCTAAGGTATTAAGATCTATGCAATTATCTAGTGAAGGATCAATACGTATGGCATTTCCTTTCTCCTGTTTGGAACTTAGATTCATACCATACTGATAATTATAGCTTTGAAATTCATCCTCAAGATGCCTGTAGTGTTCATATGAGTGAAAATCTTTTGGAATATTCACTTCCATCCCTGAGTGGGAAAACTTGATACATTGGTGCAACATTGATGGGATTGCATATATCTCATGTAACCAAGGCCTCCCTAGAAGGATATTATATGATAAATCAAGATCAAACACATGGCAAAGTGTATCATGGGTTAAAGGCCCAATGATAACTGGAAAACTAATGGTGCATTATGATTCTCTTTCCTGATGATCATAGGATTTGATAGTTATTATTTTTGGTTGGAGATCTACCATTGTGTACCCAAAAAGATTGATGAGCTCTAGAGACACTATGTTGAGGCCAAATCCATTGTTGATAAGGACACATTACACTTTATATCATCTGATACAAACTTGTATATACAATGGGTTATTATGGAGTAGGCACGGAGAAGACATATCGCTTTGGTTGAATGTGATTTGTTGGGCTAGAGCTAGATGTCCAACCAAAGCTTGAAAGTTATCAGGGGATATGTCACTAGCAACAGTGGATTGGGTCAAAAAATCATTCAATATTTTTTTATGGATTATTGACATCCATAGAAAATCTAAAATAGAAATTTGTGCTAGTTTTTTTTTACAATTGTTCCACAATATCAAACTTCTTGTCTTGGTTAGTAGTGAATGGTTTATTTTGAGGCTAAATGATTGGTTGGGTGATAGGTAAAGTGGTGGATGGTTATGGGCCTGGGATAGTAATATTTGACCTCTGAGTTGTGATTATACAATCAAGATTAAATACTAGACCATTATTGCTAACTAATGTTGGGAATGGTGTGGAACTAGACATGACAAGTCTTGATTGCCGATGCACTTACATGTGGTGACATGGCAAGGACAAGTTATCGATATAAGGTCTAAAAGAGGAATTATTAATTTCCTAGTTTGATTATATGCATTCCAAGGTCAAAGAAGGATTATACATGTAATTTGGATGAATGTTATTATTTAGCAATGGTCTAAACTGATTAGTGTTTGGTCTAGGATTAATGGAGATGGTATTAACGCTACCCCCTGCAATATGAGCTACAACCCTATTGTAGTCATGTGTAACTACATGGTAGGTTTGTTGGTTGTTATCATTATGACCTTGGATTTTTTCCATTATTCTATCGTCATGGGTTCTACTACTAATTTTGTTGATTATATTGGTTCAGCTTTTGATTTTGATAATGTTGATTTTGTTGTTGCACTGGCCATTGTTGTTGTTGCTGATTGTTCTATTACGATTGATTGTTATGTCAGGGAAAGGAGTTTTGATATATCCTAAGAGTTTGATTAGAAGTGGAAGCACCATTATCTAATTTTATCTCCACATTCTCTAACATATTCTTAATTAAATGTTTGATTTGGACACATCTTCATAGATTATGCTCATTGACCTGATGATAGTCATAGAATTCATTTTCATGGTACTAATCAAGATAAGGAATGACTTGTAGATAATTCTTTGGTATAGGCTAACTAATCAGATTAGTGGTAGGAATCTTATGAAATATAGACTCAATAAGTTCTCCTAGTTCACTAAAGACACGACATGTAGACATGGTTCTTCTAGGAGGAGGGGTTTACAATGGTAATAGCTACTATATTTGTTGTGTAGGTTTTGGTTATTACACTTGTGGCACTAGTTAAGTAAGAGTAAGTTAAAAAGGTGGTGCAAATTATGTTTTCACTATTTGCACATGATGGGATTCAATTACTCCATTTCTCACAACATTCCTATTGTGGTTGAATTGCTTTGGTATTTCATCGTTATTGGCCTGTGTTGGTTGTGATGCTTGTGCTTGGATGGGATGTTGGTCATTTCCCTAATTGGTACCTTGATTTTGATTAATTAAATTAAGTTTAATGACTCCTCTATTGATGAGTACCCTCTCAATCAACAACCCTTTATCAATGATCTCCTTGAACATATGTGCACATTGTAGTTCCAAATGATAAGCTATCTCAGTATGCACTTTTTTGGTAAACACAATGCCTAATTATTTATCTAGTAAGCTATGGGTGAAATGGATAATAAGGGCTCTCCATCACTGTAAACAACTTGAAAAACTCTCACCATTTTAAAGCTTTGCTTGTGTTAAATCCACCAATGAAATCTCATGCTCGAGATTATAGGAAAAGTGTTACACAAACTTATCATAAAGATCATCAAAATCCATTACTAAATTTTTGAGAAACTTTAAAAATCACTCCAATGCTTGTCTAGCTAATCTTGTTGGAAATAAAAACAAAAGGTATATGTCACTATATGTCAATGGTTGACATGTGACAAAGAATTCAGTCAAATGAGCCTTAGGGCCACATTTCTTTTGTATTTATCAAATTTAGATGGTTCATATCCTAGAGGAAATGATATATGTAAATACTCCATGTTAAATGGATAGGAACATATGATATCCAATTTTAACTTTTTAGTTTTTTTATTAGCTTGAATGGCAACAAAAGCATCCTTCATCTATTACAATTATTGGGATAGGAAATTAGATATAATATTAGTTTGAGGGAGAATATAGGTTTAGATAGATGGTTGGGAGGTCACAAGTGGAACACTTTGACCAAGGTATGATGGAGCTACCTATTGGGGTACATTTCCTTGGTTGGGGAATAGACCAAGAATGCACATACGAAGATTAGGATGTAATTGAAATTGCACACTTGGTTATGTGATATTCTAGTTTGGGTTGACGATAAAGGTTAGACTTGGAGGATTTTGTGGTTGGGATGGAGGGATATAAATATATTGTGCCTATTGTGGTTGGAAAGGGACATGCTTCTAACTAATCAAACCTTACTATTGAGTGAGAACTTGTGAACCAAAACCTTATCTCTAGATTTGTGGCACATTTTGAACCAACGGTTGTCTAGTAGGTACCTGAGAAACATGGGGACTTCCTTGTTGTATGAATCCCTATGAGGAGGTGAAATTAGGTTGTAGATTTATCATTTATCATTGAATAATATTTTCATGTTGTTGACAAGTCATTGCTTAGTTTTGGATTGGCATATTAGTCTACGACTAAAGAAGTATGTTTGTTATTACCTGGCGAGGTGGAACATACATTGTCCCTGATTGAGGTGGTAATGTATTTGTCCTCTATTGTGTTGATATGCTAGAATGTGCTTATTATTGTGGAATACTACTCATTAATTGTTGAGGAGTAAGATTCACCACATTTTGTCGTTGAGGTATGATATGGGCCATTGTTTGATTACCTAATCCCATAGGTTATACATTTGAGGAAGTGGTCAGTTGAGGTTGGGGTGTAGAAACTCCCACTCCCTAGTATGATGACATATTCATAGGATTAACTACAGACACATGTTGTTGGTTAATTATTTGTGCATTAATAGCACTTTGATTGAGATTGGACATTGTTTTCACATTATCTACTACGTTTGGCTCACTATTCAGTGTAGAGGCCGAAGACACTTCTTCAATAACAGGCATATGCATCAAGTTATCTATTGAAATGGTTTGTATGAATGGGTTGGAATTCAGATTATCTTATCTAGTTAACTCTATCAATACTCCTATTGAAGGAAATAGGTTAATGAGAGGCTTACTTACCATTTTCATCTAATTGAAATCACATTCTAGATTCAAATATGTTTGATATGTTGTCTGCATTTGGTTAAAGTGCTCTTCCATGATGTTTTTGCCTTAATCAGATATATTAGGATCTTAGTATGTTGTTTGGCCTAGAACCATAAGATTGATAGAAGAAGCCTATTGATCATAAATGATATTTTGGGGCACTCTTACTAGACTTGGTAAATTTTCATGGGGGAAGTCTGCTAGAAACTTAGCCCCTACCTCTATGGCTCTAACCAAAATCTCATCTTTGTTCTCTAACAAATGCCACTCAAACAAAAATGGATCATACATGGAAGCTGTATTAATAGAATATGACTGTTGAAGTACTAGCTCATCCACTACAAGTATTATAGCTAGGTATTGCATGGTTTGCTCTTGGTCCTATTCTAAATAAGGCAGTGTGTTAACCAAATAGTTGGCCAATAGATCTTGGATTTGTGCCCCTGATTGAGTATTATAAGAGGGATAAGAATCCATCTCATAAGCAATATTATCCGCATAAGGGTCTTGCACCATTTATTCCTGCATAACTACATTAATAATCCCTAAATTGTACATGAGTCAACTACGAGTGTAGGAATCCATGTTACGATCCATTATTAGTTCTTTTGTGATAAAAGGTCAAAGATTTCTACAAAATCTAAAAAGGACAATATCTAAAACAAACAATGTTCCAACTTGGTCTAGATTTATCAAAAGGATTAACAAGTTTATGCAAAGGTTTATGAGAAAACAAGCTAGTGTGAAGTATCTAACATTTCACTGTTCACACAAAGGTAAGCAAGTAAATGGTCCTAAAAATCAAAATGTCAAACTCTAAGGTCAAAGTGTTTCAAATTAGTCTAATTTAGGAATTTAAAGTTGCTAGGTCTTTTGGCCAAATGTGGTGTCAAAAGCTAGGTTCAAATAAGGCATGTACTAGGACTCTTGGCCAAACAACGTCAAAAGCTAGACTTTGAAATAGATGAAAGTTTTAATCTAATGGATTTGAAACACTTATAAAAAACACTAGGCATTTTATTCTTGGACATGAACTTGATCAAATAAGTATAAGGTATGAAACAAAAGACACTTTAGAAATAGTTTATTTTCTCACAAAAAATGGTATAAAACTAGGTTCTTTTAACAAACAAGCTAGACAAAAGTGAATAGTATAACTATTTTAGACAAAAGATCATAAAAGTACACTTGGATTGGTGTAAAAATGTAGGAAAAAATTTGGAACTCTATGAAAGAGTATCTATGAAATAAAATTCAAAATGTTGTGGGAAGTGTAATGATGTTATACTACCCAAAAGGTATGACAAAAAGGTTTGTTTCAAAAACTCTCTAAGGCAAAGATGTTTTTCTACAATTTTGATAGCATAACACTATTTTTATTAACTCAAAAATGTTGGGATGTGTAGACTCAAAGTGCTAGTGTTTAGCACAATTTGGCTTAATTCTATCAAGTGATGATAATGATTATGAGTCTTTAAATGACCTTCAACCTAAATTGGAAATTAGACCTAAGTTCCCTTAAGTTTAGTGCAAATGGTGAACCCACTTAACACATCAACCTTATGAAATTATAAAGGTGTAATTTTGAATTTAGATTATAAGTGAAGGACCTAAACAACTTTGGTAAAGATCGAGACTCAATTGGGCAGCATAACTTCACCAAAGTGGATGATATGACTCTCAATATTTTGATAAACTTTTGAACAAGGCAAATTGATAATCTCACATGGAAAACATAACACCTCTTTGTTTAAAGGAAAATTTGGACTATGTGTTTGGTTTGGATTGTTTGTTTACACCAAGTTTTGACTCCAAAAAATACTTTAAATTAGGACAAAACCAACTAATTAATCACCCTTAGATCCTAAACTGACAAGGTTACTTGGTATTGTTAGAATTTGTCAATATACATCATTTGAGAGGATTTTACATGTTCAGCCAAAAGTAAATGTGCATTATATAGTAGGGTTTTTACACCCCCCTTCTCTTAAATGACAGTACTATGACATGGACCTTGAGGTTCACCTTGCACCAACAATACTTTCATGGCAAGTGGAGATTTATCTAGGATCTAAATTTTTTTTGAATGATCTAGGGGAATCAATTTCATAATGACTTTCATGCCAAAAAATACAAAATAAAAGCATGGATTTTGGGTCTATATCACTTGGCTTGTTACAAAAAGGTCTAGTCCTTTTTTCAACCACTACATCCTATTGTTCACTCAGTGTAGTGCAATATCCAAAGTGCCACTACATCCTGTTTACAATTCCAAAGGAGCCAAATGAAGTTAATGCTGGTAGATGAAACCTTGGGTCAAAGCTTCCCTAAAGAACTTGCGGGAGGTGATGAAGTCCCCCTTGCAAGCCAAGATGCATAAAAATAAAGAAAGCATGAAAGTTGAAAGACTTTTGGGTCATTTTCAAGGTCACCCAAAATTTGATGAGTTTTTGAGGAGTGCTTTAAATGACTTTCTTTCTAAGCCTTGGACTAGGCTACTTGTAATAGGAATGATGCTTTTGATTCTGAGGGTTCCCTATAGGGGATAAATGGAAGAACATACACGTAACATCCCTCTTTTTTCTAAACAAACATTTGATTAAATAACTATTGTGAACAAGAATTGACAAGTGTGTTCAATTTTAAGTCTAAAATGAAAGATTTGGTGGCATTCATTTGACCCCTTGGTCTTAGTTGCAAACTTTGAAAAATTCACCAAAAACATCTAAATTCTTTATTAAACACCCAAAACAAGGTTCCTAAGTGATTTTTAAGCATGAAAAGGTGATTTAAACATGTTTTAAACAAATATCAACATTGGTCCTATAGCAAAAATGTTAGCATGTCTTTTAGCTTTGAATCTCTTTTTAGCTTGAAATAATGAACTTTAAAAAAGTAACTCTTAGGTCTATGTTTTTGGAAAAACACAGTGACCGACATCAGTTATTACCACTGACATCAGTTAATTTGGCTAATCAAGATCTAATAGATGTTAGTTTTGCTAACTGACATTGATTAATCCATGTAATTGATGTCGGTCTTACTTGTCGATGTCAGTTATTATGTAAAACCGTGGCAACCAAAAATGGCAAAATAAAGTTAGAAAATTAATTTGTAAGAATTTTAAGGGTACAAATAAATATTTTAGAGTTGCAAAATGATATTTTTTAGGTTTGAGATGTGTCTAGTCGCACCGAGCATGCCATATGTGATATAGGAACTTGACTCAAGAGAAGATGGTTAGTATGGTGTTAGTTCTAAAATTAAAACAAAATGAAATAAACACACTAATAGCATAACATCTCTATACCTAGACACTAGGGAGAGCTTAGTTAACAAAAGCAAATGACAAACACAACTAAAAATTAAGGAATAATACACAAGAATTCCTTCACCTTCCTTGGATGCTCCAAATGCCTTTGTAGTAGTGGCTTACTCAGCTTGTGCTCATGAAATCCTTGGCAATGGAAGCTTGGCTACCTCCATCTCTCCTTAGCACCTTATGGCTTTGGTTTGGCTTGGCTTGGAATTAATTTGGCATTATAACTTTGCATTATCAATTCCTTTGAAGATATTTAAGCATAATAACTTTGCACCAAAATAGTTTAGAAATGATGTTCTTGGCCTCTCTATTTATAGATTTTTGGATTTGATTAGAATCAACCTCAACCATGCATCTCAAGATTGAGATGTGTGGTTGAGGATTAATTCAATTTTTGGAATTAAGTATGTAATTATTCTCATCATGACATTGGAAAAAGGGGAAATTAAGAGGCATGGAGGGAATTAATGAGGCATGGAGGGCATGAATCCTGATATTTGTGCCATTTATGGCCTAGGGATGTCTTCCTAAGAAATGAGGTCACCTGATGATGCATATATTCAATATTCATTTCCAAAAATAAGTATTCAACAAGTTTCCATGGAATTCTTAATTAAGCCTTGATTTGGGTTAATTAGTTCTTAAGCATGCTTAAGCACTTTGTGCACAAATTACTCAAATTAATCAGAATGCCTTGTTATTGGTCTAAAATTTGATTGGATTGGAATTGGAAGTCTATGTCAGATGTGTTAGAACCATTATCCCATTTAGGATGCTACTAAAAACAAATAACCAAGGCATGCATCTTGTGCAATAGATTTGATAGGAAAGAGCAATCCAAAGCGCCCATGTGCAAAATTAGCAATTTGACTTGGAATGATCTGATCAAAGTCAGCTGGCCCATAAATCACATTTCCCTACTTAGGGATACCTTGGCCAAAATCGTCACTTAAATATGTCAGTTTCACATTATTTTGAATGTTTTAGTGTTTTTAGGTCAAATTGTGCATTTTGAGTAGAAATTGGTCAAAATCTTGATTGTAGGTTATCGGTGGCTAGATTTAGGTGTCTACAGTATGTACAAGGCCAAAAATTTCACATGAAATTAGAGTTGTTAGTATATATATTAAAAATACAAGTAAATAACAATGGATAGAAGTAAGTGGGTGTTTCTTTACTTGCGAGGCACAAGTGATGATTACATCACATAGAATAGATCTGGTGATTCTATTTATGGATATGTTGATTTTGATTTTGTAAAAGATTTGGATAAAATAAGATCAAAATTTGGTTATATTTTTACATTTTTAGGTGGACCTATTAGGTTGATGTTGAAGCTTCAAAAGACTATTACTGCATCAATTATTGAGGCATAATATGTTGCTACCTATCATGCTTGACAATAGGCAATTTAGATAAAGGGCCTATTGGGTGTGCTTGGAAGAGAGTAATATAAAATGAAGGTGTTATGTTATAGTCAGAGTGAAATTTATTTGGCCAAGAATCCATCTTATCAAAGTAAGACAAACATATTATGGTTAAGTACCATCTTGTGAGACAGGTGATTGATGAAGGAAAAGTATCACTTTAAAAGGTTCACATAGAGGAAAATAGTGCTAATTTGTTCACAAAACTAGTATTATTAGAGAAGATAAAATGGTGCTTGGTTTCTCTTAGATTTCATAAAAGGTAATGAGTTGGCCAGCAAGATATCAAGCATAAATTATTGTCAAGGTGGAGATTGTTAGATATGTGACAACAAAGTTAAAATATATTGGATCCCCTTGCAAGGTGGTTTGTATTTCACTAATCAACAAGGGGAGTGTGGGGGGTATGACACCCCCCACTATTGAAGAAAAAAATCAAAGAGTCAAAGCCCTACTTCTAAGACTCATCAATTCCAAAAAATTATATTTTTAAGAAAGAAAGTCCTAATGGCATTTTTCACTCTATTTCTAGGAAGAGGAATCATAAAAGTGCTCTACCAATTAGGTGTATTTATCTTTATGGATTTCTCATATAATTTATGATGAGTTCACTTGTAAGTAGTTAATATTGAATTAATAAAGTCTCATATCTTAAATTGTGGATGTTTCCTTAGTTCTGTTATGTTTTTACCACACAATTTTTGTGATTTGTCTCATGCATGTTTAGTTTAATTATCTATGTTATTAAAAATTTGTATTTTATTTATTGGTTATAAGTTGCTGTGAAGTATCTAGTTTTCTAACAAATGTCTCAAATAATTATTTTATAGAACATTCTCTCTAGAAAAAAATCAAAACAACACATTTTACAACATAGAAGGAACAATTTAGATATAATGAGCAACGCATTTTCAATTAAACAACATAGTATTGTAAGGTGACAGTTTTGACACATCTAAAAAATATACTACCCCTATAAAGAATTAAATATTTTATTAAGTATCTACAAAATCCCTAGGCATTGTATGACATGAGCTATTCATTATATATCACAAGAATAATGTTGTGCCCATATACATTCTTCATTTCTCAGATATTAAACCAAATGTATAAATCTATAAATGAAGACTATCAAATTTTCCTCTCTACCATAAAATCATTGACAACGATAAGATATAGTATGAGAAGCTAGCACTTAAAAGTGACATGCTAGTCCTCAAGGCCAAACTCTTCCAGATTTTTTACAAGGGTGGCTACCCTGGCCTTATTAGATTTTTACATTCAAAGCATAATAAAAGGAAGAGAATTTAGTGAAATAAGATGATATAATTAGGGAAATTTTTAGAGGTTATTTATAGACAAAAGGCTATAAGGAGTATATTTTTTTGAAATGACTAATTCTATGAAAATATATATAGGCCAAATAACCTCAATTTTATACAATTTCATAGTTTAGGACACAGATTCACCTTATAGGTTATAATTGATCCTATTTCAAGACACAAATTTACCAGAGTTACTATACATGTATGGTTCTGATTCACCAAAAAATTATATGAGACATGTATAGGTTAGTATAGAATCTCCAAATATATATGTATATTTGTGTGTGTGTGTGTGTGTGTGTGTGTAAAATAAGGACCACCTAGGACACAATAAGTTTAAGGTAATAATTAAATTTTATTATATAAAAATGTTTTAAATATTCTTTGGCACCACATGCTCTTCGTTCTATATGGCTTTAATAATTAAAAAACTTAATAATAAATATTTTTCAAACCTAATGTTTATTTTATTTATAGTATTGAATGCAATGTAGGTGGAATTAAATCTACCGAGATCAAGGTTTAGATTTTGCCCCATTTTTTAATGAATTAGCATCAAAAAATTGAGGGGCTCTAAGGAAAAATTTAATGCTAGTCCAACACGTCACCTGAAAGATTAATGTAAGTTACTCAAATATATATATAGTGGTTTCTAAATTTTTCTTATCATTTATGCAAGCTATTGGTAGAAGCGAAGCTCTGGTAGTCTAAAGTGAAGCTTTGATAGTTAGAAGAATGGGATGAGAGGTTGAAAAAAAAGTTGTAGACAATTTCTAATCTGGATTCCTTGTGATCACTTGTAATTATTTAATATTGAATTAATAAAGTCCCATATATTACATTGTGGATGTTTCCTTAGTTTTGTTAAGTTTTTACCATGTAATTTTGGTGTTTTGTCTCATGTGTGTTTAGTTTAATTATTTATGTTATTGAAAATTTGTATTTTGTTTATTAGTATAAGTTACTATGAAGAATCTAGTTTCCTAAAAAATGTCTCAAGGAATTATTTTTTAAAATATTCTCTCTAGAAAAAAATCAAAACAACACATTTTAAAACATAGAAGGAAAAATTTAGATATAACAAGAAACACATTTTTAATTAAACAACATAGTATTGTAAGGTGACTATTTCAACACATGTAAAAAATATACTACCCCTATAAAGAATTAAATATTTTCTTAAGTATCTAAAAAATCCCTAGGCATTGTACACATGAGCTATCCTTTATATATCATAAGAATAATATTGTGCCCATATACATTCTTCAAATCTGAGATATTAAACCAAATGTATAAACCTACAAATAAAGACTATCAAATTTTCCTCTCTACCATAAAATCATTGATGATGATAAGATATAATATGAGAAGTTAGCACTTAAAAGTGACATGCTAGTCCTCAAGGCCAAACTCTTGCCAGATTTTGTACAAGGGTGGCTACCCTAGCCTTATTAAGTTTTTACATTCAAAGCATAAGAGAAGGAAGATAATTTAGTGAAATAAAATGATATAATTAGGGAAAATTTTAGAGGTTATTTATAGATAAAAGGCTATAAGTAGTAATTTTTTTGAAATGACTAATTCTACAAAAAATATACATAGGTCAAATAACCTCAATTTTATACAATTTCATAGTTTAGGACATAGATTCACCTTATAGGTTATAATTGATCCTATTTCAAGACACAAATTTACCAGAGTTATTATACATGTATGGTTCTGATTTGCCAAAAAATTATATGAGACATGTATAGGTTAGTCTAGAATCTCCAGATATATATGTATATATTTGTGTGTGTGTGTGTGTGTGTGTGTGTGTGTGTGTGTGTGTGTGTGTGTGTGTGTGTGTGTGTGTGTGTGTGTAATAAAGACCACCTAGGAAACAATAATTTTAAGGTAATAATTATATTTTATTATATGAAAATGTTTTGAATATTCTTTTGCACCACATGCTCTTCCTTTTATATTGTTTTAATAATTAAAAATATTAATAATAAATATTTTTCAAACCTAATGTTTATTTTATTTCTAGTATTGAATGTAGTATAGGTGGAATTAAAGCTACGGGGATCAAGGTTTAGATTTTTCCCCATTTTTAAGTGAATTAGCATCAAAAATTTGAGGAGCCCCAAGGAAAAATTTAATACTAGTCCAACACGTCACCCGAAAGATTAATGTAAGTTGCTTGAATATATATGTGGTGGTTTCTCAAATTTTCTTATCATTTATACAAGCTATTGGTAGAAGCAAAGATTTTGTTGTCGGAAGTGAAGCTCTAATAGTTAGAAGATTGGGACAAGAGGTTAAAAATAAAGTTGTAGACAATTTCTAAGTTGGTTTCCTTATGATCGCTTGTAATTAGTTAATCTTGAATCAATAAAGTCTCATATCTTACACTGTGGATGTTTCCTTAGTTCTGTTAAGTTTTTACGATGTAATTTTTGTGTTTTGTCTCATGTATGTTTAGTTTAATTATCTATGTTATTTAAAATTTGTATTTTGTTTATTGGTTATAAGTTACTGTGAAGTATCTAGTTTACTAACAAATGTCTCAAGGAATTATTTTATAAAACATTCTATTTAGAAAAAAATCAAAACAAAACACATTTTACAACATAAAAGGAAAAATTTAGATATAACAAGCAACACATTTTCAATTAAACAACATAGTATTGTAAGGTGACCATCTCAACACATCTAATAAATATACTACCCTTGTAAATAATTAACTATTTTCTTAAATATCTACAAAATCCCTAGGCATTGTACAACATAAGCTATCCTTTATATATCATAAGAATAATATTGTGCCCATATACATTCTTCATTTCTAAGATATTAAACCAAATGTATAAACTCCACCATAAAATCATTGACGATGATAAGATATAATATGAGAAGCTAACACTTAAAATTGACATGCTTGTCCTCAAGGCCAAACTTTTTCCAAATTTTATACAATGGTGGCTACCCTGGCCTTATTAGGTTTTTACATTCAAAGCATAAGAAAAGGAAGCAAATTTAGTGAAATAACATGGTATAATTAGAGAAAATTTTAGAGGTTATTTATAGACAAAAGGCTATAAGTAGTGTATTTTTTTGAAATGACTAATTCTACAGAAATATACATATGTCAAATAACCTCAATTTTATATAATTTCATAGTTCAAAACACAAATTCACCTTATAGGTTATAATTGATCCTATTTCAAGACACAAATTTACTAGATTTACTATACATGTATGGTTCTGATTCACCAAAAAATTATATGAGACATGTATAGGTTAGTCTAGAATCTCCAGATATATATGTATATGTGTGTGTGTGTGTGTGTGTGTGTGTGTGTGTGTGTGTGTGTGTGTGTGTGTGTGTGTGTGTGTGTGTGTGTGTAATAAGGACCACCTAAGACACAATAAGTTTAAGGTAATAATTACATTTTATTATATAAAAATGTTTTGAATATTCTTTTGCACCACATGCTCTTCCTTCTATATGGTTTTAATAATTAAAAAACTTAATAATAAATATTTTTTCAAACCTAATGTTTATTTTATTTCTAGTATTGAATGAATTGAAAGTGGAATTAAAGCTATGGGGATCAAGGTTTATTTTTTGCCCCATTTTTTAGTAAATTAACATCAAAAAATTGAGGGGCCGTAACAAAAAATTTAATGCTAGTCCAACACGTCACCTACAAGATTAATGTAAGTTGCTCAAATCTATGTGGTGGTTTCTCAATTTTTCTTATCATTTATGCAAGCTACTGGTAGAAGTGAAGCTTTGGTAGTCAGAAGTGAAGCTTTGATAGTTAGAAGATTGGGACGAGAGGTTGAAAATAAAGTTGTAGACAATTTCTAATTTGGTTTCCCTGTGATCACTTTTAATTAGTTAATCTTGAATTAATAAAGTCTCATATCTTACATTGTGGATGTTTCCTTAGTTCTGTTAAGTTTTTACACCATAATTTTTGTGTTTTATCTCATGAATGTTTATTTTAATTATCTATGTTATTGAAAATTTGTATTTTGTTTATTGGTTATAAGTTGTTGTGAAGTATCTAGATTTCTAACAAATGTCTCAAGGAATTATTTTATAAAACATTCTCTCTAGAAAAAAATAAAAAAAATCAAATTTTACAACATAGAAGGAAAAATTTAGACATAATAAGCAACACATTTTCAATTAAACAACATAGCATTGTAAGGTGACCGTTTCAACAGATCTAAAAAATATACTACCCCTGTAAAGAATTAAATATTATTAAGTATCTACAAAATCCCTAGGCATTATACAACATGAGCTATCCTTTATATATCATAAGAATAATATTGTGCCCATATAGATTCTTCATTTCTGAGATATTAAACCAAATGTATAAATCTATAAATGAAGACTATCAAATTTTCCTCTCTACCATAAAATCATTGATGATGATAAGATATAATATGAGAAGCTAGCACTTAAAAGTGACATGCTAGTCCTCAAGGCCAAACTCTTACCAGATTTTGTACAAGGTGGTTACTCTAGTCTTATTAGGTTTTTACATTCAAAGCATAAGAAAAGGAAGATAATTTAGTGAAATAACATGATATAATCAGAGAAAAATTTAGAGGTTATTAATAGACAAAAGGCTATAATTAGTATATTTTTTTGAAATGACTAATTATATGAAAATATACATAGGTCAAAAAACCTCAATTTTATACAATTTCATAGTTCAGGAGACAGATTCACCTTATAGGTTATAATTGATCGTATTTGAAGATATATATACTAGAGTTACTATACATGTATGGTTCTAATTTTCCAAAAAATTATATGAGACATGTATAGGTTAGTCTAGAATCTCCAGATATATATGTATATTTGTGTGTGTGTGTGTGTGTGTAATAAGGACCACTTAGGACACAATAAGTTTAAGGTAATAATTATATTTTATTATATAAAAATGTTTTGAATATTCTTTGGCACCATATGCTCTTCCTTTTATATGGTTTTAATAATTAAAAATCTTAATAATAAATATTTTTAAAACCTAATGTTTATTTTATTTCTAGTATTGAATGCAATGTAGGTGGAATTAAAGCTATGGGGATCAAGGTTTAGATTTTTCCCCATTTTTTAGTGAATTATTATTAAAAAATTGAGGGGTCCCAAGGAAAATTTTAATACTAGTCTAACACATCACCCGCAAGATTAGTGTAAGTTTATCAAATATATATGTGGTGGTTTCTCAATTTTTCTTATCATTTATGTAATCTATTGGTAGAAGCAAAGCTTTGGTAGTTAGAAGTGAATCTCTGATAGTCAGAAGATTGAGACGAGAGGTTAAAAACAAAGTTGTAGACAATTTCTAATCTGGTTTCCTTGTGATCATTTGTAATTACTTAATCTTGAATTAATAAAGTCTCACATCTTACACTGTGGATGTTTCCTTAGTTCTATTAAGTTCTTACCATGTAATTTTGGTGTTTTGTCTCATGAATGCTTAGCTTAATTATCTATGTTATTGAAAATTTGTATTTTGTTTATTTTTTTTAAGTTGATGTGAAGTATCTAGTTTCCTAGCAAATGTCTCAAGGAATTATTTTATAAAACATTCTCTCTAGAAAAAAATCAAAACAACACATTTTATAACATAGAAAGAAAAATTTAGATAT
>JARHVA010003790.1:172500-487500 GCA_037957365.1 Torreya grandis
TAAGAGATTATATCTTCTATAGGCTTTAGTCTATTGGATGGTTAGATTATATTATTTGAAATCTGATCACATATACATATATTTGATAATTGAAATATAAACTATAAAATAAGGTCTGCCAAAATGTCTTAACCATATCCATAATCAATAATGGCCTTTCATTTTTTTTTTCAATTAAAAAACCATGTCAATCAAAATATTATTATTACCTTAAACCAATTATGGGGCCATAGGGTAATAAAATTATGAAAATCAAGGATGACAAGCCAATATCTTTAAATAAATAATGTTTAGGGAACTTATCATTATATTTATTCATTTCAAGATAGATGACTGTGTATACAAACAACTACATTCAATATTCTGTTTGATTAAGAGACCATATCTATAACAATTGTAAACTCTATTATATATATATATATATATTCAAACATAAGTAAGTTGCTCGAATATATATGTGATAGTTACTTGATTTTTCTAGTCATTGATGCAAGCTATTAGCATAAGTGAAGCTCTAGTAGTTGAAAGACTGGGACGAGAGGTTGCAAACAAAAATGTAGACAATTTATAAGTTGGTTTCCTTGTAATTTAAAGGTATGGATTTGTGTTTATTTTATTATGAAGTCTAAGAATAATTGTTTGCATGCACAATCATCTGTCTTGAAATGAATAAATATAATGATAATCTATTAACCATATCTATAATCAATAATGATAAGGTCTACCAATGAATAAATATAATGATAATTTATTAACTATGTCTATAATCAATAATGATAAGGTCTAACAAAATATCTTAACCATATCCATAATCAGTAATGGTCTTTCAAATATTTTTATTTCAATTAACAAACCATTCCAACCAAAATATAATTATTACCTTAACATTATTATGTCCTAGGTCATAAGTGGTCCTTAACACATTTATAAAACCAAGTAAAACATGCTCTTCCTTCTATAAGGTTTTAATGAATAAAAAAATTAATAATAAATAACTTTCAAACTTAAAAATTATTTTATTTCTAACATTGAATGTAGTGTGCAATTAAAGCTATAAGGATTGATGTTTAGATCTTGTTACATTTTTAATAAATTGGCACTGACATATTGAGGGGACCTAAGGTAAAATTTAATGTTGGTCCAACACATAATCTGTGGGATTAATATAACTTGCTCGAATACATATGTGATAGTTTTCTTGATTTTTTAAGTTATTTATGCATGAAAGTGAATCTGTTGGTATAATATAGATACTTACAGTTCATTATAATATATATACCTTCAGTTTGTTCACCATTCAATTCTACACTCTTGTAGAAGTGTTAGGCTAAAGTTTTTATTTTATTCTAAAAATATGATGAGCTAACATTTTTCCAATATTGAAGGTACAACATAGCCATAGATTCTAGTAGTTCATCCTAAAGAAAACAATATCTAATCTATGAAGAGAAATATTTTGTAATTTCCTTCAAAGTGTAAATTATAAAAGATACAACCTCAAGGAATTGATCCCTTATAACAGAAACTTCTTTGAGTATATTAGATCAACCAATTATGTCAAAAGTGTGAGTTGTGATTTGTACTCAATTTATACTAAGTACTACACATGATCTTACCATATGTACTGGACAACAAAAGTCTTGGAGCCTCATGATCATATTGTATTTGTTTTTAAATGTTTAAGGTAATAATTATATTCTGATTATCATGGTTTATTAATTGAAATAAAAAATATATTTAAAAGGCCAATATGGATGTGGTTAAGACATTTTGGTAGACCTTATTATATAGTTTATAATTTTAAAACTCTAAAAATATTTTGAATATTTTTCAATTATGTCATTCTCATTTTTCATAGTTATCTTATCCTATGGCCCCATAGTTGGTTTATACACTATACTTTGATTTTTTGCCACTATTTTTGCTACACTCAATTTATTATACTATCTGGTTGGTATTTATCACATAATTATTTCAAACAAATAATAAATTGATTTCTTCTAAAAAATAATGACACACATGATACTTATTTTAAACAATGCACAAAGAACAAACTAAATAAATGCAATAGAGCATCATGATCATACTGTACTTTATTTTTAAATATTTTAGGTAATAATTATATTCTAATTGATAAGGTTTGTTAATTAAAATAAAAAAATATTTGAAAGGCCATTATTGATTATGGATATGGTTAAGACATTTAAAAGATAGTGTTTTGAACAAATATCTTTAAAGAAATATTTTTTAGGAAACTTATCATTATATTTATTCATTATATTTTTATTATACTCAGTTTATTATATTATCTGGTTGGTCTTTACCACATATTTATTTTAAACAAACAAGAATTAATTTCCTTTAAAAAATAATGACATGCAAGATACTTCTTTTAAACAATACATAAAGAACAAACTGAATAAATGCAACAAAGCTTCGTGATCATACTATATTTTGTTTTTAAATATTTAAGGTAATAATTATATTTTAGTTGTCATGGTTTATTTATTGAAATAAATAAATATTTGAAAGGACAATATGGATGTGGTTAACACATTTTGGTAGACCTTATTATATAGTTTATAATTTTAAAACTATGAAATATTGTGAATATTTTTTTAATTATGTCATCCTCAATTTTCATAGTTGTCTTACCCTATGGCTCCATAGTTCATTTATACTCTATACTCTAATTTTTTGTCATAATTTTTACTACACTTAGTTTATTATATTATCTGGTTGGTCTTTTGAGAGACTTAATTAGGTCTGTACTCAATTTATACTTAGTCATATGGCCATCAAATTTAGCACTTAAAAAGGACAGATTTAATCTTCAAAAAGAATGATAAATTTAATCATTAAAAGAAATAAGACCTTGAATATAGACTCCTCATACTCTAACCACTTTCTCCATTGGTTTTTTAATTAACAAAATTACCTCCTATAAAATAAATCTATGTAAGTGTTTCAAATTCCTTAAAACCCTAGAACCATGAAACCCTAAAAACTAAATTCATATAAATTCATTTTTAGTAAATTTTTATTCCTTTGTGGTCATGGGAATCATAAAATAAGGAACAATTGTAAGAGAAGGCCAAGTAGGAGTCTAAGTAGCCAAAAATGAAGGACAATCCAAGTAAGAAATACAAGCCCTACATGTCATGGGAATCATGAAGTGAATGACAATTACAAGAGGAGGCCAAGGAGGAGTCTCAGTAGCCAATAATGAAGTATAATCTAAGTAAGAAATACAAACCCTACATGTTGTGGGAATCATGAAGCGAGTGATAATTGCAAGAGGAGGCCAAGGAGGAGTCTAAGAATCTAATAATGAAGTACAATCCAAGTAAGTAAAATAAGCCATATATATTTGTATATGTTTTCACACTTTTAATGAATTATACCTATATTTTAAGGGATTCAAACTATTTTCATGTTATTTTTTTCATTAGATCTTTACTTGTAGTGTGAAAACCATTTTTCATCTTATATTAAAACCTTTAATATTAGACACAATTTGGTTATCACATGGGATTATTTATTTAGTAATGAGATCAATAAGATCTTTGCATTTTTTTGGGATTGTTTTATTAGTAACGAGATTAAAAAGACCTCAAAAATATTATGATGTGTGTTTGGGCATTGATGTGGCAATGATTTTTTTCAAAGTTACACATAATTGATTAGGGTTAAATTTTGGAATGGGTCTCTAGCACTTCTTATTCATGTTATCTCTCATGTCTTCTTTGATTGGATTTATTCATTCGGGTAAGTGTTTTAAATGGTTGGAATACCCCCAATTTCATAGGGCAAAGCAAAATAGTCATTCTTAAAAACTTAGGGTATCCATTGATCATAATAGTTATTCCACCTCAAGCATATTTGACTTATGAATGTGTTTGGGGAAAGGGGTTTAACTTGGATTTTTTGTCATTATTTATTGATTTGAATATGATGCTTGTTTTTTTAGATATTTATAATTTTTTTAAAAGAGCTAATAGAAATCACCAGTCAATTTATACCAGCATGGCAATTTTGGTAGAGATTTGTCGATGGAATTATACCTGAACTCTAGGTTTCGCCAGGATTGTCAAGTAAGCTTTTAGGGGTCTGTTATTAAAATTATCCCTAGATATAATTTAGATAATGTGGAACAAGAATTAAATATACATATTTTATAACATATAACTAAAATTTTAGATCCAATTAACAACAAATTTTAAAGTAAACAATACGGTATTGTAAGGTGCCTAGTTCAACACATCTTAAAATGTATAATCACTAAACATAATTTTGTTTTCATTACCAACGAAAGGCATAGGAATTGTACAACATGAATTATCATTTATTAATCACAAGACTAATATTTTCTTACCTATATTCATTCTTCATTTTTGATAGATTACACCAAATGTGCAAATACACAACTAATACATTCATTTTTTACTATGATATTTTACTTGCTATTTAACATTTTTTGACATTAAAAGGTTAATAGAGCTTATGAAAATTTATATAGGTCTCTAAATCACTAGTTAACCTTGGCCTAGAAGAATAAAAAGAAAAATCATAATTAAAATCACCAATTTTGTCAAATAAATTGATGCTACAAAGCATTTGGGGTTGAGGGATTAGCATACAAAGTGTAATGTAAATAAGACCCTAGTCTCCCCAAGAAAGGGGATATTTTTACAAGTAAGCCATAATGAAATAAAGAAAATGAATCCTCACTAGAAAAAAATTACCCATACATCTAAAATCATTAGAACCTTCTATTACTTGTATACAGAGTTTAAGACTATAAAACTCTTGCTCCATACAATCAACCCTTTCCCTTATAGTTATGTGCTTGTCTATAAGATAATAAATTTGGTTATCCTTTCAGTTAGTGTGGGTTACAAGTATCTAGGGAAAAATTAAATTAAATGATGAGTAAACCACATCCAAATATTTTGCTAAATTATTTTGCAAACTTATTGGATACATGTTTTGCATCTTGTTTACCAATAGTGCTACATTTAGGTGAAAATTGGAAAAAAAAATTGTCTTTCCATGGTATTTTCATGCACATCCTACATAAATTAACAACCCAAAAATTAATTAGGTTTGTCATAAGTAACTTAGCACAAATTAGTTGAAGAAATAGAAAAATGGAAGGATATCTTACCGTAATATGAATAATTTCTAAATCATGTTGTAGTTGATCTTCACTATGTTCGATGTCAAGATTGATGGTTAAATATAGCTTTGCATTTGATATTTCAATAAACCAAAGTAAAATCAACCATATGACATAAATGATGGCCTAAAACACAATCAAAACCTCATATCCATTGTAAAACTAATGCAAAACTCACCTTGAAAAATATTTAACAAAGATTTACTTTATTCTCAGCTAGTTTCACCCATGGATGCCGTTGTAGCCATTATGTCGAATGAAATATTGATGCACAAATATTTCACTTTGAGGATGTAGATTTTAGATGGAGTGGCACAAGATGAGTCATGCTCTAACATTGTAGTGTGCCCTTTTTAAAATGTGATGGATGGATGGGTTGCTTTGTTAACACCATACCAAATAATATTTGCATGGCTCAAATTTTTATAGCCAAATAATATCTATCACCTTTATTAATTATGATTTTATTGGATTATTATAGAAAAATATATATTTTTAGGTTCCATGAATACTAGTTTTTCCTAGGAATTTAATCACATCCTCTAAATTTAGCCAATAGAAAAGTAATTTATTTATTTATTTTGATTGAAACACTACGTTTTACATGGATTAGGTGTATAAAGCTAATGTTATATATATATATATATATATATATATATATATATATATATATATATATATATATTATTAGTTATAAAATTTACATTTCAAAGTTAATGTTAAAAGTTAAGAATATGAAAAATAAGTTTAGTTGCATTGATTACACATTTTCCTCTAATTAAAATTAATAATTTCAAGTGATTACAATAAATACCTATATAACATGTATTAATAAAAGATGACACTCTCAAAACCACATATCATGCATGTGAATATTTTTACATAAATAAAATGAAAACTCAAGATCAATTAACAAAATATGTCATAAGGTAACCATAAAACCCCTCCCTTTCACTAAATTGACAAGTTTATTTACTACCCTCAATTTTACCAAACTTTGTTATTTTTAACTAAGTTATCCAAAATTTCTTTATGCCAAGTTTTTATTTTTGAACCTATTTAATTTATTTATAGAAATGTATTATTGAACACTTCATAATATATTTAATTAAAAATAAGCAATCATGTACAAAAAGTAGTCGATAATATGCATGGCCCAAACTCCTTACCAAATAAATAAACTGACTCAAAATAAAATGTACAAAGTTTCATATTTTATACAAACGTATATTTTCATTATATCAAATTGTAAAGAGTTTCAAATTTTATTTAAATTATTATATATCTCAACTCAATGTTTTTTTCAATTTGTTTTTTATTTCATTTTTTAGATATAATTAATTAATAATATATTTTATATATGATTAATAAAAATAATTAAATTGTAAACTATATACACCTTTCAAATATTTGATTTAACATAGTAATATGATTTTTGTAACATTGCTTGGCACTTTTGTGTAAGGTTTAATTTGACAAGTTGACCTTGTGAAATAAAAATTTTATGACAACAATCCATTCAAAATTACATTTAAAAAGGTTGATAGATCATCTTAATAAAGGAAAATATTAAAGATTAAATATATATTTAATATAGTTTTTTTGAAAGTAAATAAATTATGATAATCTTTTGGACTTATTGACAACCTACTCAAAATTTACTTATTTCTTCTGGGCTTAAAAAAATCATCATATTTTACAATTAAAAAAGCTAAAATATGTTCATATAGACATCAAATTTAAACACTTCTTCTATATCCCATTGCTCATTTATAGATAATAAGATATTTACAAACTTTTAAATATTTGTTGCTTGAAGAGTGACACCTGAACATGCACACCTAAATAAGTAATTGTCTATGAAAGATAAAAAATTTGTACTGTAAGAGATAAGGTGTGTTATGTCAAGTTGGTAACATCATTTATTTTGAATTTTGTGTGTAATTTATTAACTTAAAGACTCACAAGGCTTTATAGATTAAATTTAATGGTTGTATAATTACATTTTATTTTTTAGTTATAAAATTTAATCAATTTTATATATTTTATTAAATATAAGATAAAATTTTAGATAATTGTTAAATATTTTAAATGATTATAATAAATATATAAATTATTTGTAATATTTATTTTTAATAATTATATTAAAAAATAATTATCATCAAAATAATTTATGATAATGAAGTTACTATCAAATTTAGTGGTCATATTATTGTAATAGTAAAAGTTGGGGAGTTAAGTGATCTAAAATTTGTCTCATGTAGCAAGGCTTGCACAATATATCCCCTGCACACTAACTCATCATATACAAAACAACTCATCTAGTGAAACACAAATCATGTAACACATCTTATGTGAAATAACTCACATAGTGTAGCTCCTATATCATGTCTCACACAATGTATCTCACCCAATGAAGATTGACCTAATTTGTGTGGATTGACTAATGCAACTCTACTTGTTACAAATCGACTAGGGGTAGCTTGCCTATCACATCTTGTGTATCATAGCTCATCTTTTGTAGTGTAACTCATCTTGCACATCATAGCTTGCCCAATGCAATTTGATGAAGGTTTTATTGATCACATAACAAAGCTTAAATTGAAATAATCACCATATTTAATCACACATAAAATTACTTACACAAGGCACCAAAACTCACACAATATACCTCATATAGTATAACTCATCTCATGAAGTGCAACTCAAGCATTAAATCTCACACAATGTAGTTTTCCCAGTGCAATGTGGTTCAGGTTGTGTTGATTGCCTAACATATCATAACCTAGTGTAGGTCATGAAGTGTATCTCACATAACTCCACTCATCTTACACAATATAACTATCTAATGAAACACAACTCATGTAGCACAACTTACATAATAAAACTTGACCTAAGTTATGCCAACCCAAGTTACATAGCTTGACCTAACATAACATGTGCAATAAACATCATATCACATAATGCATTTGGTGTAACACAACTCAGCCATTACTGATGTAAGTTTTTATTGATCATCTAATGTACTTCAACATGATGTAACTATTGAAATGTAGCTAGTATAACATAACTCGAGAAGTAAAACTCATGTATTACATCTTGAATAATATAACTTGCATAGCGTAGCTCAAGTAACACACCACATACCATGTAGTAAAACTCATGTAGTGTAGTTTGTGTTGGATAACTCACCCAATCCAACTCGACCCTCAATGCATAAATATATAAGGTAGGGCATCCAATGCAACTCAGCATAGGTTATGTCAATCATCTAATGTAACTCAAACCAATGCTAATCATAAAACAAATCTCATGTATCATAACTCATCTCATGTAATGTAACTCATATTGTGTACTATAACTTGCATAGTGTATCTTTCATAATTAGCTCTCACAATATAACTTGACCCATGTTATTCCTACTTGGGTTGGGATAATCACCTAACATAACTTGATTCAACATAATTCATGTAGTGTAACTCATTTCCCATAACATAACCATCTCATGCAATATAATTTATGAATCCTAGCTCACACACTACATCTGGTGAACCCTAGCTCATGCATCATATCTTGTGAATCCCTGTTTATGCAACATAACTGATTTGATGTAACATAGTTCAAACATTTTATCTTCATAGTGTAGCTCATCCAATACATCTTGTCCTAATTATGCTGACCTACATTATGTCGATCACCTAAAATAACCCAACCCACCATATCTCATGAAGTGTAACTCACATATCATAACTTAAGAAGCATAGCTCATGTAATGTAACTTGCACAATGTAGCTCAAGTGACACATATTGCATACCATAACTCATATTTTTAGTATAGCTTGTGCAACATTGCTCACCAAATGTAACTTAACTAGGGTTGTGCAAACCTAGTTTATGTTGATAGTCCAACATAGATCAACACAATCCAAATCACATAGAGAAAATTTTAAGGTACAACTTGCACAACATGAATTATCTCATACGACACATCTCATCTCACTCAACGTAATTAATTTCATGCAACACAACTAATCTTAGTACAACTTGCATAACACATCTCACATAACACAAATCAAACTAGGTTGTGTTGAATGCCTAATGTATCTTACACATTATAACTTGCTAGTTCAACATACATAATGTTGAAAAAAATATCCACTCATGTCACATAATGTAACATGTCTCATGCAACATAATTCATCTTATGAAGTGAAATTCAACCTAAGTTATGTCAATCATGTAATATGAATCAACTCAATGTAGCTTGATCAATGAATCTTATGCAACGTAACTCATGAAATTCATCTCATGTAGCATAAGTTATGCATCACAACTCTTATCACACAATGTAACTCACATAACATAGCTCACCTAATTGAAGCTTGATCCTAGTTGTATTGATCACCCAATGTATCTCAACATTGCACAACTCATGAAGTGCTACTCATACAAAACTTCTTTTGTATCATAAATCATATCACATGGTGCAACTCATCTCTTAAAACATAAATTACATAGTGTATCCCAAATAAAGTAACTTGGAAAATGTATCTCAACCTTAGTTATGCTAATCAATTAACTCAACTCAACCCTACATAATTCATGAAATCTAAATCATCTCACATAATACAACTCACCTTGCACAATACACCTCATCTTATGTAGCACAATATCATGAAGATCAGCTCATGCATCACATTTGGCAAAGTCCAACTTGTATAACACATCCTCATAGTGTAGCATGTTTAACAAAACTTGACTAGGTGTAACTCATGTATTATAATATTCACAACACAATTCAAGAAACATAGGTCATCATGCAACATAACTCATGTAGTATAACTCACACATCACAACTCATCTTGTGCAATGCAACTCATTTTTTATAGTTACATTGGGAGCCTAAGTTGCATTGCATGGCTGAATTACATTAGTAGACCAAGTTGCATTATGAGCCAAAGCTGCATTTTAAGCCCTATTTACACTATGATCCCAAGCTATACTACAAATCCAAGTTGCATTGGGAACTTGAGTTGTATTGGAATCCCAAGTTGCATTAATAGGCCAAGTTGTATTAACAGCCTGAGTTACATTAGGAGCCCAAGTTGCATTATGAGCTCGAGTTGTATTGCAAGTTTAAGTTGCATTAGGATTCTAAGTGGCATTGGGAGCCTAATGTATCTTGAATAGGGATGTTCTAACCAATTTTATTCCAATTATATAATGCATCTCAAACTGGCACAATTCATCTCATGCAATACAACTCATTTTATGTAGTATAACTCCCATAACATAGGAAGTATAACACATCTCATGTAATGCAGATCAACCCAATTTGTGTTGATCATGTAACTCAATTCACACATCATAACGTTTTATCTCAAATTTCAAAATGAAACTTGTGTTATGCCATTTATCTCACATAATGCAACTCATCACGTGTAACACATCTCATCTTGAGTAGTACAGATCACATACCGAGCCTTGTGAAACATATCTCACCAAATATAGCTTGATCTGAGTTGAGTTGATCACCTAATGTATCTTGACCTAGTTCAAATCACTTAATACATCTCATGTAATTTAAATCATTCACTACAATGTGCACAAACATCTTGTGTAGTGAAATGTGTAGCTTGATCTAGGTTGAACCGATCACCTAATGCAACACAACTGATCCCAACTCATAATGCTTGTCTCATGTTTTGCATATCACACAATGTAATTCATCTTGTGAAACACAAATTACATAGTGTATCTCACTCAACATATCTCCTTAAGGGATGTTTGGTGATCAACACAAATTGATAACCTTAGGTAGGGTACATTGTGTGAGTAATGTTGCATGGGTTGCACTAATGAGATGATTTAAGCTACATGAGTTGATTTGCATTATACAATCTATGATGATCAAGTTATTATACATAGATAACATTACATGATTTATGCTTCTTAAGTTGTGATATGTGAGTTATAATGTGTGAGCTACAGTGGGTTGAGATATGCTTGGGTTGATATGCATTAGACGAGTTGCATTGTGAAGATAAAATGTTTGAGCTATAATATGTGAGATGAGTTATGTTACATAAGCATAGATTCATGATATGTGATATGTGAGCTAGGATTCATTAGATTCCATGTGTGAGCTAATATTCATAAGTTTTTCTATACAATATGAGTTTCATTAAGCAAAATGAGTTTCACTACATGAGTTATGTTGAATCAAGTTATGTTAAGTGTTCAAAAAAACTTGAGTAAGCACAATGTGGGCAAGGCTACATTGTGGGAGGTAATTTGCATAAGATGAGTTATATTATGTGAGATGAGTTTTGATACTTGAGATTCATTTCATGAGTGGCACTGGGCCAAGTTGAATTAAGCAATCAACATAAACCATGTCAAGCTGCATTGGATGCCCTGCTTTATATATCTATACACTAAGGGTCAAACTAGATTAGGATAGCTATCTAGTTCAATTTGAACTACAAGAGTTGCAATGCATGAGATGCATTATACTACTTGAGCTACACTATGTAAGCTACATTATAAAAGATATAATAAATGAGTTATGCTTCTTGAGTTATATTGTATTATTTAGATTTAACTACCTATGTTAGGTTGAGTTTCCTTAAGTGATCGACAAAACCTGCATCAACATTAGCTGAGATACACTACATGAGATGAGTTGTGTTAAACTATATGCCCTATGTGAGATGAGGTGTATTGTACGAGTTTCACCAAGTCAAGATGTAAAACTTGGGTTAGCACAACCCAAGTTAAGTTTTATAGTGTGAGTTGTGCTATGTTAGTTATGTTTCATGAGATATTAATAATGTGCAAGATGCACTTCATATCCTATAATGGGTTTATATGTGTTAGGAAATAGGCATAACCCAGATCATGTTGCATTGGGAAAGATACACTTAGTGAGATTTGGTGCTTGAGTTACATTCCACGAGATGAGTGACACTAGATGAGGTAAATTATGGGGGTTTTGGTGCCCTACACAAGTAACATTATGTGATATGAACTATGATAGCTACTCCAATTCAAGATATGTTACATGACTTAAAAATATTCATCAAGTTGCATTGGGAAAGCTATGCTACATGAGATGAGTTATATTGTGAGAGATGAACTACATTGTATAAGATGTGATGCATGAGCTACCCATGGTTAAGTTATAATAATTCAATGTACATTAGTAGATCAAAACAAACTAGTTTGAGATTCATTGGGTGAGCTACTATGAGACATGATATAGGAGATACACTACATGAGTTTCACTATATGAGACATTTATGTGTGTTACACTATGCAAATTATACTCCATGAGTTGTATTTTAATGGATGAGTTGTGTCATGAAAGATGATTTAAGGCATAGGGGATGCACTAAGTGAGCCTCATTACATGACATTTTTTACACAAGTTATACTATAGAGATGTGTTGCATGAAGTGGGCTTTGTTAGGTGTGATGCATGAGCTGATCTTCATGTAATTTCACTATGCAAGATGAGGTGTGTTTTTCAAGGTGGATTGCAATGTGTGAGATGAGTTTGAATTCATGAATTATGTTAGGTCAAGTTATATTAAACTATTAACATAACCTAGGTTGAGATGCATCATGAAACTCACCTTGAGTGGGGTACACTATGTAATTTGTGTTTCATGAGATGTGTTTTGATATATGAGATGAATTGCATTATTCAAGATGAGTTAAATTATTTGAGATGAGTTAAACTACATGAAATTAGTTACACTACATGAGCTACACTACATGATTTACGTCAGGTTGACTACATAAGGAGATCAACATATATTAGATAAGCATAACCCCAGTTAAGTTGTATTGGGTGAGGTGCAATACACAAGTTGCACTGCATGAAATGAGTTTCATTGCACAAGATGATTTATGTTTTTTTAACTATACTACACAATTTTTATTACATGACATATGCTTTTTGATTTGTGTTATATAAATTTTACTATGCGAGCTACACCTAGTCAAGCTGTGTTGGGAGTGTTATGCTATAGAGATGCACTGCATGAGTTTGAACTTGATATATGTGATGCATGAGGTGGTATTCACAAGATTAGGTTTCATAAAATGGAGTTCATTGTGCAAGTTTAGTTATGTTGTGTGAGATGAGTTAGATTATGTGAACTATTCTAGGTTGAGTTACATTAACTGATTAGTATAACCCAAGGAGAGATGCATCATGCAAGTTAATCTAAGTGGGGTGTACTTTGTAATTTTAATTTCATGACATGAGTTGAATTATGTGAGATGAGTTGTTTTGTAAAATAATCATTATACAAGTTGTGCTTCATGAGTTTCATTATAGTGGTTAATTGATATAACCTGCATTGAGATATAATTAGGTGAGTTAAACTACACAAGTTACATTGCATGATCTGAGTTATGATGCATAAGTTGTGTTTCATGAGATGGATATCATGATTTATGTTTGATAATGTGAATTGATTGAGCTATGCCAAGTCAAGCTGAGTTAGTTGATCAACATAAGTCAATCCAAACTGCATCATGTGATCTATGTTTTAAAAGTTTCATTACACTATAAAGGATTAGTTATGTTACATGAGATGCATTACATTATGTGACATGAGTGTAGATGCATGTTATGTATTACATAAGCTGAGATAGAAAACTACAATGTGAAAGATGTGTTAATAAATTGGTGTAACCTAGATTGAGTTTTGTTACACAAATTATGTTTCATGAGTTGTGCTATGTGAGCTAAACTATAGAGATGAGTTATGTTGATCGAGATGATTTCTGTCATATAAGATGAGTCCTAATGTGTGAACTGTACCTTATAATTTACACTATAAGAGTTGCATTATGTTGACTTGTAATAGGTGATCAACATAAACTAGGTTGACATAACCCTAGTCAGGCTATATTTAGTGAGTTATGTTATTATTTGGCCCTAATTTGGATTAATGAATCCTATTTTGGTAGATAGGGTTAAGTATATATAAATGATAGGGCACAAAGGTGAATATCAAATTTACAACAAGCCAACTAATGTGCTAAATTTAGATGTACCATATGCTAAATTTATTAAACTGAGGTAGGTTATTAATGGAAAGTAAAACTATGATAGATATACAAATTGTTAGGAATAAGTTATTAATTATGTAATATGATGCAACATGGAATTCATTCCTCAGAATCATAGCATCAGAGACATATGAAAGAAAATTCAGATCTAAGCAAATACACACATAACACTGATATAACATGGTTCACCCAATGTGGGCTACATCCACCAATAATCTCTCTATAATATTATAAACAAGACTAAAAAACAAATCTCAACAAGAAACCTCTCACAAAGATAACTTTCTCCAACCTAAATTCACACTAGAATTCTTGAGATGCTAAGCTACACCTCAAACCCAATCACACTGACTAAAGAGAGAATACAGAGCTCAAAAATGAGATGCAAAACATAATGCTTAATGTGTCTCCCCTCACCCCTATTTATAATTTCCAAAATCCCTTGAAAAATGCACCATACCATGAAGAAAACCATATCCCCACCAAATAAGGGAGGTTACAACCACCTGGGATAAACATAATCCCCTAATTCTCTCAACACCTTACCCATTTCTCCATAAAATAGTCCACACATGTGAGAAGCGGTTAGCATACTCAAAAAATACACCCCACCATTTGTGAAAGTAAAAATTACATGTTAAAACTGCCCTGATAATTTTATTTTTACCTTAGGGGTGTTGAAAATGGCTCCATATTCAACAATCTCCCACTTGGAATTTGTTTCTCCTTGAACAAAATTTAACACTCCATGATTTTCACAAATACCAACCAAAGCTAAACATAACCTCAACTTCTTTAATTTGAATACCTTGGTCATCATACCTATAGGATTTTGGCTCGTATGTATCTTCTCTAGCTTCACCGTGTTTTCCTCCAAAGTTGTCCTAATGAAATGATATCACAACTATATGTTCTTCATCTTCGAGTGGAAAGTGAAGTTCTTGGTTAAATGTATAAAATTCTGACTATCACTATGTAATCCCCCAACTTCTTACTTATTCCCCAACTCATTACGTAACTATTGTAACCAAATAATCTCCTTACTAGTTACCAGTGCTCATAACCTGGATTACTCATGTACCTACTTACTACTCCCATTGCATGGGTAATATATAGCTTAGTATATACCATAGCATAGATCTGGCTACCAACCACCAGTGAGTAAGGTACCTTGGACATCTTTAGCTTTTCTTATTTTATCTTGGGACACTACTCCTCTGTTAATATGAAATTGCCTACCAAAGGAGTCCCAATCAACTTAGCATCCTACATACTAAACGTTTCCAAAACTTTCTTCACATAATCTTCTTAGGATAAGATCAACTTCTTCTCCTTCCTATCTTGATTTATCCTCATACCAAAGATTTTCTTCATTGGACCCAAATCCTTCATAGAAAAGGAATCACTAAGCTGCTTCTTGAGTAATTGAATCTATTGCATGTTTTTTCTTGCAACCAACATGTCATCTACATACAAGTAAAGGATAATATAATTACCATCCTCAAATCTCTTAATATACATGTAATGGTTAAAATGACACCTAGAGTAACCCCATTCCAACATAAAATTGTCAAACTTCTTATACCATTGTTGTGGAGCTTGTTTCAGGCCATACAAGCTATTCTTTAGTCTACATACCAATTTCTCCTTTCCTTCAAGCTCATAACCCTGTGGCTACTCCATATATAATTCCTCCTCCAAATCACCATGAAGGAATGCAATCTTCACATCTAATTGTTCTAAGTGAAAATATTCTATTGTAACTATACCAAGCATAATTATAATAGAAGTCATCTTAACAACAAGAGAAAAAATATCATCAAAATCAATAACTTTCTTATATGCAAACCCCTTGACCACCAACTGAGCCTTGTAAATTTTCCTTCCTCCATCGTCTTCTTTTATTTTGTATACCCACTTTTTATACAATGTTCTTTTGCCATTGGGTAGCTTCATCAAATCCCACATTTGGTTCTCCATGAGAGAACTATGTTCCTCTTCCATGGCTTGCTCCCACTTCTTGCTAACATTCACCTACATTGCTTCTTCAAAACATTTTGCTTCTCCACTATTAGTAAGTAACAAATAACTCAAAGATGGGGGAAAATGTTCTAGAGATTTTATGACCATAGAAGATATTACTATAGGAGTTTGGGGTTCTTATGTAGGAGGTTCCTGACTTGTTTCCTTGGACACCTTACCATTCGTAATATCATCCAACACGGTGTACTCTTTTTGTTCTTATTCCTACAATTTATCCTTGTACATGAATTTTTATTTAAAGAAAACATCCCTATACTAGAATATTTTCTTGTCTCTAATATTCCAAACTCATAAACCAAATTCATCCTCACCATAACCAATAAAGGTGTATCTCTCAGACTTAGCCTCTAACTTGGTCCTATCTTTCTTGGCAACATAAACAAATGCCTCACATCCAAATACCCTAAGAAAATAATAATTAACTTTATTATCAGACCAAGCTTTCTCAGGTATGCCTCCATATAAAAGCACTAAAGGTCCTTTGAAATATTGATGGAAACCAAAAATACAAGGCACAACTATATGGCTCCCAGTGCTTTCCTATCAAGAAAATTCCAATCTACCTAATCCAAACTTGAAGGCTGGCTTGCTTTCCCCATCAAAGGGAGATGAATATTATTTTGAAACAAGTTATCCTCCATCCATGTCTTCGAAATCTAAATTTTTTTCTATTGAATTTTTCAACTCTAGATCTACCATTATCTGCCATAGCTCCCATTCAAACTAATATCTTTCCCTATGATTCACCACTTTAGCAAAAACACTAAAGCTAGCTCTGATACCAATTTTTAGGAATAAGTGATTAATTATGCAATAACATGCAACATAAAATTCATTCCTTAGAATAATAAAAACAAAGACATATGAAAGAAAATTTAGATCTAAGAAAATACACACATAACATTGATATAACATGGTTCACCCAATGTGGGATACGTCCACCAAGAATATCTCTATAATATTATAAATAAGAGTACAAGACAACTCTCAACAAGAAACCTCTCATAGAGATAACTTTCTCTAACCTAAATTCACACCAGAATTCCTGAGATGCTAAGTTATACCTCAAACTTGATCACACCAACTGAAGAGAGAATACAAAGGTCAAAAATGAGATGTAAAACATAATGATTAATGTGTTTCCCCTCACCCCTATTTATACTTTCCAAAATCCCTTGAAAAATTCACCATACCATGGAGATAACCATATCCCCACCAAATAAAGGAGGTTATAACAACCCAGGATAAACATAATCGCCTGATTCTCTCAATGCCTTACCCACTTCTCCATAAAATGTGCCACAAATGTGGGATGTAGCTAGCATACTCAAAAAATATGCCCCACCATTTTTGAAAGTTAAAATTACACATTAAAATTACCCTAGTAATTTTATTTTTACCTTAGGGGTGTTGAAATAGGCTCTACATTCAACAAAAATAACATAAAAGAGAGTACTCAACTTTTTTTGATGCTAACACATTAATGGGCCTAATATAGGGAGAAAGTAGACATGAAGATAGTTATATATCAATCATCAGATTCTAGATTTGGTGCCTCTAAATCTGTGGGCAATTATGTCAGTTTGGGATAGTTACATCGATGTTAGTGTCTAAGTTATATGCTAATTTCTTGTACAAAATATTCACTAAAATAAGATATCACCACCTAGATGCTTTTGGGTTTGGAATTGCCTTCGCTCTAGTGCATTCATATCTAGGTAATATATTGTCATTCCTAGTGAAATGTAAAAACCTTAGCTTTCCATATTCAATGTGAGCTTGGGGAAAAATGGGTTAATGGGCACACACTGACCCACAATGACCCCTATATCAAAGGACATTTCCTACATATCTAATACTCTAGAAGATTACCTCATACTCAAGTAGTTCTCCCCTACATGTTGGCTTGTGTGTGAATCATGTAATGTGTGTAAAGAAACTACGAAAGTGACCTAACTTGTAATTTAAGAAAATATGACTTTATGACTCCTCCTTTAATAATTCAAACCTATAACTGAGATGTTCCTTTGACTGATATAAGAATAAGGTAGAATAGGAAAACTTTTGGTAACTTAAGTGCTTCTTGACTACTCTTTTGGTCTAATTGCTAGGTGAGGAATGGATGAAGGTTGATATTGTATTTATACCAATCCTATCAGAAGATAACTCACATTAAAGTACTTATGCCAACCATTTTGATATGTTTCATTTGAAAATTAGACGAATTTAGGGGACTTGACACTTACATTGGGCTAAGAGAGTAACATCGATGTTACTGCCTATCCTAGATGTTAGTGTCCAGGGAGAAAGAGAGTATCCACAAGCTCAAAACTTGTATAGGTATATGATAAGTACATTTTAAGAATTCTAGGAAACCTAGGATGTTTGTGTTATAAATATACAAATGGTCATACTAATAGATATGCCAAGGGGCAAAAGATAGATCAAATGTGAGGCTTACAAAAGCAAGGCATGTGTATAAATACGAGGAACAACCAGTATCTAGGTTTTATAAGTGTACAAGATTGAGGTGATATATAATCACAAAATATCATCTACATTTCCTCAATTTAATCTAGTACAGAAATTTTTATTTTAAAGGAAAGAAATAATTACCTGGTGTGTATGCACACCTTGCCTTTGTTTGAGTTGAATTTGAGTGCTTACTAGAGTTGGATTTGAAGGATTTGATAATTAGTGACATAAAAATAAGATCATGTTATACTATATAATTAGTGCATATAATTTAGTTCAAAACTACTTAAAATAGATTAAAATTGAAAGATCAAGGTTTAGGAGTATACTTGTGTGCCGATGTAACCACCTTGCCTTTTGGAAAGTTGTTTTTACAAAAGATGCATCATTGAAAGGCTTTAAAAATAATGTTATGATAAATATAGATAAATATTTTAAGTGCATATATCTAAGGAGATATATAGAGAGAGGTTGGAAGGCACATGCCCCAAACTTGGAGTAAAATTGAGTTGCCACATAACAATTGAGATTAGCTCAACCATGAAACACAATGATATTTATAACTTGTTGAGCTTAGATGATCAAGTCCAGACTAAAATCTTGGTAATATTGAGTGATTAATCACCCCAACTATACCAAAAGGTGAACCAACTACTATAGTAGATTGTCTTGCTAAAGTTAGTACATTTAATATTGATTTATATTTTAAAATATTAGGCACATGTTTCATAGAATATACACCTTAGATATGTCTCAGGTTAAAACTATGTGTAACAATGTTGGCACATATATAAAAATATACCATAAATGTGTATCAAAATCATATAAGTGTGTGCTTTAGATAATTCAAAAAACTATGTAAGTGTGGAATACATGCTTCCAAAGCATGCATCCATTCTATATGGAGAAATCTAAAATTGATATAAGTACCAATGTGGAGGACATGTCTCCAAAACATGACCCCATTATTAAATGTAGATGCTGAATACTGAGCAATTGTGGAGAACATGCTTCAAAATCATATCCCACTAAATCTATGAATTATAAGTACCATATTGAAAGAATGTGGAGAACATGCTTCCCAAGAATTCCACCATTGAATCTAAAACTATGAATGTGTGGAATCCATATCCATATTCCATGCCCCCACTTAATTTGAAAACTTGTATAAGTATCAAATATTGAATAAATGTAGAGAACATGCTTCCAAAGCATGCTGACACTATAATATAAAAACTATGAATGTGTGGAATCCATGTCCATATGACATGCCCCTAATGATATTTAAGAACTATGAAAAGTGTGGAGAACATTATTTCAAAACATTCCCCCACTAATATGCCCCATTTGAGGTGAGGGAAAAATAATACGTGGAAGTTACCTCACCTTAAAAGAGTAAGATAAATGTAAGTTTATGAATGTAACTATGTAGCATATAGAAGGAAAAATGTCTTGGTAAATGTATCATTAAAGTGCATACAACCAATGTGATCACATGTAGGCCTAAGATGCATGATAAAAATCATGGAAATGTCTAGATAATAATAGTACAAGATCACCAAGAAAATAAGTACACACACAAGAGAACTCAAAATTAAGTCAAAAAATAATGGTCCAAGGAGACTTCAAACAAGGGGCATGTTCAAATTCTACAAAATAGAATGTACATAACTTAGTCAAATTTCCAAAAAAATAAGTAATGACATATTAAAATGTCCATGCAACAAGCAATGACATATTCAAATGTCCATACAATAAGCAATGACATATTCAAATGTCCAAGAATGCAATAACATATTCAAATTTCCAAGAAGAAAACATAGTCATATGGGCCATATGCAATGAAACATATTCAAATGCTTGAAAAATTAAGACAATAGCAAAGTAAAACACTCAAGGAAGTATGTAAAAGAAAATCAGAAGCAACTAGGATAAACATTTCATAGTGGCCCATGAATCAAATGTGTTAGAAAAAAATGTCAGGTACATAACATGTCACATACCCTATGTAATAAATAACCATGGATAATAGGCATGTGTAAGTACATATATAAAGCTCAAACATGATAATGTAGAGTGATCATCGAATCATATTACCTATGTGTATCAAGATCATATAAGATGGATGCCTCCAATGTCCTGGTGATGTGAGTAAAGGGAAATATAGACATCCATAAGTGTATCATGTGTCTTTATATGCATGTATATGTGTATGTAGGAGTAAATGATATGATATCCCTCAATATGGAATTAACACATAGATGCCAAGGAGCCAATTGGACATGTAGGTACCAAAAATGTTTTTGGATTTTTTAATGTCTTTTCTTTTATGTGTGATGAGGAAAGATCATCCTATGATGCCATCCAATGGATGGTCTTAGATATCTCCCCCCATTGTGAACCTTACAATCTCAAGTTAGATCTTTTACATTGTTTGCATCATGATTGGCTAGGTTGAAAAGGGACATAGCATGTTTCTCTTCATTTTTTACATGTGTAGTAGAAAATGTACTTCTATCATTTGAAATATTTATTAATTTGCCTTCATGAGGAAAATAAATGACTTGTTTATTTTGGTCAATTTGTGCTTCCATTTGGTATAGCCAAAGAGTTCCAAGTGCAAATGAATATGAAGATGTGGTAGGCATAAGCCAAACCTACATTTGAATTACTTTAGTACCATAATAAATTGGTATTTTTAATTTGCCCAAGGAGTCTTTCCAACCTCCTTTATTTTGTAAGCTTGTTAGATTGAATCCCATTTTTTGCAAACATCTTACATTACACGTAGTTTTTGCTTATGTAAGATCAACATTATTATGGCAAAAATAAGTGTCATCCATGTATAATTTAATTTTTAAATATTTTTGGCATGGACACTTGTTGTTTTGTTCATTTTGAGATTCTTATATGGGACTTGGACCCTAAATTGGTCCCATGTTAATTAACATTTGTAAACTTGTCATATAAAATCTAGTAATGCCACATTTTTGTTCATAATATTCTTTAGTCAATTGATCTCCTTCCTTTATTTAAGGAATAGAACTTTGGTATTTGGTAGGAAAAAATTTAAGCTTCATTAGATGAGTAAGTATGAGTGCAACATATCTATGTACATCCATATGTAAATGAGTGAAGGAATCATATTTTTATGCAATGACCTTTAATTTAAGGGGGAAACAAGGCCTCTATTAAATATAAATTGCAATTCCAAATTTGAGGGTATAAATGCTAGGTCATATGATGTACTTTTGAATCTAAAAATATAATCTTGAAGGGAATTATTATCATGTTTATTTGAAATTGTGAAAATGTTATAATGTAAGTTTTGGCACCTTTTAAATATTAAAATCCATGAAGAAAACATCTTCCAAGTTTTAAAAAGTGGTCAAGGAACTCTTTGGTAAGCTATCACTTATGAGTTACGTTAAAAATTCTCATATGGAAATAGACATGAACCAAATGCTCTAAAGTTGTAATTTGATACCTAGTCTCATTCATGGCTTTGAGGATCTGATCCATCTTTGTTAACTACTCAATGGCAAATTAGATAGGATCAAATGGAAGGTTTTTGTCATTATAATTTGAAGGACTCTCTCTAGAAACTCTATCTTTCACCATCCTTCTTTATAGCAATAGAAGGATATGAAAATTTTAGTGGACTCATTAGGTCCTAGAGTTTGAGCCATAGCTTTGATACCACATGTAACATCTCCACTAAGATCTACCTAAAAATATGAGATTATTGTTTAAGTAAAAACATATACTATAAATAGATTACTCTATGAGAATCTAATCAGAGATCATACAAAATACTCTAAGTGTGATAACAATAAATAAAACATATTACATCATATATCATTGATCTCTAATATCATGAGAACACATCATACTATAAATATATAAAGTAATTACATTAACTTAGCCATGACTGATATAAGTCTGCAACAACTGCTATCAATATAAAATTAATAAGTAATTATAACTCTTCATGATAATATTTCAAAAATAAGTACAATACAATATAATGTACATATAAGATACACGACTCCTCAGAGCATAGTTTCCAAACTCTAGTATCTGTGACAATCTCAAGTTTCATCTCCAAGTAAGTATTACTATGAAGAAGGAGAGAATCATATGAGCACTTTTCCATACCAACCATAGATCAACAAACCCCCACACTAATTCCATCAGGGAATGGCCCTCTCTCCATGGATGAGTAGATAGTGATGGTGTAGGAATCCAGAGAGACAAACAAGTGCTGATGTGTTGTATGATTTATAAAATCAAACATATAGTGTATCATAGAAAACTTGTTCTATTGCAAGATATGGCACAAACAGGTAAATCATACTCATAAAATCATAATTTCTCACTAAACATACTTTGGCCAATTTTTTCAAGAATAATAAATAATAATGATCTATAGACCAATCAAATTCATACACACAACTTGATTGGATTACCTTAAGCTGGTATTGTGATGCTAGTAAGCCAGTGAAGTCTGTCTCACTCCTTATTTAGTATCAATAATATGAGATTGGTCATTATAATATAACCAAAAGATTCATATAATTTGCATCCTACTAGCAATCATATCACATAACATGGTAAGCATAGGAGTAATAAAAAATCATACATTTATTCCATCAAATGTATGAATGAATCTCATATTATTATTTATCCCATACTATAAATAATGATTACATTTTATACCACCTGGGTAAAATACACTTTTACCTACAGATTCTAATTACCATAATTAGTTTTCAAACATTATATACCCTATGATAACCCATATTACCATAGTATAGTGTTTTAAACATAACTACTAAGTATTAAAACCAGTATAATAAAGTAATCATAAATCCATGGCAACATAACTCTTATAAAATTAACTAGATATAACAAAACAAGTCTCGGTACACATGAAACATAGAACACTCCAATCTAGCATTTGTTATACTCTCAAGCTTTTGTATGCATGCCTTTGTAAAGCTCTTATTATCCACAATTCTATAGTTTATAACCACTTGTGGAATTATAACCATAAGTACACACCCCTATGTCCATAAATATGCTAATAGGCACATTTATACCTATATTTCACCTTAAGCACATCATTAATAATTCATAAATACGTAGCTTAATTTAATATTACACTTACACCACATGTTTTGATTAATAAGCTATATATAATAAACAAACTCATACATATCATAATAAATACTACATTGAGTTATTTATCCTACTCATGTCTCATTAAACACTCGAAGGATTCTCGATATACCAACCACACATATACACTTACAAAAATATTTATATTCCTAAATGAGATTTTTATGAGGTTACTCCACATTTTTTATATCAATTTAGATTGAATATGATTTATAATATAAACAATCATCCTTAATCCTTTTTGAAGATTATAAATATATTTTCTCTGTCAAGTCATCATTTAATTATGATTACCGACTAGGTTTATTTTTTTCATTTTTTCTACAAAATCAATTCCATCAAAACTCTATCCAAATTTATATTCACTAATATATACCTGCATATACAATAACTCACATCTTATTATTATTTATGAAATTGGCTATTTTTTGGGTTCATTTAATAATGATCGAGTAAATTGACTCGTTAATGTAAATAATCATGGTTTTAATCTTTTAAAAAATTTCTTGATTAATATTACATACTAATTACTTCCACTCATATAATCTTTTAATATATACAAAATATTCCCTTTTTGTGTAAGCTCATGGTTCTAAGGCCCTAAGGATTCACAATTAATTTTTTTTAAACCAAGAAGTTATTTCTATTCATTCTAATGAATATTTTTTTAAAAGAGAGATATATCACCTCCAGGGTGTCGACTCAGCTATAAGTAGTAAACTCATGAACCTATGATCAAATAGAATATATGCCATATTTTTTCATCTATTACCAACTAATATGATAGTCATATAACTAATCACTCATTAAATTGGTTAGGAATACAAAGTAAAATGACACAACTATCATATTATATGGGTTGTGACTAAAATACATAGTGATGTCATTTAAATATTATGCATGTTGTGAATTAAATATGTAGCAATACCATTTAAATATTATACATGATGTGAATAGAAAGACTACAAGGACCCTATGTTATATTATATAGTTGTGAATAAAAAAGCTACAATGATGCATTACAAGCTAGCATATACTATATGGCAATGCCATTTTATCCATGTTACAATGACCATCCTATTGAAACAACTTAGTTTTGTTAATATTAATAATACCTACACTAATTTATAGATTGTGTTTTCTTACAGGATGCCTCTCATAGTTAGACCATTACTTAATCTCAACACTATTAGAAATATGGTGATTTATGAGCAGGTTGATCTACTACTGGAAGGATAAATATATATTTACAGGCTTATTATGATAGGTAGAATTTATCATGACACCATGGTTGATTTCCTAGTTAATCATTGAGCATGTGGACTATTCATTTATGGATCGACACCTTATATATTATTGTCCCATGGTAAATATCCCTTTTTATATCGATGCCAAGGTTTATCCTATAGGTCAATGCCAAGGCAATGAATAATTACATAGTTTATTCAAATTAGTTATTGTAGTTAGATCTAAAGTATCTACATATTGGGAGTGGCTTGAAATAAATATGTAGATGGTAGAATTTATGGCATTAACTAAGTTTAACTAGGATGACTAGATCAATACTCCATGCCAAAATTTAATTCAATAATAAATAGATTATTTCACATAGAAATTTAAAGGTTTTGGCACAAGCACAAGTGCCTACCTAGTAGTCTGAATAACCTCTCTCTAATTTTTTATCCTTACTAATTTTCCTTCTCCTCCAAATGCCTCTTTCCTTTTGTGTTATGCCCTCTTTTTGCTCTTTCCAATTTTCTCTTTAAAATACTTATGATATCTCTTTCCCAAAAATCTCCCTTCATAATTAGGCATAGTCTTTTATTTTTAAAATATTTTTTATTTTTTATTTTTCTTTCTTTTTTTCTCATTATTTAATGTATTTTCTTCCTTTTTCTTTTCTCATTTCAAGACCATTTTTTTTAATTATTATTTTTATTTCCTTCATGGTTTCTATTTTTTCCTCTAAATTGACAATTTCTAATTTTTATTTATTAATTATAAAAATCCATAATTTTTTAATTTAATTAACATCTTCTAATGCCATAGCAATTTAATGACAATTTCATAAATTACTAATCTTTATTTAATTTAATTAAGTAAATCATATTTATTCTTAGCATTTAATGATCACAAATGTTAATGAATTTCATAAAGCATTTAAACTATACTAACAATTCATGAGCAATAGATAACTAATGCAAGTAGTAATAAACACACTATGTTACCAATTTCATTATGCATTCTAACATATGTTAACCACTATGGTGTACACAAGGTTTTAATTGATTTCTCTACCATCCTCTGATATCTCCATCTATGTCACCCTCTTTGATGATGCGCTCCCTCTGTCACGCTCTGAGGGATGAGTTCTCCTGCATTAACCTCACAATAAATAGGTAGTTAGATCATATCAACATGATATACATACATCATAAAATATAATTAAATTAACACATCAACATGTTCATAATGTAAAAACATACACTACAACTAACTTATAAAAATGCAAACATGTAACCTAAGCAATATCCTACTATCCCATAACAACATAGATCTCAAAGCTTAGTAAAAAAAAAGGCAAATCAAATGTGTTAACTATAAATATCCACATATAATCAAATAGTTTGCTTAGTGAGGAATCAAGATACAATAAAACCATAAATATAAACTCTTTAAACTCTAAACCAATCATTTTAGCTCAAATTAACATCATTTATACTAAGAATTATCTTTGTGATTGACCCTGTGTACCCTAAACCTAAGCCCTATATCTTAAACCCTAAACACTATACCCTAAATTTTAAACCATAAACTTTCCCTATTTACCAATTTATTTAGTCATAATTAACATCCTTTGTAGTAAGAATTAGGTTCACATGGCATAGAGAGATTAGACATTATATATACACCTAAACTTGAATCCTACATGCCCTAATCCCTAAATCTTAAAACATAAATTATAACCCTTAATCTTAATCCCCTAATCCCTAAACCATATGCACTAATGCCTTAATCCCTAATCCATAATCCCTAATATATATTAAGTATAATGTGATCACATTATTAAATAACATGATCGCATTATTCTTAATATAAACAAAACTTACTTCTCAATGTCTATGTTTAACCCCAATCGATTATTAATAATAATGTGATTACATTATTATTAATATACACAAAACTCGCTTCTCAATGTCTATGTTGAAGTAGAACCTAGTATCAATAAAAAATGATTGCATTGTTATTATTATAATAGACTAAGATCACTCTTTAACATTTATTTTTAACCCAAATCAAGAATTCAATCCCCACAAATATTCTTTATAGGACCTGTGTACTTTTGACCCCACCTTTGAAAAGTTGTCAATTATCATTGATGGGTGATGGATCATGTTCGAGAAAGATGTTGAAGAACAAAACACCAGAGGAATTAGACGATTTTAGAGAGAAACACAAGATACAAATGCAAAAATTTATGGTAGACAAGGTACAAACCCTAATCCTAATAAATCTAATGCCATAGATAATAAACCAATTAACAATGATGAATTAGAAAATGATGAAATTGACCATAGTAAATTGAATAATGATGAAACTTACCATAATAAAATGAATAATAAATAAATTAAAAATAATGAAATAGATAATGTTGTAAGTTTACATTCAAAGTTCCAAGTTTTTTATTATGTTGATGATGAGTCTATGTATGATGCTTTACCCCCTATGAATAAAAAAAAATCATGGAAATAAATAATGATGAAATTAACAATCAAGAAAATTTTATGGAAACATACAATGAAGAAATAAACAATGAATAAAATGTCATCCCACCTCTAAACAATGAAAGTAATAATGATTTTGAAACACCCTCTCAACAAATTCCATGATTAATAACATCTCAAATAATTGTACATAGAAAATACAAGTAATTAATTGAAGTCGATGAAAATATTTTAGAACCAATGTATAAGATAGTGTCTGATCACCATTCAAGAAGACTAGTTCAACAAATTTAGGATATTTTTTTCATAATTTGGATTATGATAGTCAAATATGTCAATTATTTATTTTATTGATAAAATTGGTTAAGATGAGAACTATAATATATACATTAGGACTAAAAACATATAACATGGATGATGAAAATAATGAAATTATTGAAAATCTATATGATGTATATCATACTGTAGCCCAAAATCATGCACCTAAGATTTTAATGCTACTTGATGTATATTTACAATTTGTGCAGTAAGTGAACAAACAAGGAAAAAATGAATGGTTTCAAAAATAAGCTGAACACTTAATATAAATGGAAAAAATATTAATGAAAACAATTGAAAGACGTGGAAGACTTAATGAACCTAATACCAATGAGCTCTGGGCATTCTTTGATAGAATTCCACAAAAGGAAAAGGCTATAGCCAATACTTTCAAAGATTTAAATTCTCAATTTTGGAAAGACAATACATTATATTAGAACCTAATACAAGAGATGTAGTGAAAAGAAGAATCAGTTCTCATAACCGTGAACCACATACAAAACATTTGTTGGATATGATTCAAACATAATTGTACTCTAAATTTTTGGAAAAAAATCCACAAATTTATATTTGTCAAAGATATTTTGAGATGGTCAAACCTTTTTATGTAAAAATAAATCACACACACACACACCACTTGTTGTTGTAGGCAACATGTTGAATTTTAAATGCAATATGATGTTTTTTTACCATATTCAATGTAATTTGCATACTAACAAAAAAAATTAGGAGTGTGACATTTAATTACCACCAAAATTAGTGAGAGAATTTATTCCAACTGTCTTTTGCAAAATATCAAATGGACACTTATTTTATAACAAATCATGTTTAAATGGAAATTAAAGCATTTGTGGTGGATTGCTAAAATTAAAAAAAAGTATCCTTGAAGAGATTACAATTGCAATTAGACATGAATTAATTGGTTTAAGAAAATATAAAGCAGTGGCTTATGAAGTAAAAGATGACAAAGAATCTAAAAGGTGTGAGCTTGTTACAAAAAAGATACATGTTTTGAAATTTTTGGTCAAATTTAGGGATAAAATTATTTATGAGTATGCAAGGCACACACATAGGGCTAGATGGTTGGATGAACATTTAAAGATAAATAAGGATACATTCCCAATTGGTTTGATTGTCTCAGTAGTTGACTTTGCTAAAAATTACACATTCAAATCCCAAATGGAAGTTTAATCATAGTATTACAACTCATCACAAGTTGCAATATTCGTGCATTTATCATTCATGCATGTACTTGATAGTACAAAGTAACAATGGAAAATATTAAGGGAGTATCATTTTTATATCAATGATGACTTTTTATATTATTTAGAGTATGTGTAAGGTTGTTTTCAGAAGTTATATGAAGAATTGAGTCAAAAGAACATTACTTTCAATCAACATTACATTTGGTTAGACAATTGCACATTGTAATTCAAAAATACATGGATGTTTTATTGGTTGAATAGGATGCACATTACCACTGGTGTAGAACATATTTGGATTTTCATCGAGGTTGACCATGGAAAAGGGGAGCATGACTATTAGCATATTAGTATTACCTTAGGCTATTTGCTAATATATATTATTGTTATAGTGGTTTTAACCACTTAGGTAAGTAGGTTCCATAAGCATAGTTATTTTATGGTACCCATTGCTTTTGTTTCCACCCACCTCCTTATTTTTTGGGTCTCTTTTGTGCCTATATAATAGGCTTTTCATTACATTTTTTGGTATGATTGTAATATGATTAATATCCTTTCATTCTCTTTGTTGGTTCTAATATGGTAATCAGAGATTATGGTTTAGGAAGCTTGGGAGGAAGCATGTGAAGCAAGATAAGATGGACTCATTAGGGAGGAACATGAAGTGCTCAGTGGAGTGTTGTGAGAAGGAGAAAAAACATTTTTTTCATATGATCAACTAGAAGCCCAAACTAGCATAGAAAATGTGGATAATGTCTATAAACTCTATGATAGAGAGAAAGGAGGATGTAGGAGAGGCTAATAGGTCCAATTTTGTATTCTACGCTCCACATAGGTCATACACCATACAACACTTAGAGGGAAGCCATAAATTCATTTGGGGTTTGTTTTTGTTATTTAGTGGCTTTAAAAAAATTCTCTTGGCAAGGATAATCTAGTAAAATATGTGATGGAATTTAATTCAGATGAGAATTGGCTCTGAAATTAGTCATTGAAGATTTTATAGGTTGGCCATTTGCATAGGTCAATTTTAATTAGTTAAAATTTTTATGAAATTTTTATACTAAATTTGTAATCCACCAATCAAAAATTAGATATTTTTTTAAGTTAAATTAGAAAAATCAATTTATTTGTTCAAAATTTAAAAATTGATTTTTACCAAATATTTTGCCTAGAGGAACACATTTAATTGTGTTAGGAGATAACCGTAAAACCAAATTAGTTGAAAATTTCATTATTTTTTGTTTTTTGTATCTGGATGTTAATTGAGAAGATTTTTTTAAAATTGGAGTTGTATATCTCCTATTTTAATTATTTTTGTCCATTTTTGATGTTTTTATAAATAGAAAGTTTAAAATTTTCCAAATGGTGATGAGTTTTTTGATGAAAAACTAGAGGTATTGATTAAATTGTGATTTGAATTAGTGGGTATGAAAAATTTTGTGTAAAGTAATTATAATTTTTCCAATATTTGCATTTTTTAGAAAAACTAGGTCAAAATGGCTAGTTTACAACACCTCTTATTGCCAGATTCATAAAAATTGGCAAGCAAAAATTTCATTTTGTGGAGTCATAAGGTTTTGATAGTATGTGACTATCAGAATCTTGATCAAATAGTGCTTGATAAAGAGAAAAGGCCTAACACAAGTACCAATGACTATGATAAACATCATTGTGAGGCTCTTATGTTGTTAAAACTATTGGTAGTAGATAATTTAATCTTATAGATCAGAAATGTGACCAATACATCACCTTTGTGGATTAATATTACTTCTATATATTAGGCCTCTGAAGCTGAAAGGCTATTGTATTTGAAGAATTTATTATTTTCCATTAAGATGGAGGAAGGTGGCTCTATTTTTGAGTTTTTATTACAGATCAAGGACATCAATGATCAGTTGAAAGCTATACAAGAGCCTATTGATGAGCAAGATTTGATTACTCTGATTATGTAGAATCTTCCACTTTCATTTGAGTCATTTGTGAATTCCTTGCGTATGATTGCCGAGATACAGATTTTAGACTTTGAAAATTTGTCCACATTGTTATTGCAGAAGGAAAGATGACATGAGTAAACAATGTTGTCTACATCTACTTAGATAGAGAGTGCATTCTTCATCAAGGGAAAGGGTAAGTAGTTTGGTAAAACTACTAGTTCTTTGATAGAAACTTCACAAGTAAGTGGTTCTAATAAGAGATCTAAGTGGAAATGTTTTTAATGTAAGCAACCTATTCATCTTTAAAAATATTATAGAAAAAGACAATAAGATATGGATAACCCCAGAAAGAAGGCTCATCATGCAAATATAGCTAAAGGTGAAGGCAAGAAAACATCTCTTGATTTTTTTTCCATGGCTTCTAGTGGTATTTCTATGGTAGATCGAGATTGGTACTTTGATTCAAGGGCATCTTTCCATTATACATGCCATAAGGATTGGTATGTGGATTTTGTTGAAAATGATAGTAGTAATGGATCTATATCTTTGGGAGATGGTAAAACTCATTTTGTGAAGGGATATGGTAATGTTCAGATCAGTTTGAATGGTGTAGTTTGGTATACATTTAAGAATGTTAGGTATGTGCTTGATCTAAATAAAAATTTTCTTTCAATTAGTTAGATCACTTCAAAATCTAGTTTTGTTATAAAATTTAAAAAACAACATTGTTTAGTCACTACCAAAGATTTAAAAAAATATATTTTTGGGATTGGTGAAAAAGGCTTATATAAGCTTGAAAATCTATAGAGGGAAAAGGAAAGTGCACTTGCAACTATTGATAGCACAAGTACAATATGGCATGAAAGGTATGGGAATTTGAATTTACAATATTTAAATACATTGAGAAATATGAAGATGGTTAAGGAGATTTCTTCTATTCAGGATAGCCATCATGTATCTACTTGATGTCAATTGGGGAAGCAAGTTAGACATTCATTTGATGTTGGTAAAGCTTCGAGAGCTAAGGGAGTATTGGATTTGTTACATGTGGATTTTCATGGTCCAATATAGACACCTACCCCTTTTGGATCCCATTATTTTTTGTTGTTGGTCAATGATTTCTCTAGGAAAAAGTGGGTATACTTTCTAGTGAAGATATATGATTGTCTTTCTAACTTCATTACTTGGAAAGTTATGGTTAAAAATAGGTAGGATAGTCAGTAAAATATTTTAAAATATATAATGGGGGTGAGTTCATCTAAAAATAGTTCAAGGATTTTTGTGCCACTAAAGTCATACACAAACAATAAACTACCCCTTACACTCTGCACAAAATGGAGTTGTGGAAAGGTGAAATAGGATGGTGATGGACATGGCTCGTTATATGGTCCAAAATAAAAATGTTCCATATATATATTGGGCAAAAGCAATGAATATGGTGATGTAGATTCTCAATAGAAGTCTTAAAAAATAATTGGAGAATATGATTCAAGAGGAAGCTAAGTCAGGTTGAAATCCAGATGTAAGTGTTTATATAATTTTTGGTTGTGTAGCTTTCACAGTTATTCCTAGTCAAAAGAGAAGTAACTTGGATGTGAAAATAAAAGCATACATATTTTTTGGGTATAGTGAGTAGTCAAAGGCCTAAAAATTACTTGATTTTGCTACTAACAAAGTTATAGTAAATAGAGATGTCGTAGTAAATGAGTAGATGCCATACTTCATAGCAAATGGTATAGTTTCAAATATTGAGTCATTATTTCTTTATAATGATTCTATTATAAGTTGTGATGTGAAAGTTAAACATGAGTATAGTTTATCAGTGGAATCAAATTATAGGGAGGGAATTGTTGTAGGTCATTATGAGGTTCCAATAGAATAACCAAAAAATCTAAAGTGGTATTATGCCACAATAGAAGCACTAAAGGAGGGAAACTTGCCACAAGGTGTGGAAGGAAAAAGATTGAGATCAAGAAATCAATTTGGTAATAAAGGTGAGCATTACAATTTTGCTCTAACAACTACTATTTCACATGTATTTGAGCCTAATTATTTTTTAGAGGCCAAAGGGAAGCATGAGTGGGAATCAACCATGTAATTGGACTATGATTCCTTGATGAAAAACAAGACTTGGGAGCTCATAGAGCTACCACCAAGAAATAAATCCATTAGTTGTAAATGGATTTACAAGGTAAAATGCAAAGTATATGGTTCCTTGGACAAACACAAAGCCAAAATTATTGAAAAAGGTTATGCACAAGAGGAAGGGGTTGACTATGAAGAGACTTTTGCTCTTACTACAAAGATGGTAATTTTTCATTTGATTGTTGATATTTCTTCTCAGTTTGGATGGCAAGTGCACCAAATGGATGTCAAGAGTGATTTATTGAATGGAGATCTAGAGGAGGAAGTTTACATGGTTTATCCATAGGGTTTTTAGGTTCTTGTTAAGGAACATATTATTTGTAGGTTAATCAAGTCCTTGTATGGGCTTAAGAAATCTCCTCAATCCTGGTATAGAAAATAGATTCATATCTTAGGGAGTTTGGTTTAAAAAAGTGTAATTCTGAACCAACTCTCTATGTAAAAGTGTCTGGGGATGATATCATGATTCTCATTGTATATGTTGATGATATAGCCATCACTGGAAGTAGTGTTAGTCTCATTCAACAAATGAAGGTTGATATTTGTTGTACTTTTGATATGTTAGACTTAGGATTACTAAAATACTATTTAGTTATTGAGTTTTAAGAAGGTGATTATGCTATATTCATGTCATAGAATAAGTATTCCAAATCATTTCTTGAAAGCTTTAAAAAAAAATTTAATCCATCTCACACACCTATGGAAGTTGGAGCTGAAATTTCAACTAATACTGCTTCACCTCTGATCAATGAATTAGTGTATCAACAACTAGTGGGTAGTCTCATTTACCTCACTACCACTAGACTGGATATTTATTTTGTAGTGAGTTTTATATCTCACTTCATATCTAAACCATAGGAACTACATTGGTTAGATGTAAAATGGTTATTAATATATGTCAAAGGTACTCTCGACTTTGGCATACTATATAATAATTCTATAGATTTTGAACTTTCAAGATATTCTAACTCTGATTGGGTAGGATCAATAAATTCAAGAAAATATACAATAGGATATGTATTAGCTCTTAGTTTAGGAATTTTCTCATGGTAGAGAAAACTATAAACTACAGTGGCATTATCTTTAATAAAAGTAGAGTATAAAGCTGTGGTCAGTGCAGGTTGTGAAATTGTGGTTAAATAAAATCTTGGAGGATCTTCAGTTTGAGTCATGAAAGCCTACTCTAATTTTTTGTGACAACTATTATGCTCTAAAGATGGTCAAGAATCTAGTATTCCATGCTAGGAACAAATACATTAAGTTTCACCATCATTACATTCAACAACTAGTTACGAATGAAGATATCGGTCTCTTCTATTACCCCACTATAGAGTAACTAGCTGATATAATGACCAAACCATTTGGTTCAGACAAGTTCATAAAATTTATTGATAAAATTGGTCTTGTTTATGGTTTTGTCATTAAGGGAGAGTATTAGCATATTAGTATTACCTTAGACTATTTTCCAAGGTATATTATTGTTATAGTGGTTTTAACCATTTCTATAAGTAGGTTCCATGGGCATAGTTATTTTACACTACCGATTGCTTTTGGTTTTACCCACCTCCTTATTTTTTGGGTGTCTCTTTTATGCTTATATAATAGGCTTTTCATTGTATTGTTTGGTATGTTTGTAAGTTGATTAATATCATTTCATTTTCTTTATTAGTTTTAATAATGATGGTGTTGGAGCATGTGTAAGGGAGGATTTGAAATTTGAAGAGGGTGTTCATTTGACAAATATAAAAACCACGGTTGAATGGTGTAATGAGAACATGTGTCATGGTACTCAACCAAATTCTACTATTCATAGACATTTATGGTTAATGGAGGAAGAACACTTTGTAAAGTATGAGGATTGTATGACTCTAATGGGTTCAAGTGACCTCCACTCATTTTGTAGCTCAAATGCAAGTTCTTGAACTATTCATACGAGACACTTGGCATGTTTTTGTTCTACATGTGTGGACTTCATTTGGAATGAGTGTGAGTCACAAGTGTGGGTGGATGATTGAAGTTTCAAACCTTTAATTCCAATCAACACATATCAGGTTCCAAAAATATTGCAACATAAAAATATGACATCATCAAATGACTTTGACCATGTATCTGATCTATTGTAGCCAGGTAGAATATTTTTTATTATGTATAATGTATTCTCATTATATATCTTCATATTGTCATTAAAAATGGTTTTTTGTGATATAGGGCATGTTTTTTTAGTTATTGTAGATGAGGATAATGAAGAGGGCATTGATTAATACTTGTGTTGGTGTGTAGAGAGAAATAAAAAATTGACTTCCCCAGTTATAGATGGAGAAAACATTGACTATCCCACTGGGTCAGTGGTGGTCATTGGAACTTGGTTTCGATGATATATTGTAAAAAATTTAGATCAATGGTTGTTTGAAGAGTTTGAAATGCACAAGAAGATATTTCACTATTCAAATTTGATTCTTGTAACGAATATTCAATTACAAAAATATCATGGGAGGCCATTAAATAGGAAACTATGGAAAGTTCAGGAGTTAGGCCATGAAACTATTCTTGATACTATCAAGGTTAGAGTAGATCCTAGTGGTTTTTTGGATTGAAATATGTATGTTGACTTTTCAAATATAATTGTAATCAGTATTATCAAATGTTTTTATTTTATAGGTATTACATATGAATTTCATTTTTAATTACTTACTAATAATTATTTGTAGGTTAGTGGTGATAGATAAGCTTTCACCTTCATGTGGTTAGAAATGTTAGTAAAAAATTATATATTATTCAAGCTAAGAGAAGATCAACTTAGATGTGATTGAAGCAATAGATTCTTAGGTAGGGTACCAAAGGTATAAATGGCAGTTAGAACTCAAGAAGTTGTTTGTTTAATGCCAAAAAGTTGTATTTTTAGACCTATCACTATAACTTGTCTAATGGATTAATCTCAAAGTTTCTACTTGAGTGCTATGGGGTGAGATTAGAGGGATTAAATAGGTAGTAGAGGGATTTGACAGTTCATGAAAATGACTTATAGGTAAATTTTATGCATGTTTGAACTTAGGTTTAAAAATTGCATTTTTCTTATATTTGAGAAGGGCATTTTTTATGCCAGAATGGGTGGTGGGTTTGTTGATTGGGATCGATCAGAGGCCAAGAACCTAGTCTTAGACATTATCTTCCCCCTTAAATGTGTTAATAGTGTCTGTTTTCAGTTAGGAAGCATCATAACTATAGTTATACAACCACAACTTAAACTTTGACAACATTTATTGTCAGTGTTTATGTACTCTTGAACGGTAGTGAAAATGCACTGTAGAGTGTATTTGAATGTCAAGGAGGTGTGATAATCTATAATTTTCCCATCTAGACATGGTTGAAGTGATATATTCTGAGGTGGAGGTCCCAGAGGCAAAAATGGTAATTGGAGCTCAAAAAGTTGCTTGTTCAATGCCAACAAGTTATATTTTTGGACCCATCACTACAACTTGTCCAATGGATTGCTATCAAAGGTTCTACTTGAGTAATTCGGGGTGAAATTAGAGGGCTTAAATAGGTAGGGGATGGATATGATGTATCATAAAAATGACTTACAAGTTTTGTTTTATGCATGTTTGAACTCAGGCTAAAAATTACATTTTTCTTATATTGAGAAAGGTGTTCTTAAGGCTGGAATAGGTGGTGGGTTTGTCGATCAAGCCTGATTGGAGTCTAAAAACTTGGTCCTAGATATTATTCACTACCAAAATGTGTTTTAAGTGTTAGTTTTCAGCCAGGAAGTATCGAAATAATAGATTTACAACCATAACTTAAACTTTGAGAACATTTATTATCAGTGTTTATATGCTCCTAAATAGTAGTGAAAATAGACTTTTAGATAGATTTGAATGTTGTTATGGTGTGATAACATGTAATTTTCCTATATGGATGTAGACACCAAAATAGTGTCAACCCCCCTTGGTCCCTTTCTAACTTCAACATGCCTAACCTATACTTTATTAATTTAAAATACTTATTTTAAATTAATAATCCCCCCTAGACACCTCACCTTGGATTCCTAGCTCTTAGGCCATTTATCACCCTATGACTAATCATAATTACCTAAGACCTAATTTTAACTCTCCCACTAATTCTCGCACCTATTAAACCCACCTTTGGACCATTTAACAATGACAACCGAACTTGGCAGATGGAAGAATAGGCAAAAGGCTAAAAATAGCCTTTTTTCCCATTCTCTAGCCACCGACATTAGTTAACAGTCGATCGACGCCGGCGGTATCGCTAATGTTGATTACTTAAAACTAAATTTTGACCTTGACTGCAGGCCTGAATGCAAATTCTCTTGAGCCTGAATGCTCATTCTCTTGCCTGGGTTTTGAATTCCCTTGCTCCTCGACTCCTTGCATATCAAAGGCAGGCTTTTGGATGAGGCATCAACATTCTATCATCACTCCCCAGGCTAAGAAACTCTGCATAATTCACTCCACACCAGATTGAAATGTTGCATGAGGTCTCCTACATCAGCCATAATGGAACAAGTCTTCTACACTTTTGGTTCTCCACCAAGAGCTAAGTATTCTTCTGCCTTTCATTTTAGTATCTTTAGAATGGATTGGTAATCAGTCAATTTGCTATTTTCTAAGTACTGTTGAGACCAAACTCCGACTTTCTTCCTGGAGAGGCTGAAAAGCCTTCCTTTTATCCCGACCCATTTTGACAACCTGTCCCCTACCTTTGTCCTTCCTAAGACTCTGTCCACTGTCCTGCATCCTTGCACAACCCTTTTGAATCTCCCAGACCATTTTGTTAACCACAAACATACCTTGCAACATGTCTAAGGCCCATTTCCCCTATTGGCATCAGCATCAAGGCCCACTGCCCTACCGACGTTGGTAGTCTAATCGACATCGACAACCTTGACCAACTGACGCTGACAGAACCACCGACGTCGGTGACTGTGGAAGACTTATATCAAAACATAGGTACGTGTTGCCTATTTTTTATTTCTTAGTCTTTCATTGTTTCTCTTTATTCAACACTCTTTTGTCAAATAAGTGGAATGTCATCCCTCAAGGAAGTCTTTGTACTTCTGGGACCGAGCTTTGCTTGGCTGTCCACCATATATCTATCTAACATTTTCTTTGTTTAAGTCTTTCTTATCTATAGGTGTCATCCTCCACAGCCAAAGAGGAGCTCCTTCAATCGTCTGGATATGGTGCACAACTTCATCCGGGTATCATCTAACCCCTAACCATTATCTTTAGTTTCTTATTTCTTCTGAATGTGAAAAAGCAAAAAATGAGTAGAAACATTCTGGCATGCCCAGTGGGACCCTGGAGTTTTCCTTGGGTTCATTTCTTTTTCTTCTAAAGGCAAACTTTCATATAGGTGCATTAGGAAATTTTTTGTCCTTGTATCCTTCTTCTATCTCCTTATTTCGAAAAGACACCATTAGCACAAGTTAAAAAGAACTTTTTATTCTTGTCACTTCTTTTCTGCATCTTAGAGTAGTGAAATTCATGCTCTTAACCTTTTCCTAATTTTTTGCATCTGAACAAAACATTTCAATTTGGGTTAAAAATATATTGCATCTCATTCCTGCTTGAATGCATATTTAGCCTTCTCATCTAGTAATTAAAAATGCATTATGAATAAATCATAGTGCACATATGTTATACAACCTAACCACATTCACAAAATCAAACATCTAAACATACCTGAGACAAGGCCCACTAGGATTTCATCACCTAGCAGATATCTTACCCTTCTTGGTAATCCTACTTGGACTTCACTACCAAGGGGAGAACCCACTCTGTTCTCTGGCAGAGTATAAACTATAGGGGAAGTATATATTAGCTAAGTGACCCAGCTTGACTCTAGGCTCGTGAAGTGAGGGGAGCAAGTCCCTAGCACCAAGCCACATATGGAACCTAACACAGACTTTTGAGCACCAAAACATAACCCAAAACCAACCTTAGACTACCTCTTTAGGACCCGTTCTAAAAGCCCAACTTCCCAAGAATATTCTTCTAAGGCATAAGCCACCACGACTCTAAAATTTATTCTTAGGAATTAATGTTTAAGGGTTGCTTGCCATCATCTATTTTGCTATCTGTATCTAATTTTTTGAGCTGGTGAGGTCGCATTCTGAGATCTAAAAACAACTCAGACTTTCTTCTTTCTTCCAAAAACTTTCAGTTTTTTGAGTTTCTGGAAATACACAATAACTGACATCGATTTTTCCACCGATGTCGGCAACTATCTTCATCGACATCGGTTATCTGACCGACATCGGCAACTTACTTCACTGACATCAGTTTTTCTATCGACATCGGTCATTGTCAAAAAATTTATTCTCAAATAGCAAGCTAAAAACTTGACCTTTTTGCTGTCAAACACACTTCTGGTTTTCTAAGGCTGAAACATATAGTTTTTAGAACCTGAATCTATTTTTCCTTGAATGGTTTTGACACGTAATCAAGCCAAATCTCTTGTTGACCACGCAAGGCAACAACCACTCCCACCTTTGCCTTCTATATCAAGTCTCCAAATGGAGTATAATTTTGAAATTGAGTGTACTCCTATCCGACCAACCCCAACTCAACATCTAATTGTTCCCGAGGGGGATCAAGACTTTGAAAGGTTCCTTGACCTCAATGTCAAGGCTCTCCAACACTACCTCATGAGAACTCAAATGCGAGATCCTTCAGGTAACCCAGTTTATGGGATGCCAACTTCCTTAGTTGAAATGGCAAATATATCAACAACCTCTGTTACTCAACCCATGGTTACTCAGGCCATTACCTCAACTAATGACCCAACCATCGCTAACGTTTAAGAGTTGGCCTCTCCTTCCATTTCTGGACCTACCTCCATCGGGGTTTCTATACCCCCTCAACCACAAACAATTCCAACAAGTTCAACACCTTTTCAAGACTTGTTTGTTTCTATCCCACCCACTCTTGCACCCATAAATACAAGAGTGTCAACCTATCCTCTAACTAGTGTTGCCACCATCTAACCACCTTTGGCAACATCAAGTCAAGTTGTGCCCTCTAGCTTCATGACACAACCACCCTTGACTTCAACATTAGTCCCTATGACTAGTTACCAATATGTTGCGCCTATACAAGCACAACCAACTATGTCATACACTCCACCTAACACCTTCCAAATGCCTTACAACCTAGGGGGTGGCCCACCTACAAATCCATCAACCGATCTAATCAAGATGTTGATGGATAAGGTGTCTAATCTTGAGACATCCATTTTGGGTTCAAGAAATGTTCTCTCATATGAAAAAATCTATAATGAACCTATTCATCCTTCAGTCCCAATTCGACCATATCCTATTCAGTGGGAACTTCCCAAGTTTACTCGCTTTCAGAGTAAAGAGGACCCACAGCAACATCTACGAGCGTTTAGACACGCTTGTTACCTTATAGCACATGATGATGCATTATTACTACGCACATTTCCCATGTCACTTTCTGGTGCTGCCCTCGATTGGTATAGTTCTATTACTAGTCACTCTCTATTTACCTTCACACAACTAGCTCAACTATTTCTTGACCACTTTTCAATTAACATAACTAAAAAGGTCTCCATCATAGACCTATATTCTATCAGACAATTCGACAATGAATCAATAGCTGATTTCATTGCCCGTTGGAGAGGTTTAATCAACCAACTCTCCTTTTATTTACCTCAACCTGAGCTCATTGAGCTCTTTTCACAAGCATGTGCCAAACACATCTCATCTACTTTGCGGGTCCAAACATTCTGCACATTTGACGAAGCTTTCACCATGGCTAGGAGGCTTGAACTCCGTGCTATCGAAGAAAATAAAGTCAAACTATGTAATAAAAATACTAATGCAAAATCAAATGACCCTTCATCCAAATCTTCTTCTTCCAATCCCAAGACCAAGGGATCATCAAATGCTGTGGTACTTAGATCATCATCATCAACCACAACTAACCAATCTCAACCTTCCACATCAGACTACATCACAAGACAATTCCAACAACGGCATGTACATCGTTAATATACTCCAATAGGATAATCATACGCTTCCATCTTGGATAAACTAGTCAAGCAGGGGGTCCTCAATCTCCCTCAAATCTGACCACCCCAATTTGACCCCTCAAAAGCTATCCCTACATGGTATAGGGAAAATGACTTTTGTAATTATCATTGCGTCAAGGGGCATGACATAGACAACTGCAAAACCTTCAAAAGCATTGTCCAAGACTTGCTAGATAAGGGGGATCTTGTTTTGGATAACCCAAATGCGCTGGCTAACCAAAACATAAACATCTTTAGACAACCATTCCCTAACCATCCCCCTAATCAAAATAACATTCAGACCATAGCCGATGACCTTCAAGAGTGTAACATATGCACGGTCGACATGATTTCTAACCAACCTCTCTCACAGTCTGAAGAGGTTAACCAACCCATTTGTCCACCACAGGTAGAAGAGCCTTCTTCTCCTATTTGTCCACCACAGGTAGAAGAACCTTCTTCTCCTATTTTTCCACCATAGGTAGAAGAACCTTCTTCTCCTATTTGTCCACCACATGTAGAAGAGCCTTCTCCTATTTGTCAACCATAGGTAGAAGAGCCTTCTTCTCCTATTAGTCCTTTATCCACTTTTTCACACATGGGAGAATCTATTTTGACCTCTCCCATATTGGAGGATGCTTTGATGGCACCAATGCTGGTAGCCTTTCCCTCATCCTTCTTATCATCAATGGGGGATCATACCTTCCCCACTACTCGACCACACGCAGAAGCCATGAACATCCCTACGCTCTGTCCAACTGAAGAGCCACAATCTCCAATCCCTTCTCCACCGAGAGAGGAACTTGCCACCTCACCTACTTTGGCTGAAGAAGATCTGTTGAGGGTAGAGTTGAACCTCACCCCTCACAATAGTAGTCCTTGCACTAAACTAAAGAAGGCTACTAAACCACGTCAAAAACCTCCTCCACCATCACCATTGCCCTCTATTTTGGGCCAACATCCATCTACCTTAATAGGAGTGCTCCCTACTCTAATACTTAACAAAAACAAATCACCTTTATTACTCCCTCTACCCATCAAAAACATACCTCCTCCAAAACATCAAACACCTCTCACAACAAAAGTGCCATCTAAGCGTGTGGTTACACCACCAAACAAAATGATGGTACAAAAAACTCCTCCAACAACTCCTAAAAAGAAGTTGTCAACCCCTAATGCAATAACGAGTGCAAACCCATTAGTGGGGTCCTATGCTTCGTTGTTACGCCAATTATTGCAGTCTTCTAGCATCAGTCTCCCACCTCTTAAACCATACCAACCTCTCAGACCAAAACCATCTTGGTTCGACGACACTAAAATTTGTGCATATCATCGCACACCTGGGCATGACACTGAGCATTGTTGCACTCTTAAGGTTGTCATCTACCAACATCTAAAAAAGGGCACCCTTCTCATTAAGGACCCCTTTGACAAACTACTGACATCATCCCATGCCTCCCAAACCTCCTCACCTTCACACTCATCAACTCTCAGATCAAAACCATCTTGGTTCGATGGCACTAAATTTTGTGCGTATCATCGCACACCTGGACATGACATTGAGCTTTACTGCACTCTTAAAGTTGTCATTCATCAACACTTAAAAAGGACACCCTTTTCATTAAGGATCCTCTTAACCACCCTTTCAACAAACCACCGACACCATCCCATACCTCTCAAACATCCTCACCTAAATCGAGAGCCCATCATCAAACTGTGGTCCCTCTACCACCTTCTCCCCCATTATTCAAAATCAACACTATCAATGTGACCACTAGGTCACAAACCATAAAGGATAAAGGAAAAGAGAAAGTTTCTCTTCCTTGGACATATCCATTCGTCAAGCCTTCTCAACCACCACAACCCAAGATTTCAATCTTGGGCACATCCCAACCAACATCTTTGAAACCAATTCATGACTTCATGGTGAAACAACTTCACCAAACCTGTGTGAAGACATCTTTGTATGACCTCATTCAAAGCTCTCCACAACATCACCAAACCTTGATCAAAATCTTACAAGTAGTGAAGGTCCAACCTAAAGACCCCCAACCACTGACCACTTTAATCAAATCATTACCAACCATTGCCTCCATCACCGTCTGTGATTCTAAGATTCCAAACTACAATTTGGAAGATCAGGATCCTGCCCTCTCAAACTAAGTCTATCAGGCAAAAGCTTCACAGGATGCATCCTCGCATCGCACTCCTTGTCAAAGAGGAGCTTCATCATCTTCTCTTCATCTCATTTATCCAACTCATTGATTATCTGCAATGGGTGTCAAACATTGTCCCTATCACAAAGCAACTAGGGGAATTCTACTTTATAATAATTATCACAACATCGACCAAACATCAACTAACTTCTTAATCATCTTTAACACGTGACCAATATGGAAAGAAGCAAACGGGGAAAGTTTGTTCCTAATTGACTCAGACCTTACATCATGATGCACAAACATAGATCAGGGACTTATCGTCTATCTTCTTTCGAAGGTCGACCAAAACTTGAGCCCCTTAATGCCTTACATCTTTGACCATTCTACTATTAGTCAAGTAATCATTCACTTGACGTTTAGCTTGAGTTCATCCCTTGAGCAACTCTTGTCATCCTCATTCTTATTCCTTTTAACCCTTTTTCCCCCTAAACATTAGTTAATCCCTTTTGTCAAGCATTAATGCTTTGTCCTAATAAAAGGGAAACCCTTAAACCTCTATAGTCAAGTCCATGACCAAAAATTCAATCAAAAACAAAACATAAAAATGGGATGCCTATTCAAAGGTCATAAAATATAAATGTAGATTGCTCCCTTGAAGGACAGCTGCATCATTGCTGTAATAAATAGACCACTCCCTCGAAGGATGGCTATGACCAAATTTTTGTTACAAATAGCACTCTCTCAGAAGCTTCCCGCATCGATCAGCTTCACATATGACCACAAAACAAAATAACATCCCCACGTAGAGTTCCCGCATTGATCAGTCTACGAAAAAAAAAATTGACTGACAAACTATTAAGTCATGGACTTGCCTACAGTCGTTCTCAGGGTCACCTATAAAAGGGGCAAAGTTATCCTTGCTAAAAAGGGTTACGCTATCCTCACATCTCACATAATCAAACCTATTACCCCAACATACCCAAGGGATTTTGAGCTCACTTAACATCAAGTGATTTGAATACTTCTCTAACACAACCAATGGTCACTGACGTAATGCATGAACAGGGCTTTTGTTTGCAAAAACCTTATCTATGCCATCATTATTGTCCTTGTTAATGAAAGAGCAACGCGCCTTTCACTTCTTACACCTTGGTCACATACAACCAAATCATTTTATAACCAAACCAAACCAAACCAAAACATCTTTTAAACCAATAACATAACCTCATGATTTATTCAATAGCGCATTTGTGTTATATGAATTATCATAGCCCATTCACACTAGTTTCTATGGAAACCAATACACATGGAAACTATCAACCCAAACACAATTTATGCCAAGCATAAACCATTACTTGCTGAAGCATAAACATACTCATTTCATTTTTAGCATACATCCATCACCAATATGGAAAATTATTAGGGATGAAAAACCACATAACCAATGTTACAGAATACACCATCACATAATATAGAAAAGGCTGTAACATCATCATACACTCATCATGACCTAACATAACCAAAACCAATCCATAATCGACTCTCTTTTTCCCTTTTGGGAGAACTACATTGGCCTGAGGCCCTTCAAACAGGGGCTATGTAGGCAGCACTCAGTTGACATGGGGTCTTCTGAGGTTAGCTCGGCCATTCCTTCATCCATCCATCTAATGGACCGACTATCTATACCAACCCAAAATCATGACCAAACAACCAGCCCTGACACTGAATGACTTACCTAAACTTCTCATGGGGCACATTAGAGATCACATACATCTCCCTGACCACAACACCCACCACTTGAGATCATACCATGACTCAACTCAACTCGACCAATGACCTTGGAGATCGCGACTATCTCCTCAGACCACGACCACTTTTGAGACAACTTTGCTTTGGTTGTTTTGATTGCATATATGCTACCTCACGAATAGTTAGCAAATTATACAAAACCCATATTGTGACCTTCACACATATTGGCAGATCACGCTCCAATTGATCCCCACTACTTGTGACATTTTCATGTTTTCCAAGAGCACTTCCTGAGCCTGGGATACTTGGAACACGACAACCATTGGAGCTACAGATTTGATCGTTTAACCCAATCAGCTACGACTAAATGCTAGGGACTAGTTATTTTGATTTTAGCACTCCTCGACCTTTGACTGTGACAATTTGACTTATCTATCACGTGAAGTGGTATATGCACAATCCCAACTATTGCAGTGTTCACACTCTAACTTCACCATATCCATCCACTACCTATCAAATCGGCACCTGATATCAGGTTACCTTCTCTCGACTCCCGCTTTGAGGGGGAATACCTCATCCCATACTTAGGGCAACCTACACCTTATCCCACATCTAGAGCAACTTACTCCTATTTTTGTCTTGCAATTCATCAGAACAACCAACAGGACAAAAACCACCTCATCCCATACCTGGGGCAGCTTACTCCTATTTTTGTCTTGCAGTTCATCAGAACAACCAACAAGACAAAAAGGGGCAAATGTAGACACCAAAATAGTGTCAACCCCCCTTGGTCCCTTTCTAACTTCAACATGCCTAACCTATACTTTATTAATTTAAAATATTTATTTTAAATTAATAATCTCCCCTAGACACCTCACCTTAGATTCCTAACTCTTAGGCCATTTATCACCCTATGACTAATCATAATTACCTAAGACCTAATTTTAACTCTCCCACTAATTATCATGCCTATTAAACCCACCTTTGGATCGTTTAACAATGACAACTGAACTTGGCAGATGGAAGAACGGGAAAAAGGCTAAAAATAGCCTTTTTTTCCATTTTCTAGCCACCGACGTCGGTTAACAGTCGATCGACGCTGGTGGTATCACCAACGTCGGTTACTTAAAACTAAATTCTAACCTCGACTGCAGGCCCAAATGCAAATTCTCTTGAGCCTAAATGCTCATTCTCTTGCCCGGGATCCGAATTCCCTTGCTCCTCGACTCCTTGCATATCAAAGGCAGGCTTTAAGATGAGGTATCAACATTCTATCATCACTCCCCAAGCTAAGAAACTCTGCATAATTCACTCTACACCAGATTGAAATGTTGCATAAGGTCTCCTACATTAGCCATAACGGAACAAGTCTTCTACACTTCTGGTTCTCCACCAAGAGCTAAGTATTCTTCTGCCTTTCATTCAGTATCTTTAAAATGGATTGGTAATCAGTCAATTTGATATTTTCTAAGTACTGTTGAGACCAAACTCTGGCTTTCTTCCTGGAGAGGCTGAAAAGCCTTCCTTTTATCCTAACCCATTTTGACAACCTGTCCCCTGCCTTTGTCCTTCCTAAGACTCTGTCCACTATCCTACATCCCTGCACAACCCTTTTGAATCTCCCAGACCATTATGTTGACCACAGACATACCCTGCAACCTATCCAAGTCCCATTGCCCCTACCGACATTGGCATCAAGGCCCACTGCCCTACCGACGCTGGCAACCTTGACCAACTGACGCTGGCAGAACCACCAACATCGGTGACTATGGAAGACTTATAGCAGAACACAGGTAGGCATTGTCTATTTTTTGTTTCTTAGTCTTTCATTGTTTCTCTTTATCCAACACTCTTTTGTCAAATAAGTGGACTATCATCCCTCAAGGAAGTCTTTGCACTTCTGGGACCGAGCTTTGCTTGGCTATCCACCATATATCTATCTAACATTTTCTTTGTTTAAGTCTTTCTTATCTACAGGTGTCATCCTCCATAGCCAAAGAGGAGCTCCTTCAATCATCTGGATACGGTGCACAACTTCATCCGGGTATCATCTAACCCCTGACCATTATCTTTAGTTTCTTATTTCTTCTAAATGTGAAAAATCAAAAAACAAGTAGAAACAATGGACATGATCAAAGTGATATATTATCAGGTGGAGGTCACAAAGGTAGAAATGATAGTTGGAGCTCAAGAAGTTTATTTAATGCCAAAAAGTTACATTTTTGAACCCTTCACTTCAACTTGTACAATAGATTGCTATTGAAGGTTCCACTTGAGTGCTATAAGGTGTGATTAGATGGATTAAATAGGTAGGTAATAAATCTGATAGTTCATGGAAATGACTTATAGGTTTCATTTTATGCATGTTTGAACTTAGGCTTAAAAATTACATTTTTCTTGTATTGGGAAGGGCATTCTTGAGGCCAAAATGGGTGGTGGGTTTGTCAATTGGGCCTGATGGGAGGGAAGAACTTGGTAATAGACATTATCCAACCCATCAAATATTTTTTAAGTGTCAATTTTTTGTTAGAAAGCATCGAAACAACAGTTCTACAACCACAACTTAAACTTTGATAACATTTATTATCAGTGTTTCCACACTCCTGAATGGTAGTGAAAATGCACTTTTTGGTGGATTTGAAAATTGTGTTAGTGTGATATAATGTAATTTTCATATTTGGATGTGATCAAAATGATATATTCTTATGTGGAGGTCCTAGAGGTAGAAATGGTAGTTGGAGCTCAAAAAGTTGCTTATTCAATGCCAAAAAGTTACATTTGTGGACCCATCACTACAACTTATCCAATGGATTGCTCTCAAAGGTTACACATAAGTGATCTAGGGTGAAATTATATGGATTAAATAATTAGGTGATGGATCTAATGGCTCATACAAATTAGGTATAGGTTTCATTTTACGTGTGTTTGAACTTAGGCTAAAAATTGCATTTTTCTTGTATTGGGAAGGGCATTCTAGAGGCCAGAATGGATGGTGGGTTTGTTAATTATGCCTAATGGGAGGCCAAAAACCTGGTCCTATACATTAAACTCCCCACTCATGAACATGTTGGCAGTGTCAGGTTTTGGTCAGGAAGCATCAGAACAATAATTTTGTAATCACAACTTAAACTTTGAAAACATTTATTGTCAGTGTTTCTATGCTCTTCTCTCCCTTTTCTCACCCCCTTTTTCATGAAAGTGTATTTTAAGTGTTCAAGGTGATTTAGAGGCTATAATAATTTTTTGATACATGTATAATCTATGTTGACAATTGTCTTAGCTAAGCTCTCGACCTACAAATTTTTTGAGTAAATTCGAAGTAAGGGTTTCATGAGTAAAACACCTCTAAAACTCAAAAAATTAAACAATAAGGTATAAAACTTTGTGATCAATCAGGGAATGGATATTATAACTTATTAAAAGTATCATTGGATTGAAAATAGGTTTTAAATTTTAGGTATAGATGATTATTTTTGTGTACCTCTGTAGAAGACCATTTTTGAGAAAGTTGTGCATAAGGTAAAATGAATTTTTGGTTGATTTGAATTCTATAAACTTGGGTAAGGGTTAAAAAATGTTAAAATTTATAACATAATACTATAAATATAATTTTTAAGATCTAAAAATCCTATTTTGAGAGATTGACCTATTGGAGCAACAACTAGGTCTAGAGACTTAGAAACTCAAAAAGATAGAATTTGAGATTGAGAGCTCAATCTCTTAGAGACCTATAATTGGTTGATTTATTTTAAGTTTTTACACCTACATAAATCCTTGATTTTTCCTAAGACCTATCCAAAGTGTCTTAAATAATATTGTTTAAAACAAGGAGAATAGATCTGAGTGATTGGTGACTAGTTAAGAACAGACCTCATAAGTAATTGACTAGTTTAAAAGAATATTTTTTTAAAGTGGATTTTGAATCAGGTTGAGAATAAGAGTGGATAAGTGAGGTTGGAATTATTCATTATATTAGAGCATATGAATAGGACTTTCATAGCCTTCTTAAACATATAAGATCAAATTATGCATTAGGTGGTACTAGGGGATGATAAAGGGTTTTGGCCAAAGATGGATCATTATCTCATGAGTGAATATTTTATTTCAAGTCAGTAGGGTTGCCTTTTATCAGACTAAAGACATTATATTCAAGGTCAGACAGAAGTTCATGTTGTTGATTTAGCAAAGATAAAGCTGTAAAGATGAATAAGTAGACCATGTACATGGTCACCAAAAGGAGTTGAGTGCAAAAGAGGTATTGATAGAGATTACTCAAGACATGAGGGAAAATATAAAGGAACAAGAATAATAGAAGGAATACAAGTATCAAGCCTAGTTTCAAGAAAATCTAGTCAAAAAGGCATTAGAGCCAGGTGAAGGTGAAAAATCAGGTAACTTACAGGTATAGGTATCCAAGTGAGAAATTTGTAGGGATTTATGAATGATTTTATGTCTTTTCATTATACAAGTTTGAACATGATTGGGTATGGGTTTTAAGTGACATTAAATTGTGTTAATGATCAATTGAAAATTTGTAAATGGGTGATGACAAATGCAAAATAGATAAGAGTGTCATTAGTCATTTCCACTACATACAATTAAATAAACACTTCAATTTAAAAAAATATGGGAGATCTAAGATTTGTATCATTGAAAAGAATAATTTTTTAATCCTCATTTGTGTACAACATTAAATAAAATATGCAATAGATAATAGTTTGGAATATCAAAATAACACTATACAATAACATTTTAAATTAAAATTGAATATAAATTAGATATATTTCCATGATAGGCATACAATATAGGCACATGTGCATAATGTCAATAATACATAAATTTATATGATAGGCATACACAAAATTATATCTAAAAACATAGTATCTAATGTTGGCTGAATGTTATATATGCATATACAATGCCAAAAATGTGTAAATTACTATATAGGCATAAAAAAAACACATCTCATGTAAGACATCTTATTCATCAAATAACCTCCCTCTCTTTGCCTTACTAAAATAATGCTCTCCTTTGGATACCCTACTGGTAGATGGAGATCCCTCTAATGCTTTGAATTGCTCCAAGGTCTGATTGTGGGTCCTACGCTCATGTCTTGCTTATAGTTGAATTTGTTCAAATACAAGTATTATTATAAAATTAACATAAAATACATTCAACCAATTATTAAGAAAATAATTTTAAACTACAAGAAAAAATCATTTAAACATGCACTTACTTCAAGATCGTGGTCCTACTCAATCTATTTTTAACACTCAAACAAGTTAGTAGCAGGGTCAGATGTTTGAATGGGCATCTGAAATAGGGAAGAAACATGATAAGTTGCCCTACTAATCATCTAATTGGGACTATCAGATATCATAGAATAGCCCTACATACACAATACATTAACATAAGTTATTTTTCCCCAAGTATGTAGTAAATTAATTAAAACAAGCCTATTTTTACAATTCAAAATTACAAGTTAATATATACCTTTGTCAGCACCTATGCAAATGACATTACAATAGCAATGGCTATATCTATCTTGACTCGAAATGATGGAAGAGTGTCTACTTGAGCCATCAACTATACATGTAAATAAGGTCTCAATTTTCTATAAAGTATCAAATATATATATGGCAATTTTTTCTCAATGTAAACCAAGATATATATGGCAAGGTATTTCAACATGCATATCATGACAAGACAATGCAAACCAAGAATCATGGAAGTGTAACTTCCATGAAAATTGCAATGGATAATAATATCAAGTAATTTGAATGTTTGAGGTAATATAAAATTTTTAATACATGTAGGAAGTGTGAGTGGAAGAGTAGGAGGTGGAAGGAATTGTAGCACTTTGAGAAGGTAGGGTTAGGGAGCAAAAAGGAATAAGAGACATATCAAGAACTTTGTCTTTTCTTGTAAAGCTTATTTGGATAGATTAAAATGTAAATAAGTGTCTATAAGTTTATGATCAATCTTATGGTGTTCATATATCTAGTCATAGAAGATTCAAGTCAGTAGTCGACATGTTCAAAGTGGTGAAACCCAAGTTTCACTACTTTGTCTTCAAGCACAGTCAAAAAGAGGAGAACATAGTCAGTTTAATTTGCCATTATAAATGATTTAAATATGAGTAAGGGATATAGGAGATATATGAAATGAATTTAAACTATTGAAAGTCTCAATACTATTGAGAAAATGTAAAAGACATGTGAAGATTATATACAATCCAATTGTGAGTTTGTATAGTCATAAAGAAAGACCATATAGAATTTTTGTAAATAGAGTTGAGGATTTAAGTTATTGTGAATGTTTTGGGATATTTTTTTTACATGTTTATTATTATTTAAATTTATCTCAAATTAAGTTAAAAGGTCCTAAGGGTTTATTCTATCCTATTTATTGACATAGTCATGTTGGAGGGGTACAAAATTTTGTGAAACTACATGTTGGGAGTGATTTAGTATTGAGCAATGAAAAATAATAGTTTGAGAATATTTTTAGGGTAAGGTCAGATCCATTTCAATCCTTAGAATATTTGATAAGGTCAAAAGGTCATTTTATCTCATTTATTATCCTCTTAGGTAGGTGCAGGACTAAGACAACACAAGTTAGGATTTGAAATTGGAAAATGAGATAACAAGTGATTTAATTGATGAAAAGTCATTAAAATTTATGGACATGTGAATTTATATATTAAAAATAGGATTTTGAAGGTTTAAATTTGAATTGAGTTCGTATGGTAAAGTTTTACAGTCTGTAGCCTTGTATTAGGTTTATGAGACCTAATTAGCCCTGAGGGGTGTTGAGTTAGGTGTTCTCCAAAGAGAGTTAAATTATGAAAGTTTGTGTGGAGCTATGTGATGTAAAGGGGTATCTGGATGTGGGTATTTTTTTTTGGTAACTTTGTATTTTACTCATAACAAGGAGGTTTGCCTCAAAAAAGGGCTAGTAAAAGGAAGGTGTCAAAGAGGAAAGAAGAGTTAAGTGAAGAGTTAAAGCTTGGGGGTTGTGTGGAATGGTTGGATGCATGAAATGAGATGTAATTAAGTAGTTACATGGCCTTATGAGTATTTTTGAAGGACAAAATCAAAGTAGCATGAAAACCTATGAAAACATATAAGAAGATTGTCAAGAATAAAGCAAGGATAAAGAGAGAGAACATGAAGATAGACTATGAACTAAGGAGGTTTATGTTAAAAGGAAATATTGTAGAGGTAGTTGATTAGTAAAATGACTTAAAGTAAAGAAGGAAGATTAATTGAATGCAAGGAGGCTTAAAATCCATTGAGTAGGTAAGAGTTAACAAAAAAGACCTAGTAAATGCAAAGTGATCAAAGAGATAAAGAGGTTGAAGATAGAAGACAAAGAATGACAAGAAAATATTAGAGCTAGGTATTTGGCATAGGTAAGTGTGTGTTTCCATACATATCATGAAATATTGTTATAATCTCTGCATCAAGATCCTTGATAGATAAAATTAACTTAAACTTATAAGGCAAATATACATAGACTAAATGTACATAGAGCATAACATTAACTTGCAATTTTATCTCTGTATAAGAAAAAGGTGTTATTCTAATAGAGACATATGTAGTAGTGGATGGGCCAACAGTTGGATCCGAAAATGCAAACAATGGCTATATCAAATCAAATGTTGTAAATGTTGACTATGATGATGAACGCACCATCACCTTCTGGGACATAAAAATGACATATATATTATTTAATTTTTGTGTAAATCAATTTTAATTAAATTAAATTTTAAAATATAACTTAAATTTAACATGACATTTATACAAAATATACTTGCATGTATCGTGGCTGATGTCTGCACACCAAATGTGTGTGCCAAAAACTCATCACTCATAAGTATATTATCCAATCCCTTTAAACCACCAATGTTATCATCATCAGAAGGTTTAGTGCACATAACTCCATTAGAATTGTAAGGATGAGGTTAGGTATGCACACTAAGTATCTCTAGAATCAGTCTATGAGAGCCTACTCGTATGTTGAATGAGTGTATCAGTGAGTGAACTAAGTGCATGTAGAGTGTCGATCACCACAACTTACTGAACTACAGAGGGGATCTTGAACTCAAGTGGATTTTGGATACAAATATTTGTAGGTTGATTAGGTGCATGATGTACACCTGGTTGATCCTATGCAAAGCCTTTCCCTCGGCCCTGAAACTCACCAAAATCAAAATAGTTTAGAATCTCATTGAGGACAAACTCAGAGTAGAGTTTCCTCAAAAAATACAATGGGACCTCATGGTTGTTACACGATGGATAATCAAATATCATCCACCATCAGTCCTAAAAATTGGCTATCATTAAATTATGTTGGCAATGATGGATTGAAAAATATTTAATAGTTACTGTAAATGGTGCATTGTTAGATGGGTTAATGAATAAGGTGCAAATGAAGGATTTTGATATGTCTTTGTTCTTAACCTTAAGTGTTGACAATTTGTCAATATAATAAGCCCTACAACTATCTAAATATGAATCACATCTATCAATTTGACTCGCTATAGAGCCAATTTAACCTAATAATATCTCTAGGGGATTGGCTAGATAGGTGTGGTGGGTGTTGGTGGAAGCAGGATCCCTCATTCTCCTAATCAATTCTTCAGTTTCAATTTTATTTCCCATAATGTGGTCAACTAGACTCTCTTGACTGTCTGGAAGATTTTGTGGAACTATAGGAGGGTTAAGAGGAGGAATAAGAGGGTTATATGGAGGAACAAGAGGTTTCTATGGAGGGTTAGTAGGATGGGCTTTTCAAAATAAACAAATTACCAATTAAATAATGAAAATAACTAAAATTTAGGGTTAACAAATGTAGTTCTTTAGCACTTATCTCTTCTACATGGTGACATCATCGATTAACAACTTTTTGGGATGAATTCGAGCATGGTTTAACCTCTCTCACCCAAAATGTGATCGTGGAATGAAAACACATAAGAAACAAAGAAAGTTTGAATGCAAAATGAGGAATTTTGCATTCAAGTTTTAGCTTTTATTTTTGTTGGTTACACGGGTAACGTGATCACCTTATTAACATGATCATGTTATTGAAAATAGTAATAATGTGATCACATTATTAATGTAATTGTGTTATTATTTTAAATAACGTGATCGTGATATTTAATAAGATGATCATGTTATGGCTTGATAATTATCAAACCATAATTTAAATAATGTTATCATGTTAATTAAATAATGTGATTGAATTATTTATTAACACGATTAAATTTTCAAAAATATCCATGAAATTATCCCCCAAGTCTGTGCACTTCCTTTTTTCTAATGTCACTGATAACCCACCTTCTAGAATCATTGACTATTTGAGTTTATTACAATTCTTCCAATATTCCAATGCTTCTCTTAATATAAAATAAAAATATTTATTAAAAAGGATGAGTAACATATGATCTATAAGTTCTACAATGAACCCTAATGACTATCAATTCTATAAATTCTTTAAGTAAAAATGATTCTGGATATAGTTGTGTGAGAATTTTTAGATCAAAATTTTGGATCACACCCAATGATTCATAATCAACAAGAGAATAGAATCAATGATCTACTTGTATAAATAGTTAGAGTTAATGCCATTCTTATGTATATTTTTAAAACTAACTTAAATCAAAAGTTCTCTCAAACGCATTTAACCTCTTTCAATTCTATATTTATAAAAACATATGCTTATAATATCTTTTAGTCAAGGGCGTTAGGAATCCAACAACTCTCATCAATAATCTCCTTTGTGATACTATTTATTTTTAAAAACTCAAATATGAGATAAATCTTATAACTAAGGGAATTACTTGAAGGTGTTAAGAATCCAAAACCTCTCATCAATTATCTCCTGGGTAATGTTATATGCTCTAAAGAACTCAAGTATGGGATGACTACTATTACTAAATATAGGAAATATATAATTGATCCTCTAGTCGATGTTAAGTAAAGTATGAGATGACTACTATTACTAAATATAGGAAATATATAATTGATACCTCTAGTAGATATGAAGTATAATTATCATGAACCAATAAAGAATCTCAAAATTAAAAAAGGGCTTAGCTTATATCATGTCGAATGACTTAGAAATGTGTTTTAATACCATATGCAATGTTATATTGCTTATATATTAAGGATAATAAAATTGAGAATTTATGTAATGTTTACATGCAAACTATATATAACAAAATTTACATATAAAGCCATAGAGACAAGGCATAACAAATAAGATACTCAAAGGGAATGACAATGAATATGCAATCAATGACATGTCAAACAATATATTTTCCATAACCCAAATTTATGATACCTCATAATTTTATTAGCAAAGTAGAGTTTAAGGAAAAGTCTGAATTTAATAATAGGAATGTGAAATAGCCTAAATCTACAATACCTCGAGGAATTTTATTAGCATAGTAGAGTTTAAGGAAAAGTTCGAATCAGGAATTTTATTAGCATAGTAGAATTTAAGGAAAAGTTCGAATTCAACGATAGAAATGTGAAATAACTCAAATCCACAATACCTCAGAGAATTTTATTAGCATAGTAAAATTTAAGAAAAAATTTGAATTCAACAATAAAAATGTGAAATAACCCAAATCTCTAATACTTCAAAGAATTTTATTAACATAGTAGAGTTTAAAGGAAAAATCTGAATTCAACAATAGGAACATGAAATAAAATTACAATAGTAAAATAATCAACCAGCAAATGAATTGGGAAGAAATTGTATCAACGTAGAGTCTCGAATAGGCACATGTGAACTGTTCTATGCAAGTGAATTAATGCATTTTCTAAGAGTACTTAATGAAAGGTCAATTGATTTACTTTCCTCAAAGTGATGTCCTTCACTTCGTGATCAAACACAACACCAATATTAACTAAAGGAATATGATAATGCAATGCAAAAATAATTGAAACTTCAACTGATATATTTATATATAATACTTTGAAATAAGAGTATTCAACTGGGATGTAAAATTAAAGATGTACACTTTATTTATATAGGAAAAAAATATATATATTGAATGAATATAATTAACAATATTATTTATACACTTAGTTCACACGGGTGGCATAGTTGGTTAAGGGCTTATAGTTCGTTCCATATAAATCCCAAGATCAAATCTTACCATCCGGATTTTCAAAGTTGTTCAGTGTGTGTAAGTCCCATCGACAGTTCCCAAAAAATTAGTCTCGCCTCTGCTCACCCCAATAAAAATTGTTATGTAGAATCGCAATGTCCCAATTAAAATCGAAGATACCTCTAAATTTTAAAAAAATAATATTTTCACACTTAAAATATGCAAGAAGCTTTCCTTAAATCTATATCGGCATTGGGGTCTGTTAATATTGAATGTCGAGAAGATGCCATGTCAACCATAACCAACAATTAGAGCACGGAGAACCTTGAGAAGATGATATATAGCTCTTTATCATGGTTTCGACACACCGCTCTTTTAACATTTACCTGGAATATTCAAATACAAAAAGTGCGCCACAAAGAATACCAGTTAAATATTTGTGGTGATAAACAGACAAAAATCTTAGGGAACTCGTACAAATATTCAAGTGTCATTGCAATCCAAATCACATGACTCCCAGAAGATTCAATATTAATTTTAGTATTGCCTGCAAACCGATATGGTTACCCTGTCCGCAACCATTCTAAAAAAGGTTGTTGATATCAAAAGCAGTAGCAGGATCCAGGCAAAGATACATCCCTCAACTTTAGATCTTTCACAATATGAATGTTGCCATTAGTAGGATCAAATTTCCATATAAAGCTGTCATTCAAGCACGAAGCCCCTCTTAACATTCCCAGCACGAAACTATACATTCCCATCTTAATGATGAGCATTACATTAGATCCACAAAATTGTGACAATTGGTTCAAGCTCCTATTGAGATATTGAAGATTAGTTACACCAATAATAAACTTCTATCGAGCATTTTAAAAGGCTGATGTTGTTTTTTTCTAATGCAACATCCATAGCAGACTTTCAGCGCGGTTCTTAGTTCCAGATTGGGGAGAGAATCTGCTCTTTTTATATGAGAAAAAGAAATAAACAACTACATGTTTCTACTTGTACAACATGAATAAACATTGATTTCTAGCCCAATTTGAAGCCCCAAATCCCAAGTTGAATGCAGATAAACTTTTTTGAGATATGAAAGAAATATATATAATTAAAAGTTTGCCCTGAGAATGTCCAACTCTCCGTACATGTAAATTTATGCCTTACAAGGTAAATGTTTTGTAAGAATTTAATAATGTATGCTGATAAACAGTAAATAAGAATACGAGAATCTTGATTAATAAAGTAGGGTAAAGAGCTATTTTTTACAAATCACAAGTTGGCAGAATAAATCATTCAAATTAAATATGATGGTTGCGTGGACGTCGAATTTAGGATATTATTGATAGGATAACTGTTGAAAGTACGTTAAATTATGATATTTAATCACATTCTATCGCTGTCCAAGTGGACGGAATAAATAGATATGGATGGATTGCAACCATTAAAATATCCCACAAAAATCTGAGAATGAAAAACGAAATATATTAAATATATAACTCAATCAGAAAAAAGGGGTTGAGTGGCTTGAAAGGTTTAACTGCAAACCGCAAAAGCAAGAGTTTTAAAATGTAGCATTAAACGATGAGGATCCTAGATTTCTTTATTGCTAAATCAAATATTCTCTCGACTCTATTTGTTGTTACATCGAATTAAATTCTTTTATGAATAATGAATATAGGGTGATGGGATAAGTCAATACATTCTGTCAGTGGAGAAACTGGGTTTCACTTTTACATTTCTTTATTGTTATTATGTTTTAATAATATGAACTCTTGTTTTTGGTGGTTTTGGAGCCATTAATGGCCCCCTTTTCCGAGTGAGTAATAAGTAGTAGACTTTGATGGTCTTTATCTATTTGTTAGAAATCATTGTGGTTTTTTAAAATTTTTAAACACAGTCGAGTCCTTTCAGCTTTTTTGTGGGCTATTTTTAATGGTTGCAATCCATATCTATTCATTCCGTCCACAACAAAGCGGGACGAAGAAGCGCACTAACGGGATGACGGCCGCGCGGTTGTCAAATTTATAAGTCGACAGTTACCGACGGTCAAGTTGACTGGTGGGTGAACGTGAAATTTCTGATACAATATTTACAAGTAAGATGATTTCGTGCACGTCAAATTTATACAATTATTCATTTGGTGATAGCTTTGTGGGTGTCAAATTTATCATGCGGTTCACGGGATGAAGGCTTCTATTAAGTGTCAAAATTATTATTTATTTAAAAATTAACGGTTCCAAGGACATTGACGGCTTAACGTCTTCGTAAACTTCACATCTATTAGTCTTTTTATCCTTAGATGTTGATAATAATATTGACGTCCAAAAACCCGTCATCGCATTGTACTCTTTATAGATTCCACGTCTACGCAGCCGTCATCTTCACTTCGAACTCACTGTATGTTATCGACCTTATTGCGTTTCAATGGTTGCAATCCGTATCTATTCCGTCCACTTGCACAGCGATAGAAACTGAAATAACAAAGCGGCAGTCCACTAACGGGATGACGTCCACGTGGTCGTCAAATTCAAGTCAACTGTTACAGATGGTTAAGATGACTAGCGGAGGAATGTGAAATTTATGATATAATATTCATAAGATGATGGTTTTGTGGATGTCAAATTTATAATATTGTTAATGGATATCAAGTTTATGATACGCTTTTTAATGTTAAAATTATGATAAGTTTAGAATAATCACGGTTTAATGGTTACGTGAATGTCAAAAATATTAAATCTTTTATACAATGACAACTTTTTAAACATCAACTTTACTATTTTTTCATTCTTTTAATGCATATCATAATATTGATGTTCTAGAATCCGCCATCACATAAATAAAACTCAGTCGACATCGACCAGTCATCCTATTCAATTTGAATGATTTATTTTGCTTCATGTACATTTTAGATTCATTGTAACAACCATCTCACTAAATACATTATTGAAGTTATATAAATACACTCTTCTTTTATGACAAGTTATTTCTTTTTAACAACGTTTTGTAACAATCGTTATCAGAATTATGGCACTTTGCCCAAATATTCTATATAAAAAACATAAAAAATAAAAAATTCTGATTTATTCTCTTAACATTAAATTGTATCTTCTAACTTGTAATTAAAAAAAAAAAAACTTTTTTTCTGGGAAATTTAACCATCTTTAGTCGGGTCCTCTCCAGTGTGTTCGATAGGGGACTCCAATAGTATATATATTGTACGACTTAGTTAGGATCGGGATTCTATTCTTAATAGAGATACGAAGTCATGCTATCTATATCTATATATGGGTAGCTCATGTTGTAAATGGATAACTCGTTTATCCTCGCCCCACAAATATAATAGATGCTTAATCTTAGTTTGAGATCAACGAAGGTGTCCCAATCCATCTGAACTTCTACTTCCGTTATTGCTCTCGATCGTAACCTCATTCCCCTCGCCTCCCCTCCACCCCCGATCCCCATCTAAATATGAATATAGATGTGTAACGAACTGCTACACCAAAACCTCGAGGCGTTAGTGAAGTCCGCCCACTAGGACCATAACATCCCACCACGCTTCCGAAGCCCAGACTCTGGGCTGGATTTGCGCCCGTACCACCAGGATTCCCTACGTGTATGAGCCCCGAATGAACACTGTCATGCCGGCATAGCCACCCGCTCTGTGACTTGAACCCGGGTGGAGGCTTTGATACCACATATAACGAACCGCTACACCAAAACCTCGAAGCGTTAGTGAAGTCCGCCCACCAAATCCATAACAAGATATTGCAAATGAAAAAAAACACCAATAAACATAATTATATAGATAAAAGTGAACATAAATTCAAAAAATTCATCTGATAAGACATTACCTAAACTCATCACCCTCTTCAATAACTAAACCCTTCCTATCCTAACATCAAAAATAAAAAATATTTTACTAATCACAATAATTATATATTTTATATTATTTATCAACATACATTATTAAATACTTACACAAAATCACCCTCTAAAAAAAATAACATTATTCTATATTTTGTACTATTTATCACCATAGATTATTAAATACTTACACAACACCACCTTCACCTTCAAAGAGGCATAAAATTATGAACCCTCACATGCACCGAGAGTTTTATGCATTCTCACGATAAACTTTTAATTATGTAAAGCTTTTTTTATATATGAAAAAATAGTTTATTTGTATTCAACTTGGTATTAGGGATTTCAAATTGGGTTAGATATGTAGAAATGAATATTTATTCATGTTGTACATATATAAATGTGATTTTTTAAAAGGAATCTGGGAATTTAACTTGGGTGTCCCATCTTTATAAAGGTTATAAGATAGATTGATAAATTTATATTTGGTTTAAAGATTATTTCAAAGATAAACTTTTAAAAAATATGTAATTATTTTCTTCATATTTATATAAAATAGAGGGATGTTAGAAATTAATATCTTAATATATAAGAAAAATATTAATATTATGTGAAAATAATAAATTATTGTAATTTATGTAGATAAGAGATTGTGTGAGATATTGATAAAGATAGTGGAAAATTGTTGAAACTTATTTATTTTTTTTTCTTATTTATCTATATACTTGGATCGATTGATTTCTTAAATACACTAATTTTTGAATGTGTATTTATAAATCTTTTGAATTAAAACTAGGATTACATTACACACATTCTAACATAAAACGAGATAAAATTTGAAAAAACATGACTACCACCCCTTGGAGAACCTAATAAGTGGCAAGGCCCTACAACCCCATAAACATATATAAATCATGATGATATGATTTTCCATTATATCAATAACACTCATATTTACATATTTTTACATCATAACAACCTGTTGCATAACTTTTTCTTTTAAGTTCTTACATAGTTTCAACAACTCACCTCAAAAGTGGGGGCATTCACAAAGTTTTGTCTTAGAGACTTGACCTTCCTAAATCAGTACACATACATGATTTAATACTGGATACACAATTGACATAGTTTCAGGATCAAAAAATACACAAAAAGTCAATTTGGACAGGAGCACCACATTGGATAAGAGATCACTACTCTAGTGTCTTTCCCAACGCTATTGTCCAAATGCCTAAAAAACATGCATTCCCATAATTTCTGAGAACCTTAGTTTACTCAGCAGTTTCATAGTCTCAATTTTAAGAATTACTCATAATTACACAATTTATCTCATATTTTTTTCAGTTTGGGGGCAATCATGTACAACATATTTTTCTAGGTTGGCACTCAGGTTTTACTCAAAATCATAGTTGTTTTACTCAATCTTAGAATGTGTATGCACCAGATATCAGTTTGGGGCATTTACATAGTGCATTGCTTCCTCATTATTTAGTCTCAAAGATGAAATGACAATTCACATGTCATTATCCATGTTGTATGCACCAAACCTAGATCATACTCAATATTTGCACTGGGTTTTTCACCATGTTTACACCAGAATTGAAACTCATTCCATTTAGAGTGGATGGTTTTCTCTCTACACCAATTTTTGCACCAATTTTTACATTAGTTTTTCACCATATACATATATATTGGGATTCATATAGGGATCCCATGTTACTCTAATACTTTGAGATGATGACGATGGATTCAAGCACACTTGAGTTCTTAATCATACCCACTTATAAATGAATATTGGGTCATGCACAGTGTAATCCAAGCTATTTAATGTTAATATAAATGCACAACATGCCATAATCACTAGTTTTCACACCAATTTTTCCACTAGAAAAAGGCACAATGGTTTGCTTACTTGATTAGGCATACTAATTTCTTGTCACTCTCTAACTTTTTATCTTTTACTTATTAATATGTATCTTAAGTAAAGACTAATATTACATATGTTTCACTGTAGGTTTGTGTGAATCACAATTCAATGTTGTGGCTTACAATTAGGAATCCTTCCCACAAGTAAATTTAGGTATATGCACTCTTTTTCCTTTTACTCTAGTACTTTAACTTTGTTGCATTACTAAAATAAAATAGGGGAAAATGTAAACACATAAAATTAACATTTAAGATGAAATTATACACTTGTGAGCACTCTTTTACAAACTTAGCTCTAGACCTATCTTAGTGCCCTTTTTTTAATCACTTTTGACCACCTTGTACACTCTTCTAAGTTGAAAAATGACCCCCACATGTACTCATCCCTATTATTGTAAACTTTAGACATCTTTTAGGACTTGCATAACACCGAACATGATGAAATCAACCATTGGACAAGAGCACCCTAGGGGACTGTAGCGCATGGCCCTAGTGTCTTTCCCCCTCTCCCATCTTCCCACCAAATAATGACTAAGTTTACGAAATCAAAACTATAAGAAGGTTGACCCATGACCATAATGAGCTCCATTTGAAGGACTTTTAATGATATGAATATATAAACACTTTTAAAACCATTTTTCACATATGAGGATTCTACATTAAAAAACACCAAAATTATACTTGCACACTGAGATCAGAATACCTATTTCTCCCAATTCTGATTACATACAGTCCTAGTATCTTAGACCTCAAGTCTGAATATAATTTATAGGTCACAAGTCAAAAATGAGGCATGTAATCACATCTATATTGCACTAGCATCTATCACATTGTACCAATTATTTGCACACCACGGTAGCATGGGAGAACTGCATGAAGTTTGATCCCTTTTTGGAGTATTGATATGTATAAAACACTCAACACATGGGGTGTTGAGGTCTCTCCCAACTTCAATAATAGACCCATTTTTCCCCATTGATTTGATTTGTTCTTCACATGTCAACGAGTCAAGGTTTTTGAAAGAAAATTAGTTATACAATGATCTCTTCAAGTGATCCTAAGCTCCCACACCATATACAGGCTCTGTAGATAAAGGCACTGAGAACCCAAAATCCTTGATTTACTCACTGCAAATAGACAAGAGCACCCTAGGTTGAATAGAGTGTCACTCCTCTATTTTACTCTTCCTAACATTATTGTCTAATCCCATATCCAATTCCAAATTTCCGATTCTAGACATTCGACCTCTCTATACAACAAGTTCTAGACCATTATTCCTCCTAGAGGCATACTTTACAGCTAAGACATTTTTTCTCCTTACCCTTTGTTATTTTTAGTAAGTTTACAAAGTATAGTAGTTCTAAATTAGTGAATATTATGATTTTTATATTATTATTCTGATTTTACACAATAGTGTTGTCATCTAAGGCTTTCACATAAATCCCAACTTTGATAAAATAATTACAATGTTTGACTTGTAATGAAGCCTTCAAATTGACACAATCATTGACAAGTAGTTATGTAAACCAAGAGTCCATACATATTTATGTGTCATGCATACAGATTTCCATGGGTATCTCATAGTACCATGGATTTAACAAGATGACCAAGTCTTTCATTAACACTAATAGGGATGCAATTAAAGAAAGTATTGTATGTTTTATGTAGTATTGCGTATAATTATGTACTATACAAGAAAGTTTAGTAGATAACTATCTCAAGTTTATATAAAATTTAAGATGCAATGTCTTTTCATAATCTAAAATTACACTCAATCATCTTCTAGTTATATTTTTGCCTCTCTAATCTTATATGCTTAATCAATTTTAAAATATAATGTAATTGAAAAATGAGCTTAAGAGGGCTTACCAGGTAAGTTTTCCTTCATAGGATTTATTAACTAAATAACTGAGAAACTTCCATTGGGATAAATTGTTCTGATAATGGCTCAAGAGTCCCCCATATGTGCATTCATAAGGCACTAACCCTAATATAAAAACCCTGCAAAGATAACTCACCACATCAGAGGTATAGGTGATGAAGTAAATAAAAATCATCAATGAAAATGATGCATTCCTAACTCTACAATATTCCCATTATTGAATGACCCTGCAAGACAAAAAAAAATATAAAAGTCTAGGAGATATCAATTTAAAGATGATCTATTGAGCCATTCCATTACTACATTTAGTTGTTTTTCTAGTAAGAATCATCTACAATTAGGTATTTGCATCCTATATGATAAGAGTGAATTTATGAAAGAAACTTTGCATGATGTTTTTGATCAATGTTCTAGATGACACACTATGATCAATTTCTATAATCACATGCATGGTGGAAACACTGTATTTCTTAGTCTAAGTGATGTTTAATCCTTTTAACAAACTAAGGGTGAAAAAAAAAGGTTCTTATAGTCATTGATCAAGTGTGGAAGGAACAATAATTTTTTCATCTTATCCAAGGTTAGATCCACAAGATAAAAATTTAAAATACAATCTACAAATATGAACATATTGAGAAATATAAGTATGCATAATTTTAAACTTTTGTTAGAAGTAATGCTCAAATCAATAACACAAATTGTTTCATTGTTGTCACTACTTATAAAATATGATTGATATTAATTTCACTTAGGAGGGTATACTTCAATTTAACATGAATAATATCAATTGAGAAGAATTAATTATGTTATTTGTTTAACAATGGTTATGGTAGTAGTCCCACTACAGAAGCAATCCAAAGTAGGTGTTTTAGTGAATTTTAGCTTATATTTCAAGAAAGGAAGAAGGGGAAATTAAATACGGGTATAGTTGAAAAATGTGTTTAATTATGCACGTGTTTGAATTAGATGATTGTGAAGAACTCCTCTTTGGCTTGGGAGGATGACCTGCACATAAAATAGAACTGAAGCAAATATTTGGTTAGATAGATAGTTGAGTGGATTGCCTAACACTAGCTAGATCCCAGAAGCAAGAGATTCCTCAGGGGATGTCAATCTACATGTTTTAAATGATTAAGTTCATAAACATAATGATAAATTACTTGCATCAATAATCAAAAGGTACTGGAATTAAACACAAGAAATGCTTGATAAAGGAATAAACTAGAAATGACTAATATAGTAATAATCAAGTTAATACTAATGCTAAATGGATAAAGTGTGCTTAAAAAAATAGGACAGGGGTTTGTGAATAGGCAAGGACATAGAAAATTGGATTTGGTTAGGGGTAAGAGGGTGAAAATAAATTGAGGTTATTTTTTGCCACGGTGACCATCGGTGGTTAAGGTGACCATCAATGGTTAAGGCGATTATTGGTGGTTGGATAGACTATTAGTGGTTAAGCTGACCATTGGTGGTTAGTATGTGTAATCTTGGGATGATAAATAGACTAATTGATGAGATCATATAAGGTAATTTTAGAAGGTTGGCTTATGTTGAACTAATTGTGAAATACAAGGAAAGTAATTGAATATTGGAAAATAAATACTTAGCTTGCAAAAGATTGATCAAATGAGTGGTTGAGGTGGTTGGCTCGTTGATAGAGTTTGGCATGATTCTAGTAGAGTAATGGTACTTGGATATCAACTGAGGGGTGGAAACAATTTGACTCTCTATCATGATGGTTGGATTACTGAAAGAACACATGTAAAAGAAATCTCTAGATGCAAAAGCTCTTGATAGTTGAGGATGTGATCCCTTTTCACCTCCTGTTCCTCTATTCTTATAGGCAAGGAAGAAGAGGTACAATAAGACATTAATTGGGCTTTCTAATTACAACTCATGCATACAATGGCTTGCACATGGAATTAGACAAGTTATTTTTAGAAAAGCAAGGTGGATGCTTGCATGCTAGTGCTTAGGATGATGGAAATCGACCATTGCTGGTCAAGGTGACTGTCAATGGTCATCCTAACCATCGATGGTCAAGGGCCAAGGTAGAAAGTGGGTTAAAGGGTGGGTTTAGTGAGTAGGTCAACTGAATTAGGTTAGATGGGTTAGGTTGAGTTATGGGTCAAGAAGGTCAATGTGGGGCCCAAAGGGGTCCAATGGTGTTTTGACATTTGGAATAATGGTGTAGAGATTTTTGGTGTCTACATTTTACCCCTTTTTGTTATGCAGATTTGAATCAACAAGATGTAAAATAAAAAATGATGATTGGTTGAAGGTCTAGTTTCCTTGAGTATGAGAGAAGGTGTTCCCCCTCAAACTAGGAGTCGATGAGGTAATATAGAATTGGGTATGGGTTTGATGAGTGGGTGAGTTGATGGTAATATGGGTAAAGGATAGATTGGGCACTGGAGCATAAATACACACATAAAGTGTGATATCCAAGATCATGCATAGACTAGGTTTCTATAGTTGGTAAAAATAAAGGTTAGTGTTAGAAGGACAAGTGAGAAGTGGACTATGTGACTCATTTTAGGTAGAAAATTGAGAATACTTGTAAACACAAGTCTCCTAGGTAATGTTTGTGTATTAGTGGGTATCCAAGGTAGGAATTACTCTGGATAAAAATAAAAATGGGTCAAGTGTCATGGGTATCTGAGGTAGGAAGTGCTCTTGAGAAGACACAAGTGGATCTAGTATGCATGAGGTGGCACAAGTTCAAAAGGGTCAACATGGTAAATGTTGTCACTGTGATCAAAGGACTAGGTAAAATTCATCACAAAAATGTGTACTAGTTGGGCTGAAATAGACCAATGGGGTGAGGTGATGAGGTGGTCGGGTTAGGTGGAGAGGGTAGTCTTTATGTGTGGGTGTTTGATGGAGTTTTGTTAGAAAAATTTGGTTTGAAAATATAAGGGTAAATTGTTAAGATCCTGACTATCGACAGTCAGGGGTCCAAGGGGTGACCATCGATAGTCACCTTAACCATCAGTGGTCAGGGTACAAACCCTAAAACTATGGCAGTCAAAAGTGAAATGTTCTTATCATTTTGTTCACTTATGACTTTTGACTGTTGTGAGTGAGAGTATTGTGATTTTTTATCATTATGTGAAAGAGGTTGTTGAAGGCTATTATGTAGTGGGTGAGGTTGACTTTGGAGTAGACTAAGTTTGACTAAGGTAGGATGCAATGTGGGCATGGACAAGGACAAGCAGTAGGTCCATAGATTCTTCCTCGATGATGGTCGAGGAATGAAGTAGGTGGTGCCTTCAATTTGTAAAATAGGTTTGACATTAAATTTGGATTTGGAATGTGCTTTATGGCTCAATGTTTGGTTTGGTGGGCTTGAGGTTGTGCCTTAGGTTAGTTTTTCTCATTTTTGTTAAAAATTGGTGGGTGATTCCCAAAATTAGGGAGTGTAAGTTAGGTAGGGCAGGCTAGGGATATGGCTTATTATCATTTTATAGGATAAATGTTAGTGTTTAGAAAGTTTGTGGGTAGGTTAGGGTTGGGAATTTTTCATAAATGACCACACATAGTGACCATTGGTGGTCACCCCAACCACCAGTGGTCGATGATCGGGGGTAAAATACCAACCTGATAGTCAGCAATCATGATGACCACCAATGGTCACGTTGAATGTCAAAGGGTAAGCATAAGGTTAAGGCATTTGATAAGCTTGATAGGTGGGTTATAGTTATAATTAGTATTGTAAGGTTTTGATGGATAAAATTGATGGGATTAAATGTTAAGTTTGGTGGGTGTATTAGGTAGAGTTCATAGGCAAAAAGTAGTAAAGAGGATTAAGTGTGTTTACTAACGAATTGTGCAAGCCCAAGAGTAGATACAAATGTGAGATTGGTTGTCCTGAATATTTATAGAGGTCTATTAGGGTATGACCCCAGTGGATTGGGCACATATGGAGAAGGTGGGACTAAGAGAAAATTGACACTACTAGCACATGCTACATAATGCATCCATGATTGTGGCCCTCATCGAGAGATGGGATCCAGCCATGAACACTTTCCTCCTATCAACTGGTGAGATGACTATCCTACCAGAGGATGTGCACAAGATAACATGGTTTCCCCTATGAGGTGATCTAATTTAACATATAGAGTGGTAGGATCAAGATGATTTATTAGATCTGATGTATAGAGATGATGGTGATTATGTTAGATGGTATGCTGGGGGTTTTAGCTATAATACACTATATCAGAGGCTGATGGGAGAGAGGAGAATGATGACCATGATGATGATGGATATTTCATGCTTTGACCTTCCTAACTCAAGCAGTGTGAGATTCCCATACTTTATATTGGGGGTGTTGGTTGAGATGTTGTTAGGGTAGATAGTGTTTGGCTATGTACCTATTCTTTTGGTATAAATATATAGGGAGGTGTGGGGTTTTAGGGCCCACATGAGATATGGAATTAGTTTAAGTCTAATTCTACATTGTTAGGCCTATAAGCATATTTGGGTGCTAAGGCTAGTGGGGTTTCCATGGATAAGCTACATTCATATAGATTTCTCGATGGGTTACATGAGGTAGAAAGATGACTTTGCCACCTCAGGTGCAAGAGGAGGAGTCCTTGATGTTGATTGGTTTTGGTGTGATTTAGGTGCACTGGTGATTGGAGACATTATCTGAAGACCATATGTTGGGTTTCTAGAGTGGGCAGGGTACATGAGATAGACCTTCTCCTTATAGAGTTATAGGTGGATTATCAATTGGTAGGATGGAAAGGTAGAGCTCATCCAATTTGATAGGGTACGTAGGTAGTTTGGCCTTGTTCAGGGTATTCTAGGCACATTCCCCAAATATAGGCATGAGGATGTAGATATTCTATTACCATAGCCACATCTAATACAAACATTTCTTAACCATGAGGAGTTTCTAGCCAAGTCACATATAAATGACACAACCTTTACAAATGGCTACATGGCATGGTACCAAGATTTATACATGGTAATAGATTTTTGTGATGATGATAGTGGCAAGAGGCTTATGGATGTGGAACTAGTTAGGAGAGGGGTATAAAGGGCACAAGTACAAGGGGATACCTTGGATGGACATGTAAGAGTATTACTAGCTATGGCATAGGCACAAGTCACAACATTATAAGGTTAGGTGGTTGTTTTACAAGGTCAAATTTCTACTCTTATAGGTAATAGGGACCAAGCTAGAGATTCACAAGCCTTGGTTACATAGGAGAGGGACTCCTTGAGGTAGACAGGAGGAGGAGTTGTGGCACCTATAAGACCACTAGCCACCATCCCCATGGCATGATACCTAGCCACCATGGAGGAACTATGGTATTATGAATAATCTTGAGGCATTGTCCTAATGAGCCTCAATGGGGTGAGTATAGAGTGAGCTTGGAATGTGGTGAAATTGTGGTGACTTTAGTTCAGTGGGTTATGTTTATAGGTGGACATATAGGTATTACAGGAGGATAGGCACCAGGACCTAGTGGTGCTCTAGGAGATAATAGTGCACCAGGAGATAGTGGTGCCCCTGGGACATAGATAAGAGATGGTTTATGACATTCTATAAATTTTTGTATATAATTTTGATTCTAGCTTATGAGTTGATGTAGTGAGATGTAAATTTTGAGAGAGAGACATGCATATTTGTTGTATACATTATGATGTTATTTGATTCATGAGTTATATATACAATCTTTTTTTATTGCTCATGTTCATGGTCTATGGTTTACTTTGATGTTAATGCTTATGATGTGATGATTATATTGATTATGCTCATGTTATGGATATTAGTTACTAATGTAGACTCACCTAGCTAGGTATGTAATGGATTTTATGTATTATTATGCTTTATGACATGTATGTTTATGACATGCTAAATTTTAATGAGTACATGCTTCATTATGCAGATTTAGACATGTGGTGGAAAATGGTTGATTGATTTATTATTCATGGATGCTATGATGTTATTATGCTTATGATTGTTATGATTATGGTTATGTATTCACTTATGACACATATTGATATGATACAATGACTATGGTTGTTATTATGCTTAGGGTAAATCACATGAAGCAAGTTGATTAACAACACTAGATGTGAACAAAGGATATAATCAAGAGACAAACATCTTTACTGCAAATATCAACCACTTACAAGAGGATAAAAAGAGGGAATTATGTTTCTTCTTTGATAGGGACTAAAATAAAAACCAAATTTGGATAGGCTTAAGGAATATAAACCCTTTGAATGCTTCGCATTAGCATTCGTTAGTTGGTTAAAAATGTGTCTTGATTAAATAATGTCAAGTGAGCTCGAAATCCCTTGCTTAGAGGGTATAAAGGGGATATGGATGAAAATGGAACCTTCTTGTGAGACTAGCATGCCTCTTATATAGGTTTCAAAAGAGTCAATATAAAAAAATCTATGTCATGCAAAGTGTAGACTGATCAATGCGGGAAGTCTACTTAATGAAAGTCGATTGTGGCTTTAAAAATTATTTTGCCTATGAGATCCTATTGTGGCTTTAAAAGTTATTTGAATTTTTATATTGCTTGATAATGGGTCTTTTTCTTTTCATTTTTGTTACTTGGGGGTTGGGGAAGTTGATTAATGTGGGAAGCTTCCAAGAAATCACTTGTTTTGACAAAATATTTACTCAACCATCCTTCAAGGGAGTGCTTTGTTTAATGTTTTTGATAGTTGTCCTTCAAGGGAGCAGTCCACCTTACATTGATAAATTTAAAGTATGTTTTCAATAGCTATCCTTCAAGGGAGCAGTCTTTGATTGTTAGGAATGACCCATGATTGTTAGTGGTTTGGATTTTGCTTTACATAGAAATGCTTATATAGGATTAGAGGTTCACCTTTATGAAGGAAAAACTAAAATCATAAGAAGGTTGATTAGGTGTAAAGAGGTTTAGGTGATAATGATCATGAGAATTCATCCTTGTGAAAAGAGGTGGAAAATACCATGAGAATCATGCCATGGGTAAAGTCATGGTACCCATTGTTCAAGATTAAGCTATGACTATGATGAATAATCACATGATTCAATTTTAATTAGTTACCCCTAAAATAAGAAGAAGAATGTGGTTGAAAGCAAGGGATGGGCTTAAGTTAAAATAAAAGATGAGATTGATCCTTATTAACAAAAGAATGGATGCAAATACAAAGCATTGAGGGGATCAGGCTTTGGGTTTCCCTCAAAAGAGGATAATTGATAAGCTCCTAGTCCATATTTGTGGGTTATGATCTAGGGTAAAATTCAATTGAAATCAAACTTTCCCCACTTACTTTTATCCATATTGGTAACATGTTGAATTCTCGCACTCTAAGGTGTTTTTTATAGGCACATTTGATGCATTCTTAATAGACATGAAGATGGGTGAGGGTGACTAAATGACGCTCATCAAGTAGCTCAAGCTAGGCTAAACAGTGTTGATGATAATCATCCTTAGTAATGAGATCTTGCAAAGATATGTGAAGACAAGGAATTTAGACCTCAAGAGGCAAGATAGCCTCTGTTCCAAACATAAGAGAGAATGGTGTAACACCTATAGGGGTTTGAATGCTAGTAAGATATGCCCATAAGGTGAAGGGGACATGCAAGTGCCAATCCCAACCAGATGCATTGACCATTTTAGTAAGCATGTTGTTAAGAGTTTTGTTAGAGACCTCAGCCTATCCATTCACTTGAGGGTGATAGGGCAAGGATAAACTTAAATTAATTTGGAATGCATCATAAATACCCTAGACTTGTTTGTTTTTAAAATATTTTCCATTGTCGATGATAGTTTTTTGAGGAACACCAAAGCGATAGATGATGTGATGGTTGATAAAGTCGACAATCTTCTTTGCTTTGGTCAAGACTTGAGGAATAACCTCTACCCATTTGGTAAAATATTCGGTCTTAGTAGATGATAAAATGGTGTCATTATGAATAATGGGGGTTAATTTCACCAATAAGGTCTAGACCCCATTGTGAAAAGGGCTAGAAATCAATGGAAACACAAATACTATGGGTAGGTGTATGATGTAGATTGGCATGTTGTTGACACTTAACACACTTTTTCATATAATCACAATAGTCTTGGTTAAGGGTAGTCCAGTAATAGATAAGGTGAAGGATGCATTTAGCTATAGCGAGGCCACTAAAGTGTCCCCCATAGATACCATCATGCATTTTCCTGATAGCAAAAGATGCTTCGTGACTACGTAGGTAATGGAAGAGGAGGCCATCAAAGATGTGCTTGTAAAAAATCCCCCCCCCCCCCCCCCCCCCCCCATAATGGTATAACATGAGATACTCTAGATAAATACTCTTATATCATTCTTAGAAATCCTAGAAGGAATGATGGTAAGGTTCAGATAGTTGAAGGTCTGCTGATACCAAAGGTCAATTTGGGTCTACTCTACATTAAAGATGGTGAAAGAATCTATTTTGACATAGGAAGGTTGAGTAAGTCTATGGATAATGATAGATAGCCTAGAGTTAGAGGGTGTAGATGGGATTTGAGAAGCAAGAGAAGCTATGGTGTTGGAGAACTTATTGGTAGATCATAGGGTTGATTAGATGTGATAGTGTTCAAATGATGCTAAGATTTCATCAACTAGTTATTTGTACTATTGTAAAACATCATTATTACACTAGTAAGAGTTGTTTATATGATTGACCACAAGTTGGGAGTCACTAAAGATATTGATTGTTTTGACTCCCAAGGTTAAGGCAATTTGAAGGCCTATGACTAGGGCTTCATATTTAGCCATATTATTTGTATATCCAAATTAAAGCTTGAAGGATAAAGGAAGGGGCTCACCATCAAAAGGAATAAAGATGATACCAGCTCCCCCACCATGTTGACATTTTGATTTATCAAATAACATGGTGACTTGATAGGTGAAGTCCACTTGAGAGAGGGTCGTAATAGAGTGATTAGGGAACTCAAAAGGAGGAGGTTGGTTGTCTTCTAATGGTGCTTCAGCTAATTGTTCAGCATGTTTGCTCCTTAATTGACTTTTACTGAAGGAACTCAAGATCAAACTCTAATAAGAGCATGAGCCACTTGGCCATACATTGGTTTTGGTATGGCTTGGAGTGCATATACTTAAGTGGGTTAGTATTGGTTATGACATAGGTTTTATGGTTAAAAAGGAAGTAGTGAAGTTTGGTGGCCACAAAGATTAAGGCTAAGCAGAGTTTCTTGATATGGGTATACCAAGTTTCTTACTCTATAAGCGTGCATATGATGTAGTAGATGGCTTGTTATTTATGTTGTTCATCATGATGAGTAAGCATTGCCCCTAGGGAGTGGCCAGTAGTGGAGATATAAAGGTAGAAAGGTTGGTCATCCTTGGGAGGGGTTAGGACAAGTGGAGACAAAAAGTACTTTTTGAGTGAATCTAAGGCCTTTTGATAGTCATTATTCCAATTGAAAGACTCATCTTTCTTCATAAAGTGGTGAAAGGGTTGGCATTGATCTGAAAGTTGGGAGATAAAATGATGGATGGATTAGAGCTTCCACTACAAACTAAAGAGTTTCTTGAGGTTGATTGGATGAAGCATGTTGAGGATGGCTTTGATTTTAGCCAGATTAACTTCAATCCCCCAAAGGGAAATGATAAATCCAAGGAGCTTTCCTAAAAAGACCCAAAAAATGCATTTATTTGGATTAAGGTGAATATGGTAATGGATAAGGTGCTCAAAGATAATCTTGATAATGGCCAAATTGTCCTTTAAATACTTAGATTTCCCAAGGAGGTCATCTACATAGTCTTAAAAAATATTATGGAGAAGGTCATGGAAGATGTAACTCATGGCACGTTGGTAGGTTACACCAATGTTATTTAGTCCAAAAGGCATGACTCTATAGCAAAAGGTCCCCCATGGGGTGGTAAAGGTATTCTTGTGTTGATCTTCAAGGGAAATTAAGATTTAATTATAACTCAAAAATCTATCCATGAGAGATAACATCTTGTGGCCGACTGTAAGATCAACTAGTTGGTCAATGCTTGGTAGAGGAAAGTCATCTTTTGAGAAAAAAAAGTTGAAGTTATGAAAGTATACATAAATGTGTATTCCCCCTATGGCTTTGGTGATAGGTAAAAAATTCAAAACCCATTGGGGATAGTCAATGGGCTAAATGAAATTGACATATAGGAAGCGCTAAAGATCTTCTTTGATGAGAAGGGCTATGTGAGGGTGTATGCACCGATGTTTCTATTTGACAGGCTTAGCATCATGGTGGGTGACTATGTTATGGGTGAAAATGGTAGGGTCAGTTTTATATATATATATATCACTATAATACCAAGAAAATGCTATGTTGTTGTCTTGGAAGAAGGAGGGGAAGTCCCTAAGTTCCTCAACATTCAATGATTAGCTAATTTTGATAATATGGGGGTTATCTAAAGTGCCCAAGTTGATATCCATGGTAGATTCATTCAACATGGTTAAATTCTCATGAGGAAGGGATTTGTGGATGGAAGAATCTAGTGCACCAAAGTAGGTGAGAATGGAATCATCATCCTAGCACTGAATAGTGTTAATGGTAGGAGATTCATCTCTTATCATCTTAGGATGGGTCATAGGGATGGTTATAGTTACCCCCTCTATTTGATAAGTCAAGGTTCTAAGGCTGATCATGTTGATGAAAAAAATTTAGGTGGGATGATGTCATTATCCTCACACGTAGATACAGGAGAGGTTGGTGAGGAAGGGATGTCTTCCTCAACAATGGTGATGGTAGGTGGGTTGGTTCACTTCTTGGTGGGTAAAATGAAACTAAGGCCATGTTTCTCATGAGGCTTTCTGGTCTTAATGGAAATCAACTCATGTGGGCCATGCTCATATTTTCCAAGACCAAATCCTTTCCAAGCACACTTGTGGAGGCATGTCTTAGCAAAACTTAGTTTATCCAGATAGGAGAAGCCAAAGGTGAATGGTTGAGGTGAAGAGGAGGTAGTAAAAGTGTCAAGTGGTTTGTCAAGTCCCCCATAGATGAAATGAGTTTGATAGTGTGAAGGTCCAAAGGGAACAATAGCTTTGACATTGGGGTCATATCCAAGTTAGTAGTCAAGTTTCCCATACTCTTGGGGAGTAGGGAAAGTGTCAAGGGTGAGGAGGAAATATTCCCCCAGTGAGAGACATTAGAATGTGAATTCTAAGTGGTTGGAGGTGGGGATTTGGTCCAAAGTGATAGATGAGTTGGTAGATGTCACATTAATATAAGAAGGTATGACTTCCTCTTTCACTGTTAAGGGCTTGTCTTTGGTTGAGGAGGGTGTGTTAGATGGAGGTAAGAGGATGTCATTGGGTTGATAAGTCATGTTTCATGATGAAAAGGGACTTGGGTCTACTTGTATAGTGACAACTTGACCTTCATGCTCAAATTTTATGTTATGGTGAAGGGTAGAGGGAACACAACCCATGGGGTGAATGTAAGGTCATCCCAATAAAACATTGTATTGGAATTCACATTCCACTACATAGAATAGTTTGGGGAGCATGCAGGGTCTTAAATGGATATGAAGGACAATAGTTCCTAGGGTAGTGGCCATAGTGTCATTGAAGGATCAAAGGATGGCTGAGGTTTTAGACATGACATTATCTGGTAGGTTGAGTTGGTTATATGCATGGGAGGAGATGATGTTAATACTAGCTCCCCCATCAATCATGACCCATTTGATATGGGTTTGGTTGGTGTAAAAATTAATAAAGAGAGTGGGATTTGGGTCATTAATATGGGTAGAAGGTATTTTTGAATCCTTGAAGGTGACAAGGTTGGATATTTGGAGAGCACCAATAAAGGCTACCAGAGGTTAAGGGTGTTCAGGTTGGACCTCTACCAACTGCAATGCCTCTATTATTACTTGGTGATGCTGAGGTAAAGTATAAATAAACTCATATAATATCATCTTCACCAGGGTCTGGTGAAGTTGTTTGAGCACTACTCTCTTGATGGATTCAGAGGGGTTGGATTGGGAGGAACCCAAGATAGATACCTTGGGTTTGGTTGAAGGTAAAGGTGTTTAATTTTGGCTTGGTTAGGAGGTGGAAGATGGGTATGTCCATGGAATGGATACTTTGGTCTTCCCCTTATTCTTATGTTGAGCATGTGATCATGTGTCCACATGGATAATATGGACAAAGGGAAGAGTTGGGGTAGGAGATGGGTTTGGCTCCTCATCACTCTGAGGTGAGAGTGGGGGAATAGGCAGGTGTTGGGTAGTGGTTTTTGGTTTTAGGATTGGTAATGGACCTATGGGATGTTCCTCTATTAGTAGATCATCCTCATCATAGAGGATATGGATAATGGTTTTGAGATCCTTGTAGTTCTTTGTGTCATGCCCTATGTCCTATGATAGGAGCACACTTCATGATCATTATACCAAGGTGGTTTTAGATCAATAGGGTCAAATGGCTTGATAGGGGGTAAGGTCAAATAAGAATCTTGTAATAACCTTTGTAAAATATTTGAGTAAGATTCAGCTAAAGGTGGAGAGGTTTTAGAGTTTTTGATCTTGGTTGGTGAGATGGAAGTTTTTTTGGCATTGGGTTTAGTGGTAGGAGGTTTGGGTAAGGTAGTGATCTTAGCTAATGGTTTGGGTTTAGGTAAGGTGGAGGTTAATAGGTTGGAGGTAAGAGGTTTTAGTGTAGATTGTTTAGTTTTTGATGGCATAATGAAGATAGGTGTGTCAGAAAGTAAGTGTGCTAGTGTAACCAACAATGGTAGTTGGGTTTTGATTGAAACAATCAACTTCCTAATCAAAGTGGAGGGATGAGGCCCAAAGATAGAGGGAAAGGTTGAGGGAGGTAGGAGTTTTTCCCTATGGCCTTTTTCTAGCTTTACTTCCTTGGTTGATTTGGTTTTATGATTGGTTGTTGGGTTTGGTGAGGTAAGCTCTACTTTCATAGATGGGTGATTAAGGCTATATGTAGGGAAGGTGCCAAGGTTTTTAGTTGGTTTGGTTAGAGAAGATGATTTTGTTCTTTAGGGTTTAGGTCCATTGGATGGTTGAGGTATTGCTGGATTGGTAGGGTTTTTATTGGTTTGGTTTGTAAGATAGGGGTTTGGATAATAGGAGTGGTGGGTTTGTTTGCCAAAAGTGTAGTTGGAGGTTCCTACTTGGTGATATAAAGGAGCCCCAATTGATACCAAAAGGTGATTCAATACATGTCAAAGTTGGAGACAAATTCTAATTTTTTCACTAACGTAGAGAATGTTTTTGCTCCCTAGATAATGGCTTTGAAATATAAGCTCATAGGTTAAGAAAGGGGAATGATGACCTCATCCTTTTCCTCAATCAAAGGATGCAATGTTTGGATGGGTGACTCCTCCATGGGGGGTGTAGACATGGTGGCTTCCTTTTTGGGAATGATTTCTAAAGGGGTAATAAATTGATTGGTAATTGAGGGAGAAGGTAAAATGGGTACTTATTCCAATATGTCAGTTGAAGGAGGGGTTGATGGCTCCACTACCTCAATAAGTGGAAGAGGAGAAAGGGGTGCTTCCTCAATTTGGGTCTCCAAAAGAGGAGAAGGTAACTCCACTACCTCAATAAGGGGCGATGGTGAAAAATAGATAGATTGGGTAGTAGGTTCTTTAGGAATGAGTGTGTTAAGAACCATATTGATAATATGGGCATCATGAGAACACTCAATGTTGTTACTCTCATTTTTAGCAGGTGCATGATTGGGGAAGGGTTGCCTAAAAATGTTAAGGGATTGGTTTTGAGGTGTGTTGGGGTTATCCAACACAAGCTCCCCCTTATGAATGAAATATTGGACAACACTCTTGAAGGTATTATACCTACTAACGTCATGCCCAACTACTCAAAAAAAAGTGCATATGTCATTCTCATTGTACCAACTAGGTGCAGGATGAGAAGAATGTAATTATTGAGGTGGTTTGATATGAGGAAGATATATGATGTTGACCTTTAGTAACTTCTCCAAAATTGAGGCATAAGATTCTCCTGGTAGAGTAAATTGCTTTTGGTTGTTCTAGTTTTGGTTTCTCATCTTTTACTTTGAGGATCTAGAGGAATTTGGTTGGTCGGCATATGGTGGAGTATTAACTTTAAAGAAAACCACATTCACAATTCCCTTGGTCTTGACATTGATATTGGTTTGGCTACTTCATTTGGAGGAAGAAGCCTCATTAGTTTTGTAGGTAGAGATATTATTTTTTAGTTTTAGTTTTGCTTTGAAGGTGCCAAGATTTTTAGTTGGTTTGGTCAGTTTGGTTGGAGAAGATGATTTTTTAATTTGGGGTTTAGGTCCATTGGATGGTTGAGGTATTATTATATTGGTAGGGTTTTTATTGGTTTGGTTTGTAAGATAGGGGTTTGGATAATAGGAGTGGTGGGTTTGTTTGCCAAAGGTGTAGTTGGATGTTCTTACTTGGTGATATAAAGGAGGCCCAATTTCTGCCAAAAGGTGATTCAATCCATGTCAAAGTTGGAGACAAATTCCAATTTATACACTGACCTAGAGAATGGTTTTGTTCCCTAGATAATGGCTTTGAAATATAAGCTCATAGGTTGAGAAAGGGGAATGGTGACCTCATCCTTTTCCTCAATCAAAGGATGCAAGGTTTATATGGGTGGCTCCTCCATGGGGGGTGTAGACATGGTGGCTTCCTCTTTGGGAATGATTTCTAAAGGGGTAATAAATTGATTGGTAATTGAGGGAGAAGGTAAAATGGGTACTTATTCCAGCATGTCAGTTGAAGGAGGGGTTGATGGCTCCAATACCTCAATAAGTGGAAGAGGAGAAAGGGGTGCTTCCTTAGTTTGGGTCTCCAAAAGAGGAAAAAGTAACTCCACTACCTTAATATGGGGTGAGGGTAAAAAAAAATATATTGGGTAGTAGGTTCTTTAGGAATGAGTGTGTTAAGAACCATATTGAAAATATGGGCATCATGAGAACCCTCAATGTTGTTACTCTCATTTTTGGTAGGTGAATTATTGGTAAAGGGTTGCCTAAAAATGTTAAGGGATTCGTTTTGAGGTGTGTTGGGGTTATCCAACACAAGCTCCCCCTTATGAATGAGATATTGGACAACACTCTTGAAGGTATTATACCTACTAATGTCATGCCCAACCACTTGACAAAAAGTGCATATGTAATTCTCATTGTACCAACTAGGTGCAGGATGAGAAGAATATAATTATTGAGGTGGTTTGATATGAGGAAGATATATGATGTTGGCCTTCAGTAACTTCTCCAAAATTGAAGCCTAAGATTCTCCTAGTGGAGTAAATTCCTTTTGGTTGTTCCAGTTTTGGTTTCTCATGTTTTAATTTGAGGATCTAGAGAAATTTGGTTGGTTAGTAGATGGTGGAGTAGTAGCTTTAAAGACAACCAAATTCATAGTTCCCTTGGTCTTGACATTGGTATTGGTTTGGTTACTTCATTTGGAGGAAGAAGCCTCATTAGTTTTGTAGGTAGAGCTATTATTTTTTAGTTTTAGTTTTCCTTTGTTGGTGGCTATATTTTATAGCTTACGTGCCATGGTAAAAGCTTCATCAAAAGTTTTGTAACTCTGGACATGCAATGTAGAATAGATGTGCTTGGCACATGCTCGAGTAAAAAGTTTTATCAGTTCAAGTTGGGGTAAGGAGATGGAAAGTTGATTGATTAGGCTTCTCCAATGGACCACAAAATCAACAATAGATTCATCATCAATTTTTTGGATAGACTAAAGTTTAGTGATGGAAACCTTCTTGGAGATATTTATTGAAAAGTGATCCATGAAGGTTTGGACCAACTGGGTGAAGGACAACAAAGAGTGTTTGGTTATGGCACTATACTAGTTTAATGTTGGATCATACAAGGACATGGAGAAGGTATGAAGAAGGAGGGCATCATCATAGGTGTTATAATTAGCTATAGGATCTAATGAATCTAATAGAAAATCACAAACATGAGATAAAATCATAGTAGTAATAAACAATAATTGTATATTTGAGACAATAAAAATAAATAAATAACTCAAATATGATGAACTACTCTGATAATTCAATATTTATCTGATGAAGAACACACAAATATCCATTGATCATATAGAGCAAGGTGTGTAAGATTAAGATCAGGGAACTCACACAACATGTGTAGTTTATTTGATATCTGACTATAAGAATAGTGGAGTGCAACTCCACACTAACAAGATAGGTGTCCAACTTGTGTAAACGATCAACACAAGTTGACTAGTAATTAAGCAATCTTATCCTATCTTACCCTGAATAGTGAAATAAAACTCCACTGTAACAAGATAGGTGTCTAAGTTGACTACTAGCTAAGTAAGCTTATCTTATATGATGAAAATTATTAATCAAAGTAATAAACTAATTAAAATAAGTAATTAGTACACCAATATAAATAATAAATACAAGTAAATGTAACAAAGCAAATAAATGCACTAATACCCCCCCACAAGTAAAGCTTAGGTAGGGTTATACAAATAAGAGTCTTGACAATGTGTAGCTATATTAGGTACTCTATACAAATAGATAAGGAAAGGAGGAAACCTAAAGGAAAAAATCTCCTCCTCAAAATGAAGGTCTAGGAGACCCCCCCTAAAGAACTAATGTCCCATGAAGAATTGATGTCTCACACCCCCAAAGAGATCACAAGTGAAGATACTTGCTCTTACTGAAAGGTTTGGTGAAAATATCTAAAATCTACTCCTCCATAGGACAATATTGAATATCAATGATCTCCACCTAAATCAGCTCCCTAATAAAGTGCGTATAGATCTCTATGTGTTTGGTTCTCTAATGATGAACCAAATTTTTTGAGATCTAGATAGTGCTCTAGTTATCATAGTAGATGATTGATGGCTTCTGAAATGGAACACCAAGCTCAGTGAGAATATTTTGAAGCCAAACAACCTCAATAGTGACATTAATAACACCATGATACTTAGCCTCTATAGATGAAATAAAAATAACATGCTGCTTCTTGCTCTGCCAATAAATGGGGTCAGATCCAAAGTGAAAGATATAACCAAAAGTGGACTTATGATCATCATAATCATCACCCAATCAGAATCTATGTATCTCACCAAGTCTAAACCTATACCTATTATATAGTGAATCTTGTATCTAATAGTGCCATGAATGTAGTTCAAAATGAACTTGATAGCTCTCCAATGAAGCTTATGTGGTGTCTGCATAAAGCATGAAACCATGCCAACTACATATGAAATGTCAAGCTGTGTATGAGTCAGATAGATGAGGCTGCCTACAAGTTGGTGATACAATGTGACATCAACCAAGGGAGTGAAATAATGAACCTCAAGTCTAACTCTAGATAAGAAAGGAGTCAATGCAGGCTTACAATCAGTCATCTAAAACCAAGCTAACAAGTCCATGGCATACTTAGGTTATGAAAGTATAATCTTTAAAGAAGACTATGCTATCTAAATCCTGATAAAATATTGCAATAGGCCCATGTCTATCATAGAAAACTTATCATGAAGTGAAATTTTAACACTATTGATGATGGATGTTGTGCTCCATATAACAATGATATCATCAACATAGAGAACCAAGTACAATAGTGAATCCTGCTACCATATAATATAGACATTTGGATCTGAGTGACATCTCAAGAACCCAACTAAAAGAATAAATGTGTCCATCTTGGAATACCAAGCCCTAAAAACTTATTTCAGACCATATAGAGACTTCTATAAGTGGCACACCAATGAAGATTCCTAAATGAACCCCTGTGGCTGCTCCATATATATCTCCTCATGAAGATCCCCATGAATAAATGCACTCTTCACATCCATCTGATATATAGCCCAACCATGAGCTACACCAATAGCTAGTATCAATCAAATGGAATTCACCTTAGCAACATGTGAAAAGGTTTCTATATAGTCAATGCCTTCCACTTAGGAAAAACATTTATCCACTAAGTGTGCTTTATACTTTATCAATATTTCCATCCACTACAAAATTAGTCCAATATATCCACCTACATCATACTAATTTTCTTCCCTTAAGAAGAGGAACAAGATCCCAAGTGTTTTTCCTAATCAATGAATCATACTCTTCTTCCATCACTGAATCCCACTCAACTATCTTTGTGGATTCCTAAAAAGATTATGGATTAGAAGCTCTGGTAATGTAGGAATGTGGAAGATCATGTTGTGACCATGTTTTCCTTCTATCTAATGGATCCATAACAAGAGGGTTTGCATCCACCAAAGTCTATCTATCCCACACATGCATTAATGGGTGAGGATATAGAGGAGGAGGAAGAGGAACATGGCCTACTAAACCCTTCTGGGGAGGTATTACCTCATCATCCTTATGAGAAGATGAAGTAGGAGTATCATCATCACTTCTATCTAATTATTCTAAGGAAGAAGAATGAGAAATGTTAAAAGACAAGTTTGAAGGACTTTCTTCAAAGTAAACACATCTCACTATAATAAGCTCATGTGAATCTAGATCAATGAACCAAAATCCCTTAACACCATCAAGATATCCCATAAATATGCAAGTCCAGCTTTGTTTTTCTAAAGTATAGTGTTTGTCTAAAGGTATGTGAGCCCATACTAGACTATCAAAGACTCTAAAATGATGCACATCTAGCTTCCTGTTGTACCCAACTTCAAGAGGTGTTATCCCCTTTAGAGATTTTTGAGGAACTCTATTCTATATATATGTAGCATAATTAATCACTTTCACCCAGTACTTAGGTACTAATGATTTTTCATGAATCATAAAAATTGCCATCTCTTTTAAGAATATATTCTTCCTCTCTGCTACACCATTCTATTGAGGTGTGTTGCAACAGAATGATGAAGATCAATTCCTTCAAGAGCACATAATTGTTTAAAATTGTTATTCACATATTCCCTCTCATTATCAGTGCAAAGGATCTTGACATACTTCCTAGATTATTTCTTTGCTAGAGATTTAAACTCTAGAAATCTATCAAATACTTCACTCTTGAGTTTCAAAAAATAAACCCAAGTATATGTGGAATAGTCATCAATAAATGTGAGAACATAATGGTTTTTACTAAAAGATAAAGTAATGGATCCACTAAATCACCATGAATAAGTTTGAGGAATTGTGTATCCCTCTAAGCCTTCACTTTATCAAACTTATCCTTTGGATGTTTGCCTAAGGCACAACCATGACATATACCCCCTAAAAACTAAATCTATGGAAGTCTTGTAACCATCTCCTACTGACTAAGCTACTATAAATAATAGTAGTTTAGATGACCAAACCACTCATGCCATAACTTGCTCATTGAATCAGTGTGTAAGAGCAAAGTTGTAGAGGAAGATTGAGACACAAAATGTGAGGATGAATAAAGTTGAGTATGATTATCAAAATTTTCCACTATAACTAAGGTATTATCCTCCAATTTTCTAATTGATACAAACTCAGGTTTGAACTCAACTTTCCTACTAGTATCAAAGTGAGTGATTTGGTAGACAAAGAGAAGGTTAGTTGATAACTTTGACACATAGAGGACATCTTCAAATACACCATTAACAACATCAACTATACCTTTTCCTATAACATCTACCTTAGAATCATCACCTATGAAAATATGAGACAAGGAACTTGGTTCTAATCAAGGAAATTATTCTTGATCAAAACCCATATGGTGTGAACCACCTGAGTCAATTACCCATGATTTGAGAAAATTTTCTAGTGAAACTAGTGTCATAGCGTTCCCTGAATTTGAAGGAGTGGAAGAATCCTTTGAAGAGGATTGATTGATATTATTTTTGAGAAGACCCTTAAGTTCATCAATCTCTTTCTTCCAATAATCTTGTTCACTATGAAACCCATTTTTGCAATAAGGGCAAGGAGTACTAATCTTTTTTGTGAATCCTCTTTCTTATTAGTGGATTTATAATCTCCTTGTGAGGAAGATTGTTGCCTTTTATTCTTAACTTTCTATGACTTATTCTGATTATTTTACTTATTTTTACTTAAACCTATATTTGATGCTGATGTTGAAACTTACTTATGTTGAGATTGACTTTCAATTAGAGCTTGAGATTTGGATGACTTGATTAGAACCATAGCTATTAAATTTTCTTCTTCAACCATTAGAATCTCAGATAATACCTCAAATGTGGGCATTTGATATGTTGTGCCCAATGTGAGCCTATGAGTCTGAAAGCTAGAGACAAAGGATGAATATTTAGGACCTAATTTGTGTAAGGCATTAAAAATCAATTGAATTTATTTTTTATCAATTTTATATTCATAAATTTGTGCTATAAGATCTATGACTTTAGTGTTGTAGTCTTGTATTGTAGCATAATATTTAGGATCCAAACTAATGAGTTCATTGTCAATTTGGTAACCACAAATTTCATCTATTTTACCTAATAATGATGCTAATTTATCCCAAGCTTCTTTTGGAGTTGTACATTTATCAAGATGAAAATTTAAATCTAAAGACATGTAAGACTGAATGCATCCAATTACCTTAGTAGTTTCAAAGAGAAAGTGTTGTAACTTTTTTGCATGAGTAGATGGAGTAAGAAGAGTTATTATGTAAGACATATATCCTGGCATAATTAATGCATTCCAAACATTATGTTTTCATGTGTTATAATTGTATGCTATTAATAGTAGGAACTTAAGATTCCCCACAATGTAATTGGAAATAAACCATCATAAAGCAGAAATCAAAGTACAAAACACACCATAAAACCCCCTTAAATTACTTAGTTTTATCCCACCCAACAAGTATTTGTTGGTACTTTATAATTGAGTGTATTTACAAGGCTGGATTATAATTTTTCCAGTTTACAAAAAGCTCAATTAGGCCCTCTTATCTAAAATTACAAAAAAATATGAACTTTGTTACAAAAATTTCTACACCAATGCCATTTTCCTAAAAAAATATGAACTTTAAAAAAAATGGGACCTCAATACGAGGTCATATGTGAAATTTATGAGCCTCTAAAGTTGCAAAAATGAGGATGGTCAAGAGCTACTATAGAAAAACCTAAATTCTAAAAAAATATGAAAAAATATGGAAAAAACTAAAAGTAAAAAAGTGAAGAGCATGAAATTTTAAGCTATTTCAAAAAAAAATTCTCAAAAATACCTCCTGGTGTTCAAATGGAGAGCTCCCAAAGTTACCCTTCAAATCTGCTTGCTGATCCGTGAGGCCTACTCAAATTTTTTTTTTGCCTTGCACAATTCGTACAACCATACATAAGAGCAAAAAAAATTGTCTTCTGACTGATTGTATCCAAATTGGACAAATTTTATATGGATCTATAGGTTTTGATGCCTTTTGAATAGAATCATGAGGTCCATTTTATTCAAAAATGCTTTGATTTTTAGGTACCTACCATATTTGGGCATGGTGCTTCTAGATCAAATTCTTACCATTTTTGCCTCATGTTCCCAATCTAGACAAAATTATAGATGATTTTGACTATTTCGAGCACTTTGAACTCAATGGTGAGCTAAAACAATCTCCACAAAACTTTAATTTGTGATTGTATACAAAATCAAAAAACTAATCCTATATCTGAATATTTTTCTCTTGAATATTTAGCAATCTATAGATTCAAGATAGATCTAGTACCATGTTAGAATTAGTTACAAGATCTAATGAATCTAATAGAAAACATAAATAAGGGATAAAATAGTAATAATAATAATAAATAATAACTATATATCTAAGACAATAACATAAATGAATAAATAACTTAAATATGATGAATTACTCTGATAATTCAATATTGATCTGATGTAGAATACACAAATATCCATTTCTTATATAGAGAAAGATGTGAAAGATAAAGATCAAGGAACTCACACAACACATGTAGTTCAATTGATATCTAACTACAAGAATAGTGGAGTCCAACTCCACACTAACAGATAGGTGTCTATCTTGTGTAAATGATCAACATAAGTTGACTAATAGTTAAGAAATCTTATTTTATCTTACCTTGAATAGTGTAGTGGAACTCCACTGTAATAAGATAGGTGTCTAAGTTGACTACTAGCTAAACAAGCTTATGCTATCTAGTGCAAATTATTAATCAAATTAATAAACTAATTATAGTAAGTAATTAGTGAACCAATCTAAATAATAAATATAAATAAATATAATAAAGTAAATAAATGCACCAATAATAAACAATCAAATAACATGCATGCCTAAATGCCTTGAGGTGCTGTTGGTGGTCCTCCTTGCTTTAGAACTTAGAGAAGTTGGGAAGTTCCCACTAAGGAGGATATGGTCTGATAGGGACAGATGGGTGAATGGGCTCATTACAGATTTGGTCATATGATAAGATGTTGTGAGCTCTAAAAATGGATGACTCTAAGGTAGTCATTTTATCCATGAGCATCTTCATTAGGTTTGCTTGGGGTTATGCACCTGGAAGGTTGTAAGGTGCATACTATTATGGTGGTTGGGTGACATAATAATAATAGTTAGGAGGTTGAGGAGATGCCACATATTGTTATGTGGATACTGGTGGTTGGGTGGATGTTATGTAGGTGTAGGTGGATGTAGGTGGTTAGGTAGTAGGTAGAGGTACATGCCCTTGTGGGTTAGGGATGTAACCTAGGTTTGGTGCAATGGGCACCTATTCGGTGGGGGTGGTGGATAAGTTGGTGATCAAAGGAAGGGTAGTGACCTTTATGCTGATGGGTGGTAAGGTAAAAGGTATAGACACCATAATATTTTAAAGTGGGGTAGTGGCTAGCAAATTGGGGGTAGCTAATGGAAGGTTGGAAATTCTAGTGGTAGGTACTCCCATGTTGAGGGGAGTATAGGTGGCTAGTGGTTGGGTTTCTCCTAAGGTAGAGGAGTTTTTGGTGGGGGTGGAAGGTATAAGCATGTTTGTAGGTTGGTTTTCTAAGTAGTATCAAAGGGATTATTGGTGGATGAGGAAGCTTGGGTAGTCAATAGTTGGGTGGTGACTATGGAAATAGAAGTATTTCTCATAAAGTGGGTCTATAGGTGGGATCAAAGCAAGGATATAATGAGGTATAGTGTTAAGATAATGTTGAAGGGCCATAATATTTTTATCTAAGAAAGTGGTGAAGTTCATATTTCCTTAGGGAACTTCCTGAGGGAAAGGACTTTCCAAAGGGTGAGGAGAGTCTTTTGGCTTAGAGATTTAATCCATGGATGAGGAGGTAGAAGAGGCTGATTGGTTTGGTGATGGTTTTTATTTTTCTAAGTTCTTTTTCTATTGATGAGTTAGAACCATCTAAGGTAAGGGAGAGATAATGTACAAACAATCTCACCACTCAAATAGAGAGAAGAAAATAAATTATCAAGAAAAGAAATCACACTCTAAAAAGTATCTTAAGTCCTAAATTTAGTGTCTCTTTTGGCTTATGCCTTAAGCTTTCAAAAAATTATGTGATTGAAATTGGCTTGTGAAGTGGGTACTAGAAAATAAGTCTATGGTTGGTTTCAGGTTACTTAGGCTCTCAAAAAGGATCTATATTGGAAATCAATACATGGCTTGGTATTGGGGCCTACCCCCTCATTTCACATACCACAATGATAAAGGTGTCAAGTACTTAGCAAATATATACTAATTTTTAGATTTTATACTCAACCAAAGATCTAAGTTAGTTCTCCATTTGGTAATGACCTCAAAGTAGGATCATCAGGAAAGGGTAAAGTGACCACTAAGTGATGAAATCCTAGTCAGGATTTGTCTCAAGTTTGTTTGATGTTTAGTTGATGAAGGTGGTTTGGTTTAGTGTGTGCAAGAAAAGTGATGATATGATCAAATTACTTTGCTTTAATTTAAACTATGTGAGCTAAACTTGTAATTAACCAATGCATTTAGTTAATTTTAAGCCCAAAATAAACTTTGATTTTGTTTATGAGCATAGAATAGAGAGAAAAGAATATAGATGCGAACAAGAGAAACCCTGAGTAAAAGACTCAAGGTCCCATCAGGTGTGCCAAAATGTTTTAGTGAATTTCAGCTTATATTTCAAGAAAAGAAGAAGGGGAAACTAAATAAAGGTATAGTTGAAAAACCTATTTGATTGTGCACATGTTTTAACTAGATGATTATGAAGAACTCCTCTTTGGCTTGGGAGGATGACCTGTAAATAAGATAATACTAAATAAAATAGTTGGTTAGATAGATAGTTGAGTGGATTACCTAGCACTAGCTAGATCCTAGAAGCAAGAGCTTCCTCGAGGCCTATCAATCCACATATTTTAAATAATTAAGTTTATAAACAAAATGATAAATTACTTACATCAATAATTAAAAGGTACTGAGATTGAACACAAGAAATGCTTGATAAAATAATAGATTATAAATGATTAATATAGAAATAAACAAGTCAATACTAATGCTAAATGGGTCAAGTGTGCTTAAAAAATAGGACAAAGGTTTTTGAATAGGCAAGGACATAGAAAATTGGATTTAGTTGAGGGTAAGAAGGTGAAAATAACTTGTTTTTATCTTCTACCATAGTAACCATCGGTGGTTGATGTGACCATCGGCGGTTAGACAGATCATTAGCGGTTAAGTTGACCATTGATCATTATTGTATGTAGGCTTGTGATAATAAATATATTGATTGATGAGGTTATAGAAGGAAATTTTGGGAGGTTGGCTTATGCTGGGTTGATTGTGAAATACAAGGAAAGTAATTGAATATTGGAAAACAAATACTTAGCTTGCATAAGTTTGAGCACATGAGTGGTTGAGGTGGTTGGCTCATTGATAAAGTTTGGCATGATTCTAATAGAGTAACAACACTTGGATATCAACCAATGGGTGGCAATAAGTTGACTCTGTATCATGATGGTTGGATCACTGTATTGATATAAGAACACCTAGAAAAGAAAGATCTAGATGCAAAAGATCTTGATAGTTGTGGACGTGGTCCCTTTTCACCACCTGCTCCTCCCTTCTTATAAGTAAGGAAGGAGAGGTGTAACAAGACATTAAATTATTTTTATAATTATAATTCATGCATGTAATGGCTTTTACATGGATTTAGATAAGTTATTTTTAGAAAATCAAGGTGGATGTTTGCATGTTAGTGCTTAGGATGGTTGACCCTAACCATTAGCAGTCAAGGTGACCATCGATGGTCATCTTGACCATTGGCAGTCGAGGGCTAAGGTAGAAAGTGGGTTAAAGGGTTTAGTCATTAGGTCAACTAACTTAAGTTAGATGGGTTAGGCTGAGTTAGGGGTCAAGAAGGTCAAGGTGGGGCCTAAGGGGGTCTAGGGGTGTTTCAACATTTAAAATCATGGTGTGTATATTTTTGGTGTCTATAGTAGGATTTAACTTAATTTCTTCATCCATCACCTTGAAATATATCAGATGAGACTCCTCCCACATTGCAAACATTTTGGGTTCCTCTTCTTGTTCATCTTGGTTCACAACATCACTAGATTTGTATGAATCAATATCCCATAAATTATTACCATCCAAGTTGAGACTTTAAATTAAAAGCAACTCATGCCACTGGTTTACCAACATAGAAGGTGACAAGTCTCTGACCCTTGTACAAGCTATGTTTCCATATGGACAATTTATATTAAAAATTATGCCACATCCAAATATAATAAATGGTCATTCAATAATTAATAATTAATCAAGTTTTTTCAGAACAAATTCATGGCTTTAAAAAAAAGTAAATGAAAAAGAAAAAATCATCCTTTATTATCCTATATGATAATATGAAATGAAAAAACTATTGTTTAATTTTTTTGTATTTTAATTAAATTCTTATTATATTTCTCAATGCAAAATAATGGAACTATTTCATAAATATTAAAAACTTTCCAAATATTTTTGATCTACAAAATAAAATATATACAAATTATATGCTAATATTTGAAGAAAGGAATCACATGAAATGTCAGTAGGCCTTAAAAAATGTTCAAGTGCCAAAACATATGAAAAGAAGAGCATATATACATTTATCATGTAGAGGTTAAATAAGATACATCAAAATAAAGAATAGATTGCAATCTAAAATACCTTCTTTTGGATATGCTCAAACCATTATTTCACTCACCACTTTGGATAAATATGATGATGTCTTGTGGCCAACATTATAGAGGTATGGGATTAGCTTGTTGAGGGAAATCTTGATTGACCAGAGATTCTTAATTTGGCTCATGGAGGTCTGAAGCTAAGTGTTCACAAAGACCCTTGCCTCTTATCAACTTTTTCACCTTTATGTCAACATCATACTCCATCACCTTTATAATCCATCTTGCCCTCTTTTCATTGAGTTCTTTTCTCAAAAGAAAATCATTGATGCTAGGATGAGAAAATATGTTGTGGATCCTATTGTTTGAAAACATATGCCTAAATTTTTTTAGTCCTCTTATAATAGTAAGGACTTGTTTCTCTACAAATGTATACTTGACTTCATAATCTTCCAAACTTTGACTTAAAAATGTAATCAATTTTTCAACACCTCCATCATTATTTTGAATTAGCATAGATGAGATAGTATGAAGGTTATAAACTGAATACATCATGAAATGTTTAGCGAAATCAGTGTATACAAGAGTGGGAACTTGTGCAATTGCTTTCTTAATGGCTTCAAAACTTCTCTTACCCTCTTTATTGCAATTGAAAACTTGATTCTTCTTGAGCATGGTTGTGATAGGCTTTACCAAATATTAAAAATTAGATATGAACCTTCTCATAAAGTTTATATTTCCTAGGAAAATTTGGAGTCCTTTCTTGTGTAAGGGCAATGATATGCCTAGAATAGCCTCTATCCTTTTAGGGTCAATGGTTAGACAATTCTTGGAAATAATGTGTCCTATAAGATTACCTTCATGGACAATGAAGATTCACTTTTTGGTTTTGAGAGATACCCCATACTACTTGTACCTTTCAAAATATTTCCATAGGTGTTTCATATGCTCATTTTCATCCTTGGATAACATGGTTATATCATCAAGATACACTAGCAACATCTCATTGATTAGACCTTTGAAATTCATGTCCATTACCCTTTAAAAGGTGGCATCATTATTTAAAAAGCCAAAGGGCATAGTATTATAATCAAAATCCCCCATTTTGTAGTCAATTTTTTTTTGAACTGATCATATTCATTCACCAAAATTTGATTATAACCATAATATCCATCTAAGAATGAGAAATGTAGGGAACCTAAAACAACTTGCAAAATCTAGTCCATGGGAAGTAAAGGGTAGTGGTATTTGAGTGACACCCTATTGACATCTCTAAATTCCACTCAAAGTCTTATTTCCCCATTCTTATTCCTAATAGGAATAAGGTTAGCTACCTAATTTTAGTTCTTGATAGGGAAGATTATCTTAGATTCAAGGATCTTGGTGAGCTCCATTCTCATAAATTGTTCAACCTTGGGATTGATAGGCATTTATTTTTGCCTAACCAATTTAACTCCAAGATCTAACTCAATGGTATGATGGGATAGACTAGGATCAAAACCTTTTAGGTCTTTATATTACCAAGCAAATATATCATGGAACTCTCTACACAAATCAATGAATGCTTATTTTTTTTGATGTAGAACATACCTTACCTAGTTTGAGGAGCTTGTCTTTGAAGATCAAGACTCTTTCATAGTTATCATACTTTGTATACATGCTCACCTTTTATTTCTTCCTTTTTTTAATCTTCATTAAATATACTTTCTAAAGTTACCAATCCTTTAGGTATCTTGTTTTTCCTTAGTTGTACAATCTAATTCTCAAACTGATTATTGAGTTTTTTATGGTTTCTTGAAGAGAACTCAACTTCATTTTTTAGGAAATGTAATTTGTGTTTGTCACTATCAAACACTTTATAAGAGACCTCATTATCAGGGATGGAAGGTCTTACAATGACCTTTATGTGAGATTATTTTCCTTTTTCTTTTATGGAAGTAGGTGTATTAAATTGTGCTCTTATAGCAGCTATTTGTCAACATGTTTAATCTACTCCCTTGGGATTGATTGTATGTTGAATGCATTGAATTATTCAAGTGAATACCATACCCTATGATTATACGACTTAAGCAAATGGTTCTTGGCAGCACTAACATTCCTAATTTGATGCACAATTAGATCACTCTCTCCATATACTTTTAGATTCTTGATCTCTTTTCTCCTTGCCCATTGAAAGACCACGAATCAAACCTTTATACTCCACCACATTACAGGTGAAACTAAAGTGAAACCTATATAAATAATAGTAATGTTGTTTGGATGGGAAAAATAAGATAACACCAAATTCTACACAAATCTTTTTCCTTGAACCATCAAAGAACATATTCCACATTCCATCATTCTCACCTTCTTCTTTGGTGAGTAAAGGTATTGGCATTTATTCCTCATGTAAGCAATATAGTAATAAATTAGTTTATTCCAAGAGGGCATAAGGATCATGCTCATATGTGTTAGTAACATACTCATCTAGGAAAATATTAGATATGACTTCAAGTTTAGAAGATGATCCATCATCTATGACATGTTCTTCTTGATTATTGATGGTATAATTCAGATTAGAGCTTGCTTCCACATATGGCTCAATATGAAATTTAGCCAATGGTTGCATTATAATGGTTACCTTTTCTCCATACCTTGTTATAAAGTCCAAAAAGGACCAATAATCTAAGAGATAACCTCCTATCTTGGCTATAAATCCCTTTATAGGCAGATAGCAAAGTGAGTAGGCAGATCAACTACTACTATTTCTCAAAGGATAGGAAAGCTTCGATAATCATGTAAGAAAAATCTAAAAACTTTGATAAGACTCATTTAATTAGTTGGTGTCTTATAAAGTTGTACCACTCCCTTGCTATATGGTTCATATTTTAAGCCCAATTTATCTACCATAAGCTTGGGTATAACTGAGGTTCTTGCTACACTATCCACAATGTAATTATAAACAAGTTTATCTCCAATAATGAGAGTGAGGTAGAAGGGTGTGGGATTTTTAGATTTAGAATAGGGTTACATAATGTGAGTAGGATAATTAGTAAGGTCTACACCACCATTTCTTGATGGTTGTAGACTAATGTGGATTTGGGATAAATGCTCTTGAAGTAGTTCTTTTCGATTAGGTATGTGAAGCACTTCCTAAAGAGAGATACTAGTTTTATCATTATTCAAAGAATAAATGATGTTCAAAGAAGGAAATTTTAACTTTTCTTGTATCCTTGATGGAAAATACATGCCTTGAGCCTGAGGTAATGGAACACTTTGAGTCACCTTTCCAACATTTTAATTTTGAATAGGTAAATAAGTCATAGGGACTGTCACACTTGGAATTACACTTTGTTTCCTTGTAAGAGGATTATTTGGGCTTATATCAACACCATGAACATATCCCAAATCCTTTCTCTTTGATATGGTATTAGCTACAACTAAATTACCTTGGTTTAGGATAAATGTGTCTTCCACTAAAAAGTTTGTCAAACTCACTCCTTGAGGCTGCCATCCTTCATTTGCCTGTATGATGTGCTCATCTTCTAACAAAAATTGAGGATAAACTCCCCCTTGAGATACCAAATATTTTCTCTCACCTTCATTTTCATCCATAAATTGACCTTGTTGCCATTCTTCTCCTTGGACCGAGTTACTATAATTGGGACCATAGCTCTTATGTTGGAAGTAGAAGTTGGGTTATATGCATTGGGTGGCCTATTGAAGTTAGGCTACCCTTTCCCTCTCCCTTACCATATTACTAAGGTGGTAACCTATTTACTTGTTTATGATAGGGATATGGGTTTTTATTAACTCCATATTATAGATTAAGTTGTCAAACTTTAGCCTCTAGGGCTTTAGACCTTACTTCCCAATTAATTGTATCTTTTACCTTATTTGGGGTAGTTATAGACTTGGTGTTTCCATTTTTAATTAGAGAAACACTTGGAGTAGTAATATACATATTGGGAAAAAGAGGCATGGATGCTTTTGGAGGTAGTTTACCTGCTTGTCTTAGGCCATTCTTAGCTCTAATGGCTATGTTATATGCTTTAGGTAAGGTGTAACCACCCATAGACTATAACATGATGGATATGTTAGTTCTAATAGCTCTTAGATATGTTGGAAAGAAAAAAAATGATTGAGGTCTCATGGGAGGAGGAAACCTATACCAATTTATTTGAGATCTCTCATTGAAGTCATGCATAGTCTCCTTAGGACCTTTTTGAATCATATTAAGCTAATGAATGAGTGATGTGTAATCACTCTTGTCCTCAAACATTTGGGGTTAGAAACTTCTCAAACTCATCCCAAGTGGTGATACATCCTCCAAACAATTTCCTATACTAGTCAAGGGCCTTTCCTCTAAGGTACATGGCAAGTAACCTAATTACAATGTTGACTTCAGTGACATTATGAAAGCTATAGAAATTAGAGATGTACATAATATAATCACTAAGGGTAACATGACCTTACCCATTGAAAGTGGGAACAATATTAGTAGTATTAAGAGGTATATCATTAGATACATTAAGGTGTATTGGATTTTCAATGTTAAAGGCTAGGAAGGCATGTTGCCTAGCCATATTATCCTAAAGTTCCTCTTCACTCTCTTGATCTTCTTGGTTTGTAAAATCCTATTTATCTTCAAATGTTAATATAAGCTAAGGATGTTGAACTTCAAAAGGAAGTTCAAGTTGAGGGAATAAATCTATAGGATAATTTCCTCTAATAGTAGTTGACCTAGTAAGGACCATGAAGTATAAACAAAAGGAATGATAAAACTTGGTCTAAACCTAGATATTACCTTGAATGGAGTTGCCAAATGTTGATAAAGACACCATATGCAACTGTGATGTTGTCAAGACCAACATTCACCTTGACAAGATGTAATTTAGACAATAATCCCACTGAGCATGCCAAAACTATTTTTAATTAATCTTGCAACCTATATAAGTTGTTCAAGTCTTCTCTAGATTAGGTGAAACATTGGATTACTTCTAGGCTTGTGGGTTGACTATATCATAGGTAAACCTCTAGGTTTAAGGGCTAACTCCCTAGATTGGAATTTCATATCTCATCACTTACACTAATTATTTTATTGGATGAAAAGAAATAGAGAGTAACATGAAAATAATCTATTCTAAAAAGGTGATACACCAAATTGATATCTAGTAGACTATCATGACCTGCACTATGAAAGATTATTCACAAGACCGGATTTAAAATTATAGGGTAATCCAACATAAGTATTTAAAACATGAAGGTGATATGTACTACACTTATTAAAGTGAAAGGAAAAAAGGCCTAATAATATATAATAATGTAACTCCATAAACTTAGAGACAAACAAGGACATTAACTACACTTGATGTGACCTGTTAGAGAATGAATTGCTTGCACATAATATGAGAGAGTAAGATGAATGTAAGGATAGGTGATTAACACTTATTATTAAAATTTTACACTACTACACACACTTATAAATTAATTTTAGAATCAAAACCAACTTCAAATATTTATTCAAACTAGTAAGGTTTCTCCATACCAGACATGGATTAGATTAAAAAATCCAAAATGGCTTGCATTTATAGATCATGTGAGAGGAAAGAGAAGAAAATAAGTGGAAAGGTAATAAAAAAAAGTTTCAAGATGTGATAATTAGTTAAAGTTTAGGAGAAATAAGTGGAAAAATGCTAAGAAGGTATTCTTGGACAAGTGTCCATCTAAAGCATGACAAATTCTTCAAACTAGAGTAGAAAATCCTCAAATAGCCTTTTTGAAACTACCTTCATGATAAAGCACCACTTTAAAATGGAATGGGAAATATTTAAACCCATAAATTTTCTTGGGGAGGTTGTAAATAATGTACGATATTCATTAGATGCTTCCCTAACTAATATCCCTCTCCATGACACTTGTGTTCACCATCCACAATCACTTACTAGCCTTCTAAGCCTAGACCTTCACACTTGCCACCTAAATGTCTTGAAGTTGATAAAAAAAATACATGGAAGACATGTTAGGAAATATTTTTAAGACTTATTTTCCTTCCACTTCTTGAGTTAGACCTTTAAAATATCCAAAACTAAACTTCTCATCTTCTCATTGGGTAGTCATTTCTAATTTTCACTATCTATTTAAGACTGCATGTAGTGAACTAATTAGCAGAGAGGTTTAAATGTTTATCTATGGTGAGAAATTAATATACAGATTTAAAATAAGTCCCTCTTTACCTAATTAAATATATCTCACCTATTCTTTCTATTTTTTACTTGTAAAACACCCAAAACCTTGTAAAAAACATTAATTTTATCTTGTTTGTACAAGTGATAGTATAGACCAAATATATGTCATGGAGCCTAGGTGAGTTATAGACATGTAAAAATCACTTTTATGGATAAATAAACCCATATGAGTGCATATTATTTCATACTTTATCCATCAGGTCTTATATAAGGGTTTAAAGAGGGTTTTTGGTGGTTTAGACTATTAGCAATGATTCATAAAATCTTGACATCTAAATTCAAAATAAATTACACTAAATTTGATATAGATAAACCCTTAAACTATCCTTGACTCCTTGAGTCACCATAAATTACTTATGTATAGGTTTGAGTGAATGAAGCTAGCCTTCAAGATCTTAAAGTGCATTTTAGGCACCCCTATCATAAAATTGGGTCAAAATGACCAAATTGGTGTAACTTTCTACAAAATAATGGCTCTAATAAACATTAAAAATAAATTTTAAGGTTATAAATTGGATTATAGTGATCATGTGGTCATAAAAATGTAACTAAGCACCTGTAGGGTTTAAGCCTAGTTTTAGGCCTAATAGGCTTAACTGTGTTTGATGGCCTATGACCACCTCTGAGTGGATTCTAATGAATGTGGGTGTTTTTTCATATTTTTAATGTCAAAATAAACTATAAAAAACATCCTATAGTAATCCAAAATTTATCATTACACCCCTTCTTCATTCACACACTATGTCTATAGATTAAACTATCTAGGAGTGCCTTCTATCTAAGATAAAATTGAGGGCATCTACCCTATTTTAATAGTAAATATGGTGTTATGGATGGATTAATTAGGTATTTTTGGTATTATTTATAAATTTTAATATTTGGATCACACCCATAGATCCATTAACATTATAAATTCTTAAAACTAACTTTTAGGTCTGTGTACTGTCTGTAAGGTCGAAACACCTTAGACTGAGTGATAAACTAGAACTTGTCTTTGCTCTACCTCTTATCCCTAAGAATAATATGATATTTTAATCACTGATATTTTAGTTATATTAAAATTTTCATCATCATATATTTATACCAACCTTCTAAGCTCACATCTCCCATTTGCTAGAACCAATCTACAGTCAGATTGTGTCACATGTATATGAGCATCAAGTAAAAGTTATGAGAACCATGTAGGTGATAATTTGTTTTTGAATAATTAATTTATTTATATTAAAAAAATTTATATCATTTTATCACTTCTAAATTAAGGGAACATCCATGCCTATAATCAGATTGTAGATGCTCCATTTGGGAAACCATGTGGTTCCTGTAGGTACGATGTGTTATTTGAAAATAGATTTCATATTATTTAATATTTATTGAGGTAACTAGAACATTACATAAATATATGAGTTAATCACATGTATTTATACCATATTTTCACTCACTACTATAAGTCACTACAAATTAGGTTGCTTTTAGTCATCTTAGCACAATGTTTACTAAGTCTTTTAGGTCAAAATTGTCTGAGTTAGGAACCATTCCACCATCATCCTTTCTTGATCAAAAAACCATATTATTATGTCAAGATCTTTCTCCTATGATTGGGATAAAAAATTTAAACTATTATACCTCAATTAACTTCACCATGGAAAGACCAAGTGTATGAGTAAAACTTGGTTCAAAGTAGTTAAGGTAAGTTGTCCCAATTTCAACTTTTCAAACTTGAAAAAATTGAACTAAAGTTTGAATACACATAATGACATACACATTATCACAATAGTATTATTTATGCTCTTAAAATTTATTTAAGGTCTCAAATGGGTTCAACCACTTTCATCTCAACACTATTCTATATTCTTGGATTGAACTTAGGCCATTGTAGAGTGCCTGTAGGTGTTACTCTGTAATATAGGATTGTGTGCTAAGTTGAATTGGTCTCACAACAAATTTATTACATTTTAAATGGTTAAACCCTATTTTTTCCACTTTTATAGTCTTCTCACACACCTTTAAATCTATTTTTTACATCAATATGACTGATCAAGGCTTGATTCCACTTGGTTGTAGGTGATTGTTGTAAGGAAAACTGACTGTGTGTGTATGTCTTAGACCTTTAACCCAATAAATGCCACTTTTGAGACTCATACTTCAAAGGATAACTGATCAAAATGTGATGAGAGACTAAAACAAAACATAATACCTTTGGTTTAAAGACCAATGTAGGAAGGTAGGCTTTACAAGAGTAAAACCATTATTTGTAGACTATAATGAAGTCTTCCACTAGAAAAATGAGATTTTTATGCCCATATTATTCACACAACATGTGAAAACTAGAATAAAACCTTGTAATAGATATTTTCATTCCCTTAAAGGTCATTTACAACACTTAGCTTACTCAAATCAATGCAAACAAATAGGGAAAAATGAGGTGTTGGGGATGTGCAAGCAGAAAGGAGTCGTCAACATTCTTAGTAATGGTTCACGAAGCACAAATAACCATAAATATGAATATAAACATGAATTGGAAGTATAAAAGCAGTAATACCACCCACCAAGTGCACTTACTCTAACTCACCTCCTATCCATACCAAGTAGAAACTGGTTGACCTTGTTAGCTTGTCCAAGGGAGTGATAAGAAAGATAGAACAATTTTGATCAATTTCAAGTCTATAAAAGCTTATTGAGCATGGAATTGAACTGAGGGGATATAGATAAACACTTTTTAAGACTTACTACATGCTATAAATGTTGTATAGGTCATACAACTACTTAAAAATCCCTTAAAACTATCTAATCTTCTTGAATGGATATTGCACCTACAAAATGTCAATCCAAAAATGGTTTATTTGACCATTCCTAACATGTGGGATGTTGAATATTCTCTTAAAACACTTATATTCCTATGAAAATCATACCATTTCATCTAATGACCCCAAAAGTGGCCTAAAATTACATAGGACTAAATATATAAATGTGACAAGAGATATAACACATATTTGACCTCATTAAAGATAATGGGACACATTTCTAACCTAGGAGACCCCTTTAACAAGTTTGAATATATAAGGGGTTGATCTAATTTGAATTGTGGTCAAATTAGTCGACATGAATATCTCTAGGATAGTAGAGGATTGGGATGATGCCACATGTCATCATCTCATAAACCTACTATTCTAAACACATTATACTAATATAAACATCTTAATGATAATATAGCAGAATGATTATGCCATGTGGCATAATCCTATTGACCCACTAGCTTAGAGTGTTGCTAAAATATTTACCCTATTGGGAAACCTTGAATAAAATTGACTAAGTCTTTAAATTACTTTTAAATATGCCCAAGACAACTGAGATATTGACACATAGCACTGAGAAACCTTCAAATAAAAATGACTAAGCCCTATTGAGCTGAAAAGTGACACATGGCTCTGAGTAAAAGTGTGAAATTGAAGTCCTGAAAGACTTCTTGGATGGACCTAGGCTATCAGGATACATATAAATTTTCCAAATTGAAAAAGAAAAGAGTAAAAATTTGTAATGAGTACCTATAGGCACAATATAAAGGGAAAAATTAGCGAATTGATTCAAAAAACATTGGCTAAATATTTTAGTAAAATCAACTAAGGTGAGAGCTATAAAATGACTAAGTATAAAATTAATATTTTCATAGACTTAACCATTTCACTCATTTCAAAATCTAATTTCATTTATTTTTATCAAAATCAACTAAGTTATAAAGTTAAACCTTATAAACATTTAGTCATTCAGATTGAAATTAAAGTAGAAATGGAAAATAATTGCTTAAGAAAAGAGGTAAAAAACTCTAAAAAGTTAATCAATTTACATAATCCTAAGGTGAAATAGTCTAAAAAGGATGATGTAAAATGTTTTTTGAAACACAAGCAAATGAATAGACTAAGACTTAGTAGATTGATGCAAACTCAAGCATTAAAACTAACTCACTCCTAGCTAAAAGCTTGGGTTGACTTGAAGAAATGCAAAGACATTAAAGTAAACCCATTTAGTCACTTATAACTATTCATTTAGTATATTTATAATAATTTTTATTTAATAAATCAATCATAATAAACACCTTATAGGTATAAGATCAGATTCCAAACCAAAAATAGGGTCTTCATTTTTAGACTGAAAATGGGGCCTATTGTGCAAGCAATAACATTCTCTATCTCACAAGGGTTCTATGTCTTTTTTTAGTTCTTAAAAAGGACCTAAAAAATAAAGATATGGGATAAAAACATAATATTATAGTAAATAACTAAAATCTTCAAAATTTGAATTTTTTACTATAAATAGGTGAAAACTATTCATTTGTGCATTTTCTATTTTTGGAAAACCCAAATCTCTATGTGTCCAAATTTAGAGATTTAAGAGATAATGGATTACAAATAATGAGGTATACATGTTGGGGGAAATATTGTAGCTACATCCATATATCTACAAGTATATGGTGAATTTATTGTTTATTTTATCATTTCAAGTAAAAATGAACTAGATTAGGAAATATAGGCATTGTGACAAATTTGTGTAACATAATTTGACCCAAAAAGTGTCAAAATGAAGCTAAAATTAGGATGGGGGATGGATAGTTGAAAAAGGGTCAAAATTAGGGCAAACAAAATTTATTATGGCTATGTAAGGAAATCATCACCCTCATAAAATTGTATGAGTTGGAATGATATAGTTTATAAGGGGAATGTAAGAATAAATGATGGTCAATACTATGAGATATAGCCAATATAATTAGGTGAAGTGCTAGCTAGTACCATATGTTATGGCTAGTGCATGATTAAATGATGTATATGATCAATACCATAGGGTGTGACTAGTAGTGTTAAGAGATAAAAATGGCTGGTGAAGTTTAATACCTAGCAAATATAATGAAATAGTTAGACATAGCCAATAGTATAGGGTATGTCTGATGTAGTAGGACAAGTAGATGATATATATCATATGGTGTTGTCAATATAGTTAAGTGAAGTGTGGACCAATACCATATGATATGGATAGAATAATATAACATTTTCCTTATATGGTAATTTTTGGTATGGATGGTGAAATTATAAAGTTAAGCATTGTTAGCATGGTTTAATACTTGGCTGGTGTAGTAAAAAAATGAATAAAATTTTACTTTTTCTATTTTTTATTAATTTTTGTTCTTGATTTCATATATTTAGAAAAACATATGATTGTGATTTTTTGTTTTATATTTTTCAAAGGAAATAAAGAGTATGGTAGAGTGATGCTACTATTTGGATACTAAACTATCATCAACAAATCAAGCTAAGATATTCACATTGGGACTTGGAGGGATCGTGAATATGTGTCACATCTATCTTAGCAAAAATATTATCACCATGTTCTCACAGAAAAGGGAAAGGAAAAATAAAAATTTTAGGTGGGTGGTGGATGGGCACACTATTGAGGTGGTTATCACCTTAGAGAATGTCCATGCCATTTTGGGTTTAAATGTGATGGGAAATATTATGGCATGTGACACACTTTAGACTGAAAATGACCATGGGGAGGTTAAAAAATGGGATATTGGGCAGGGAGGTATGATGATTTCAAATCGAACGTCGAACTAATTTCTAGCAAATGCCATAATTTAATATTACAAGTCACTAGATTTCCCAAATTTATCCATGCAAGGGATTTAAATGCTTATAATTATGTCAAGGCATATCATTTAGGGTATTAGCTTGTATATAATGATAACCTAGATTGGATTCAACCCTAGTTAAATTTTGACCTAACAAATTGACATTCTTAGTCTGTCAATCTATTAATGAAAAATATTAAAACAATTCCTAAATGCTAAAAACCCTAAGCAATATTAATTAAAAAAGAAAATTCAATTAGTTGTTTAAGTAAAAATTCTAAGTTCAATTAGGGGATTACATTTTCTAAAAAAGTAATTTTCAATAAATATGAGTTCAAAGTCAAGGGGATTGATAATATGTTTTATTAATTCCTAAAATTAAAAGAAAAGGTGAGTCACAGTGTCACAAATATATTCTATGTGTTTTCATGGCTCATAAATATCTTCTAAGAGGTGTCAAGCCTTCATAACTAGTTTGACCCAACCCAAGGTTAATTTAAACTTGACCAAGGTTATTCTAGATTCAACCAAGGTTAAAACTAAACCTAACCACCCTAGGGTTAGAGTTAGTTTTAAGGCCTATAAATACAAGTGCCCTCACTCTCTTTAAGTAAGCTTTTGTGAATAAGGTTATTCTATAGGAATTACTTTAAGAATCCTTTCAAGCAATAATATAATGAAAAAATGATTCAAGAAGATTCACACCAAGGCAATCCATGCCAAGCCAAGTAAAGCCATATGTGGTCTTAGAGAAGTTTTTCCAAAATGGAAATTGCATTGATCAAAGTCTCTATTGCCCACAAGTTGAGCAAAAAAATCTTCTATGCCAACAAATGAGCACTATTTTTGACAATGGAGGTAACATATTTTTATGTTTTGTCTTCTATTTTTAGTTTTCTTCATTGTGTTAATCTCAACCAAGTACTTAGGCAAGAATGGTTTACTTTATATTACATTATTTTATTTAAATTCTCTTTTGATTCACTAACAAAGAACTAATGATATTTTGGCTCTTTAGATTCATAATTTTACATAATGGCATGCCCATTGGAACCATGCACTGTATATGGACCAAATGAGTGATGTGGAACATTCAAATTTATTAAAAAGAACACTCACATCTTCAAGTTTTTATTTTTATGATCAAATTTCATGTCATTTTATTTTCTTACTAATTGGTGACTTTGCCTTGTTAAACAACTACTTCATCTATTTTATCCTCTATTTTATGATTATTTATTTTGTAGGGCATCATGACTTCACATCGATGCCTTATTTGGAAATGTTGACATAGATTTTGTTAGGTTGTGGAGCTAAAAGCTTCAACTTGTTGCAGACATGGAGGAGGTTGCTGAGTTTTAGGGATACCAGCATTAGCAGTGGGACCGACGTCGGTCAGATTCAGTGCAGAAGGCAACTGACATCGGCAGGGAGTCGGCCAATGTCGGTCACCTCCAGTCAGACAAGGACCGATGTCGGTCGCCTGTGTGTTCCAAAACTATTTGTTGCATGAACAGTTATTTTGTTGAACTAATTGTTTGCATGGAAGGCTACTTCGAGTCTTGAGCTGCGTGTCTATTATTAGTAAATTAAGAGTCTAAGTTATTATTTAAGTCTGGGATCTATTTATAGACCCATTGGCATGTATTGTAATTATGAGCTGAAAAGGAAGGCAAGGAAGATCCTTCCATTGTAAGATCATTGAGTTACAGGTTGTTGCAAGCTCATAGGAGATCTACATGTGTAAGTAAAGTCTGTTGAATTGTAGGTTGAAGGTTCATGGGAGATCTACTTGAAGTAATTTAGAGTGCTTGGTACTGGTAGGGTTATTATTGACTGGTTGGAGAGGTGAACACCAATTCTGTGTGTGAGTTGTGTGTTGGGACCATTTTGGTAGGAGAGTGAACTTTTGAAGAAGAATTACTCTACACTTGAGGTGTGGGAAGCCTCTGAAAGGTGAGAGAAGAAGTGGCATCTTCTTTATTGTATTCTTTTCTGTATGAGTATTAATACAAGATTGTGTATTGTCTCTCATATTCTGTGCTATGTGTGAATTCTAGTTACTTGTACTTTTGGATATTTCTGCATGTTTAATTGCTTGTATTTTGTAATCATATTGTGATAATTTTGAGGAGCAAGATCCTAACAAGTGGGATCTGAACATGTGTGTTGTTCTGGATTCCCCATCAACTGGTATCAAAGCTTTTGGTTGGGATACTAACAGGTTGTATCAGATTTGGTTAGTGTGTGTTGATTATAGGTTACTCACAGGGGTTTCTGTTTGAGTAGGAGTAGAGTAATGGCAGAAGACAGTAAGCTAAGAATGGAGAAGTTTAATGGCAAGAACTATCAAATATGGAAGATGCAGATTGAAGATTATATGTATCAGAAAGATTTGTACTTACCATTGGGTGGGGTTGATTGCAAGCCCCGGGATATGAAGGATGAAGAATGGGAGGTTCTTGATCAGAAGGCTCTGGGATCTATAAGGTTGATTCTTGCATTGTCTATGATTTCCAACTTATCACAGGCTAAGACAACGGTAGAGTTGATGAAATTTTTGGCAAATTTATATAAAAAACCCTCAGCTTCGAACAAGGTATTTCTTATGAAGCAATTATTTAATTTTCAAATGTTGGAAGGTGGATCTGTACATAGTCATCTTAGTGATTTCCATGGTTTGGTAAACCAGTTAAATTCAGTCAATATTGTTTTTGATGATGAAATTAAGGCTCTCTTAATATTATGCTCATTACCTGAAAGTTGGGAGAGTTTGGTAATGGTAGTTAGTAATACTGCATCTGCTTCAAAAATATTATAAGTGGATGATGTTGTGAGTGTAATATTGAATGAAGATATACAAAGGAAAAGCACAGGTGAATCATCAGGAAATGCTTTGAGTGTGGAAAGCAGGGGAAGGCAAAGAGAGAAGATAGAGCATGGGAGATCAAGGTCCAAGATAAGTAGGAGATCCAAGTCTAGGTATGGCAGAATAACCTGCTAGAAATGTGGAAAGCAAGGGCACTTAAAGAGAGATTGCAGGTCAGGTGAAGATCATCATGGACATGAAGAAGAAGCAGATGTTGCAAATTATGTTGCACAAGATGCTCTGGTATGTTCTTTGGATAAAGTAGATTCTTGGGTTTTAGATTCTGGTGCCTCTTTTCATGCATCCCCAAATAGGGATTTTTTTCATGAGTATGTCTAGGGAGACTTTGGAGAAATTTATTTAGGGGATGGTAAGCCTTGCCAGATGGTTGGCAAAAGGAAAGTGAAGCTGAAATTGCAGACAAGTAACACATGGGTGTTGAAGGAGGTCATGCATGTCCCAATTCTGGAGTGGAATTTGATTTCTGTAAGAAGTTTGGGTGATGAGGGTTGCACAGTAACTCTCACAGTGGACTCTTGGAAGGTTACCAAGGGTGCACTTGTTGTAGCAAGAGGTAAGAAAGTAGGTACACTTTATCTATCTACTTATATTACTGATTCTCTTTTTGGGTTATCTACTTCAGCTGTAGATTTGAAGATGTGGCTTAATAGGCTTAGTCACATGAATAATAAAGAGATGCATGTTCTTGAGTCAAAGGGTATGCTTTCAGATTTGAAAAGCATTAATCGAGAATTCTGTATGTAGAAGAAGAAAGTGACGTTTCTTGAGAGTTCTAATGTTAGTGACAAGAACAGGATAGCCTTGGTTTTCAAGGAAAAGGTGATAGACAGAGATCAACATAAGGGGCTGAAGAATTTTGAGTAGAGCAAGGTTGATTTGGACAAGGGTTTGATCCAAAAGGAGCTCACGGGTAGAAGTCATTTCTCACAAGAAAAACACAGAGACTGACATCGATTAGAAAATCGGTGTCAGCATCCAGACAGGGACCGATGTCGGCTATGTGCAGATCGACATCGGTGACTCAAAGATAGGTAAACACCAGCATCGATCAGGGGGAACCAACATTGGAGATGAGGTAGTCGCATGGAACTGACGTCGATTGAGTGCAGACTGAGATGTGATCGACATCAGTCACTAAAACAGATTTTGGGTGGACAACAAGCTATCAAGGAGTCTCAAGCACCCATATGGAGGACTGAAAGGGTAAGTAAGCCTCAATTCGTCATTTCCCTTCTTTACACTACTTGTTGCTCACTGATGGTAAAGAACCAAGAATTTATTAAAGAAGCAGAGCAGGTAGATCTAGGAAACAGTGGGAGCTTGGCATGGATGAGGAATGTGATTCCTTGGAGAAGAACCAAATGAGAGTTTTGGGTGGAGTTGCCAGCTGTAAGGAAGCACTGAGAGACGAATAGATGTTCAGGATGAAGAAGAGTGGGAATGGATACGTGAGACGGAAGGCCAGGGTATATGGTCTTGAATAAGCTGCAGGATAATGGAGGTTTGACCATTGTGTTTCTCTTTACCAGGTTGGATAATATTAGCTACATTATCCTATTATTGTATTATGTGCTTGTTTCAGGGTTACACTTACAGGGAGTTACTGAACTAAAGGTAAAGCTAGTTCATAAGTATGTCATGAGGATTCTGGGAGCAACAAGATTCTTTGGCATGAGTGTGTTCTAGGGACATGGAAGGTCACAGGTTGACTTTGTTTTAGGATGATTGTGTGAGACCGGTTAGCACACCGATGGTTGGACAATTCTATGAATAGTGTCTTGATTCACATAATGAGGTTGAGTACATGTGTATTAAACCTGAGTTTTCCCAAGTAGTGGGAGTTGTCAGAAAGTTAGGAGCCAATCTGAGAAAGAAGCACTGGAGGGCAGTTCAGTGGATTCTTAGGTATTTGAGAGGGACCAGCAGCAGGTGCACATGATTTGCAGGGTCAAGTTCTTTTCTACATGGGTTTGTAGATGCAGATGTGGCAGGTAATTTGGATGACAGGAGGTGCACCATAGGTTTTGTGGTGGTTGGTCTTCAAGGGTGGTCTTGAAGAGGGATACAGTGCCAGGAAAAAAACTAGATGATGTACAGGTATAGGTACAGTTGCAACTATTTATCTCCAAGTGGGAGATTGTTAGGTTATGGAGCTAAAAGCTTCAACTTGTTGCAGACATGGAGGAGGTTTCTAAGTTCTAGGGATACCGGTGTCGGCAGTGGGACCGACGTCGATCAGATTCAATGTAGAAGGCAACTGACATCGGCAGGAAGTCGGCCAACGTTGGTCACCTCCAGTCAGACAGGGACCAACGTCGGTCGCCTGTGTGTTCCAGAACTATTCGTTACATGAATAGTTAGTTTGTTAAACTGATTGTTTGCATGTAAAGGCTGCTTCGAGTCTTGAGCTGTGTGTCTATTATTAGTAAATTAATAGTCTAAGTTATTGTTTAAGTCTGGGATATATTTATAGACCCATTGGCATGTATTGTAATTATGAGCTGAAAAGGAAGGCAAGGAAGATCCTTCCATTGTAAGATCATTGAGTTGCAGGTTGTTTCAAGCTCATAGGAGATCTACATGTGTAAGTAAGATCTATTGAATTGTAGGTTGCAGGTTTATGGGAGATCTACTTGAAGTACTTTAGAGTGCTTGGTATTGGTAGGGTTATTACTGACTGGTTGGAGAGGTGAACACCAATTCTGTGTGTGAGCTGTGTGTTGGGACCATTTTTGGTAGGAGAGTGAACTTTTGAAGAAGAATTACTCTACACTTGAGGTGTGGGAAGTTTCTGAAAGGTGGGAGAAGAAGTGGCATCTTCTTTATTGTATTCTTTTCTATATGAGTATTAATACAAGATTGTGTATTGTCTCTCATATTCTATGCTATGTGTGAATTCTAGTTACTTGTACTTCTGGATATTTCTACATGTTTAATTTCTTGTATTTGGTAATCATATTGTGCTCTTTCTGAGGAGCAAGATCCTAACAAGTGGGATCAGAACAGGTGTGTTGTTCTAGATTCCCCATCAAATTTATTGTGAAATTTGTGACATCGACTTGTGTTAAATCATCTTTTGTGTAATTAATGACATTGATGAACAAAATAAAAACTTTGATCTTGCATCTTGACCAATTTGCTAGGTAAATTTTCTCATGGATTCTATGACTTTGCCTTATTTTTAACCCTAATAAGATACTTTTATCAAACCAAATGATTATTTCACAACTATTTAATTGTGTCTTCACCATAAATGTTCTTTGTTTGTTTTATTCCATAAGAAATTGATGACTTTGCTTTGTTTCAAAATCAATGGCTTTGCTTTATTAAGAAATTGTAAACTTCAATTTGTGTATAAAAATGGAGAGTTTGAAAGTCAAACTTGTCTATTGTTTAACTATTTTGCATAAAATCAAGTGAACCCCTTAATGTTTTTTAAGAAACTAAGTGAATAAAGGGAGGTTTAAACACTTCAAAATTTAATTCCCACTTATGTTTTAGTGCTTAAAATTTATGTAACATAACTTGTCTTTTCACATTTCAAGTTTATAAGAGGAAACAACAAAGACAAGGGGCCAAAACTTCATTCACATATTATTTGGTGCTTTAAAATGAACATTCACCTTAGATTAGATATTTTAAGAGATTTCACTTGTTTTTTGTTTGTTTGTTAATTATTTTTAATTTCTTAGTGTTGATGCAGTGGATTGCACCCAAGGCAGGAGGCTGAGCTCCTGCCTTTCCACACACAACAATAGAAACTCCCCTCTCACCTGTGGGACCGATGAAGTTGGAGGGGAGAGTCTCTAGATAAGGGCTATCTCCCTTTGATGTATCTTTTAGGCCCTGATTTCTCTTACTTCTAACAAATAAAATGAAAAAGGGGGGATGAAAAGGGAGAGAGAGATGCTAAAAATAGAACCTAAGCTTAAAAAGGAAAAGGTGATACACCAGAAAAGTCATGACCCACCCAACCCGAATATACACTTTTCACCAAGAAGAAACATCCATACACTTCATCTAAAGTGGGAAGCTCTTCTTCAATAGTCAGCTAGGGGTCCATGGAAGTACAGGGAGGAAGGAACTAGTAAATGTGTTCTGGGACACACTTTGATAGCCTATTCACAGGAACCTATATTCTTTCTGTAGACACTTCTGGCAGACCTGCACAAAGGAGACTTCATGATGCACTAGACATGCTATAATCAATCTGTGAAAAGCATGAAAGAAAATGACTTAACACAAAATAAGAATATAGACATATACTTTAAAGTGCAAGTCCAGATGGAGGTAAAAATGCTAAGTCCTGATTCAAGGTAAAATCTGGCAGTGCTCTGCCTTACAAGCCCCGAGAGATTTTGGGCAGAGTTTTGCCTTAAGGCTAAGAGAGTGGGATCCTTCTCAAATGAGAACTTTTACAATATATAGAAAGAGGAAGAGAACTTGGTGCTTCCTGGGAAAGATTTTTGGTGCTCTTTTTGCAAGCTGGCCCATGTGCGCTGATAGCATTGGGAAGAGGAAGTCACTGTTGCTGATGTCATTCTTTAGAAGAGGCCTAGAAATAGACTACAATTTGTCCCCTCAGGCTGTGCCATTTATTGTTTGCACTATTTGGTGATCATCTAGTAATAAATCACATTCCCTTTGCCACTTGGATGCTCTGTCTTTTCTTGCACCTTATCTTATCTTGGTTTTGTCTCATTCTGCTCCTTCAGCCCTCGGGGGCGATCTTCTGGTAGGTCGCTACATTCCTTGGGCTCTTTTCATGGTTGGCGCTTAGGTAATTCAAAAGCAAATGGCTATTTCACTATGTTAAATTTAATGTTTTTGCAGTCGTCACCTTTAAATTGAATACCCAACAGCTAGTCCGTCTCCTTAAAATTGACAAATTTTAGGATGTCATCATCCTTGGCAAATTTTGTCAAGTCTTTTTTACGGGTTTTTTCCCCACAGACTATTTTCCTATGGACAATTTTCCTGCAAAAAAAAAGTATGGGAGAATTGTCCCTGTCCTTTTGTCCTTTTGCCTAAAGTTCTTTTCCTTCAGGCTTCTTGCTCACAACTTTCTCCAAATTCCTTCAGACAAAAAGTCTGAGAGAATTCATCCTTAAGATTTTCTGTGTGATTTTGAACTCCTTCAGCTGCCCTTTGAAATGCTCCCTGCCCTCCGCAAGGGCACCTGCCCTTCAGCTTTGGGATGCCCCCTTGAACCAAGCCATTGAACCAAGCTGTTGAACCAAAAATGGTTCAACGGTTCAATAGTTCAACACTATGCACCGAGCCTTTATTGAACCAAGCCTTTGAACTGTTTGCTTGAACCAATCATTGAACTGGTTCAACACTGTGTGCTAAGCCTTTGAACCAAACTCATTGAACCGTTTGATTGAACTAATCATTGAACCGGTTCAATAGTTCAACACTGCACGCTGAGCCTTTGAACCAAGCTCGTTAAACTGTCTGATGAACTGAATGTTTAAACCAAATGATGAACCCACTAATTGAACCAAGGCGTTGAACGTACCGAATGAACCTGAAGCATTGAACTAAGCTGATGAACTTGTTGATGAACCAAGGCATTGAACCTACTGATTGAACCAAGGTATTGAACTGGTTCAATGGTTTAACAATGCCAACCTTATGAAATTCTTCAGACAAGAGCCCGAAGAAGCCTTGTAAAACCCAACACTCTCTGAATTGATTCTTCATGTGCCAAAAGACTAACCTACAGAGTTCGTAAAAGTCCCTATGAAGTTCATAGAAATAAACCTACAAAGTCTGTAGAAATCTAAGCTCTGCAGAGTCCATAGATTTAGACCTGCATAGTCTGTAGAAATTCCTAGACTTGTAAAAAATCAAAAAAAGAAATGGCCTAAAACAATAGGGATAGAAGGGGACTGATTTTTGGCTTGTTGGGCAAAAAAAATGGTCAACAAATTGGTGACTCCCAGGGGAAGCATGCCTGCTATGCTTAGAGACCAGTTGCCTTGTAGTCCATTGGGCATGGAGTCAGAATGCAGCTTTGAAGAAAGGTTAGCAATAGCCCCAAATATCCAAGAATCAAATATGAAACTTCTACCTCACACACAAAGGAAAAAACATACATCTACTTGTGCAAACTGCACTTAGGGAAAGCAGGAAAGAAAACTAAAGACAAACTACTATGTACAACTAACCAGGTGCATTTGCTTCCCTCCTGGATCAAAGGGAAAAATTCTTAATTCCCCTCCCTGGCAAGGAAACTTATGGTTCCAGACAAGTGGATGAATGAAAAGGAGATTTGGTGACATACTCCTCTTGCCTCTTACCTGGATTGGCTGATATCTGAGTGGATCAAATTCAAACATGCTTATAACATACATGTATTCCTTTTATTCCTGGAAGCTTGCTGAATGCTGGTCCTTCATGCTGGTGCATATCACCAAGAAATTTGTGGCTACTGGCTCATCACTGTAAGCCCTTTGATCTGTACAGTCCCTCTGTAATGCATCATGGTCTGACCCATTTCCTTCTACTTCATTGAAGGCCATGTCAAACTCATATTTTGCTTCCTCTTGGCCTTCTTGAAGAAGGGTGATAGTTGTGATGTCTGAAATGGAATCACAAAATGATTGTTCATTCCACAGAACATCACCTCTCTGTTCAAAGCTTTCTTCTTCAAGGCCTTCTTATGAATAGGTTCCTCCTCGAGAAGGGATGAAGTGGAAAAAACATGTGGAAGAGGAGGTAGTCCTTGATCTTGAATCAAATGATTCTCCTCCTTCCATCTGGCTAAAACTTCATCAATATCAAGTGTGGCCTGATAGCCCTCTTGGAGGTGTGTAGATGGGGTGTGTTCAGACATGGAATGTGCCGTTGGGTCTGAACCACCCATCACACACTGGCTGAGGAATCTCTCTCTGGATTCCAAATCTACAATTCTTCTGGCCATATCCTCTTGGAAGAGCCCTCCATGGAGGTCACCAACATCATCATGAGTAGGAGCAGCCTCAACTTCTTCAAGGTTTTGAGAAAAACCCTTCTTCTCCTCATTCCTACCCCATGATTCTACTATTTTCTTCCAGTTCAAGATTTTAGAATTGGAATTTTGCTCCTATGAACAGGTATCAACTTTGTTTTCTCCAAGGTCTTGGTGCTCCTCCGTAAGGTCTAGAAGTTTTATTTCTCTTTCACTAAGCAGTCTCATCCTAGCCTCTAAATCTTCAATTTTCTTGGCTAGATTATCCTGAAAGAGTCTTTCTTGGAGGTCACCAGCATCATCCTATTGAGTAGGAGCAATTTCAAGAGAGACGTGTTGGTTCATAAAGTTCCCCCCAAAAGAATATTTATGATCCAAGGAGTTTAAAAGGTTCATCTCCATGCGAGGTTGTTCTAGTTCCCTTTGATGCTTGAGGCTAGGCGTACGGGGTCAAGAGTAGGTTGATTGATGCATCAGATGAGCTAGAGTGAGCAAGTGCCATCTATAGAAAGGATTTCGTGTATAAGAGGGGGATTTATTTAGGATAGGAGGGGATGTACAAGGCTAACTACCTTGAATGAATGGATTCCTCCATTTTGCTACCTCCTCCTCCATGGATTGCAAGGCTTGAGCTTGCCTGAACAAACATGCCTCTTTGTACATCAGGTCCTGTTGATAACCATACTACTCATCTAGTATGTCTATTTCCATTACCTGCTTCTCAAACTCCAGTGCCACCTCCCTTATCCTTGAAGGGCAACTAAGAGAGCTGCTTGAGGTCATTACATGAAAATTATGAGTCTGATCGAAGTCATATGAAGGAATACAAGGTTCATGATCTTGTGTAAAGGAATTATACATACAAAAAGTGATTTTTGATGGCACCAAGCTTCAGAGTTGCCATTGGTGTTGATGTAAAAGCCTCTAAAGGCTAGTTGGTTGAAGAACACACCAAAAATTCCTCAAATCTTTGGACAAAACCTATCCTAGTTGGTCCCACCAGGCGTGCCAAAAATTGTTGACACAGTGGATTACACCTGGGGTAGGAGGCCGAGCTCCTGCCTTTCCACACACAACAATGGAAACTCCCATCTCACCTATGGGACCGGCCAAGCTGGAGGGGAGAGTCTCTAGATAAGGGCTAGCTCCCTCTGATGTATCTTTTAGGCCCTAATTTCTCCTACTTCTAACAAATAAAATGAAAAAGGGGGGGATGAAAAGGGAGAGAGAGATTCTGAAAATAGAACCTAAGCTTAAAAAGGAAAAGGTGATACACCAGAAAAGTGATGACCCACCCAACCTGAATATACACTTTTCACCAGAAAGAAATGCCCATACATTTCATCTAAATTGGGAAGCTCTTCTGCAACAGTCAGCTAGGGGTTTGTGGAAGTACAGGGAGGAAGGAACTAGCAAAGGTGTTTTGGGACACACTTTGACAGCCTATTCACAGGCACCTATATTCTTTTTGTAGACACTTCTGGCAGACTTGTAGAAAGGAGACTTCACGATGCAGTAGACATGCTGTAATCAATCTGTGAAAAGCATGATATACAATGAATTAACACAAAAGAAGAAAATAGACATATACTTTAAAGTGCAAGTCTAGATGGAGGTAAAAATGCTCAGTCCTAATTCAAGGTAAAATCTGGCAGCGCTCTGTCTTACAAGTCTCGAGAGATTTTGGGCAGAGTTTTGCCTTAAGGCTAAGAGAGTGGGATCCTTCTCAAATGAGAATTTTTACAATATATAGAAAGAGGAAGAGAACTTGGTACTTCCTGGGAAATATTTTTGGCACTCTTTTCACAAGCTAGCCCATGTGCACTGAGAGCATTGGGAAGAGGAAGTCACTATTGCTGATGTCATTCTTTAGAAGAGGCCTACAAATAGACTACGGTGTGTCCCCTCAGGCTGCACCATTTACTATTCATGCCATTTGGTGATCATCTAGTAATAAATCACCTTCCCTTTGCCACTTGGATGCTCTATTTTTTCTTGCACCTTGTCTTATCCTAGTTTTGTCTCATTCTGATCCTTCAGCCCTCAAGGGTGATCTTCTGGTGGGTCATTGCATTCCTTGGGCTCTTTTCATGGTTGGCACTCAGGTAATTCAAAAGAAAATGGCTATTTCACTATGTTAAATTTGACATTTGTGCAGCCGTCACCTTGAAATTGAATACCCAATGGCTAGTTTGTCTCCTTAAAATTGATAATTTTTGGGATGTCACCGTCCTTGGCAAATTTCATCGAGTGTTTTCTATGGGTTTTTTCCCCGTGGACTATTTTCCTGTAGACAATTTTCCCATGGAAAAAAAGTCTGTGAGAATTGTCCCTATCCTTTTGTCCTTTCACCTAAAGTTCTTTTCCTTCAGGCTTCTTGCTCACAGCTTTCTCCAAATTCCTTCAGACAAAAAGTCTAAAAGAATTCATCCTTAAGATTTTCTGTGCACTTTTGAACTCCTTCGGCTACCCTTTGAAATGCTCCCTACCCTCCGCAAGGGCACCTACCCTTCAGCTTTGGGATGCCCCCTTAAACTAGGCTGTTGAACCAAAAATGGTTCAACGGTTCAACATTACGCGCCGAGCCTTTGTTGAACCAAGCCTTTGAACCATTTTCTTGAACCAATCGTTGAACTAGTTCAATGGTTCAACACTACATGCCAAGCCTTTGAACCAAGCTTGTTGAACCATTTGATTGGACCAATCATTGAACCGGTTCAACAGCTCAACACTGCATGTCAAGCCTTTGAACCAAACTCGTTGAACCGAATGTTTGAACCAAACAATGAACCCACTGATTGAACCAAGGCATTGAACCTACCAATTGAACCTAAAGCATTGAACCAAGCTGATGAACCAAGGCATTGAGCCTATTGATTGAACCAAGGCATTGAACTGGTTCAATGGTTCAACACTGCTAACCTTCTTTGTGAAATTCTTCAGATAAGAGCCTGAAGAAGCCTTGTAAAACCCATCACTCTCTGAACTAATTCCTCATGCACCAAAATACTAACCTACAGAGTTAGTAGAAGTCCCTATGAAGTTCATAGAAATAGACTTGCAAAGTCTGTAGAAATCCAAGCTCTACAGAGTCCATAGATTTAGACCTACAGAGTTCATAGATTTAGACCTGCAGAGTCTGTATAAATTCTTGGACTTGTGAAAAATCAAAAAAAGAAATGGACTAGAACAACAGGGACAGAAGGGCACCGATTTTTGGCCTGTTGGGCAAAAAAAATGGTCAACACTTAGATTAAATTCTTAGGGGAAAAATTAACTTTTAATGTATGCTCTCCCCTGTCCCCTTTAGGGAACTTAAGTGATCAAAATCAACTTGTTTATTGCCTTATTTTTTGAGTATAGAATGGAATAAAATTCATGTATCCTCTCCCCAAGCTCTAAATGACTTGGGTGACCCATAAATGACATCTAAATTTCTTCCAATTTTTTCATTTATTTATTTTTTTGCATTGGCTTGTGGTTAGGAGTTCATCAAATCATCACAAGTTATTTAGGGGTGAATTGACCTAGGGTTTCATCTCCCAAAATCATACCAACCCCACTCCATAGTGGAGTATATAAATTGGTCATGCCACATTAAAATTGAATAGTTATTGAGTATCTATCCTAACAATTCTAATGAAAACTGGGATTAGTTCATTCTAAACATCAGACTTTACTAAGTAATACATGACTAAAGTTGATTTGTAAAGGAATAGACCTTTGAATAGAAATTTAGTGAGTTTTAATCCAATTGATGTGATGTGACCTTATGTTAGCTACACTTGGGACCATTTAGATCATTTTGAAAATTATAGATTTTAGTAAACCCCACTTTGTCACATAATATCTTGCCAAATGCTGAGTGCTTAACACTCTAAGTTCATGCCACATAACAATTCTTGAGAGATAGAGTGGGGATTAAATATCTACCTACATTCACTCTTTAGTTTTTGGAGTAACACTAAATTATTTTTGAGCATTGGTATATTGTTAGAAACTTTGGAAAAATCTATACACACCTTATCAATTTTATGGATAAGGCATGCACTTAGGTGTTTTATCTATTTTTATTTTACTATTATGTATGCTTGGGTCTAAAATTATTTTTGTGTTAAATTAAAAGTGAGTCAAAACCTTCACATATTACACACCACTTTGAAACAAGAGGTGTTATACTATTAATTTTATTCTAAAAATTTGCCTTGGAGTTTTCCAAAGCCACTTTTTACCACTTTTTTTGAAGGAATGTTATTACATTGTTGATTTTATTCTAAAAAAATTACCTTGTTTGAAACCATTCGTACCTTTGTTTCCAAAATACAAGGTTATGCTTCCCCATTTGAGTCTAACCTACTTGCCTATAGAAAATCTGAGTCTTTTATATTAAATTTGAAATTCAATCTTTTGAAGTTCAGATCCTAAACGAATATGCCAAATCCTTGTCTAAATTGGGATTAGGTGCTGTACCTTTTATGTTTGGTTTGTGTTAATGTTATCTACTCAAAATTTCACCCTTGTGAATCTTGTTTCAAGATTTCATATTTTCAAGTAACATGGAAACAATCCTAGGATATGGGTGGCCTAATAGGTGGATTGAATTTTTAGATTCTAAGGGCTAACTCCCCTTGATGTATCAATTAGTTTATCTACACTATACTACACTAATAGTCTTAAAATTAAAAAGGAAGATAAACTGAAATATAACCTATCTAACTTAGGTGATACACCAGAATATCTCCTTCACTTTTCTAACATGCACTAAAAAGGTTGAACTAAAACATGAACCTAATTGTACCTCTTAAATACAAAGTCTCTAAATATCAATATCTCATAGAGAGATCACTAGATTAATGCATGATCTAAGGTAGCTAATAAATAAGTCTCTTAATGACACTAAAAAATGATTACACTTGCCAAACATATAGAGCTATTCAATCACACTATATAACCTACAAGGATGATTAACCACCTCTAAATAGGTAAAGAAGAGAGAGTTGGGTTATAATTTTTTTTCCAAATGAGGGGGTCATAATAAGATTCAAATTTGTGGAATTGGTCATCAAATATATCCCCTCTCCTTTATAAATAATCTCTAAGAAGGTAAGGTAGATTGAATGAGCTAGTCAATCCCACATGCCCACTTATCTTCTTTAAAATGGTAGTTTGAAATAGGTTAAATCTATGAGATAAATTGAAAATTATTTAATAGGGTCTACACAAGTTAATTTATGGTTATCCAAACCTTAATTGGCACATGTGGGCCCAAGAAGACAAGAAATATCCATGTTGGCATAATTTATACATTTTTTACTTAAGGTTGAAAGTTTTTATGAAGAATATAATGCATATAAATATTTTTAAATGTGTTACAAAATCATCCTAGTATATTAAAGACCCTCAAACCATCTATCCACTCCATTATGACTTATCTAATTGACATTCTAGTGTTTATCCCATGGATTGTGTTATAAGTCTGCCTATATAAAATGAGTTAAATAGGCCTTTTCTGCATGGTGTAAGGTTGCATTAAGGCCTTAACCTCATAATAAAGGTGAGAGAGAAATGGAATAATGATATCAAGTTTTAATAGATCAATCTAGCCACCATATAAGGTCTAACACGTAAAGATTCAGACCTAAAGGTGTTTTAGACCTGTAGGTATGCATTATTCATTGAAGTATATAGCTAAATTTGGACTTCAAATACCCAAACATGTGGGAAATATAATGATTTAACACTTATATAGGTCTAAGGTATATGGAAAATATATGATCCGAACAACCAATAATCAACACCCTCAATACCACCTACACACTGAAGAGTAAGTGTTGATGTTTCTAAGATTCTGAGTTAGTATGAAAAGTATCTAAGATTACATATGAGACCTAGAAAATAAGAAATACTATTAAATTATAGGTATAATATAAAATTTATCTCATTGAATGATAATTTCATTGAAAGAGTGAGTCCACATAGACCTACAAGAGGGAGAAAAAGAGGATACATGTATAAAATAGAGGAAGATGCTAATGTGTTTATAGAGAGGTATAATGTGAAAGAGATTCATGAAGCTTAGTTATTACTAAAGTCTTAATGAGATAATTGATAAAATAAGGTTCTTAATATTATTATTCAAACTCTCACCCAATCACTACCTACAGCTAGCCCGTTTCTTGATAGTGTGGGGAAAAAGAGCACATGGTGTAAAAAATGAGTAGTAGAAGTTTCAAAATACTCTAGATGTCATTGTGAGAAATTCCATTGTGAGTTGAATAACATTGAAAAAGAGAGAGAAAGAATCCTCAGTTAAGATCATTCTCAAGTTTAATAGTGATTAGTCTAAATGGTGACCTATAGCTAGCTTGTTTCTAGGCAAGTGTGAGTAAAATGACCATATGATGAAATAAGCAAAGCTGGGAGTTTGTAAGAGAAGTCATGAAAACTATGATAGGCATCATAAATCTATAAAAAATATCTTACACTACCAAAGAACCCACAAGTGATTGTTGGTAGTATGAATAACAATAATGCTAGTTTGATCAAGTAAGCCTAAAAGGAGGTCATAATAGGACTATGTATATTCTCAAACAAGATTTTTAAGCTTGAGTTGATTTGAGGTTTAAATAAGTTTCAAAATTGCATGAAAATAAGTTTCAAAATTGCATGAAAATTTTTACAACTTATTGAAATGAAGTAGAAAACATTGAAAATTTGTATGTATTATTTTCATGGTCTGAATATGCTTCCTCAAGAGGCCTCCAAAGCCTAATATAGAGCTACAAGATTGCCATAGGCCCAAAAAAGAGAGACTAAGGTTTTTGTGTTAGATAGAGGTCCTACCAAATCAGAGAGAGTGGGTAATAATTGAAAATCTTATTAAGACACTATAGGGGTTATGAATAACTCAAAATACCCTATTTCAAGAACTCACCATATAGTGAGCCCAAACTACCACCTCAACCCTATCTTGGATAGATATAAAAAGAAGGTATGTACTTATAGGTATGCAAGGTATTGAGAGTATTAGAAGGTTTTAGAGGATTATAAGGTTCAAAAGAGGACATCAAGGTGTTAATATTGAAATAAAATACTATTGAATGTTAAAATATTTGTAAATGAAATCCCAAGCCCAAAGTTGGTAGTCAGGACTCCCAATCACACCTATAGTTTCTCAAGTAGCTTAAGTAGGTTTCAGACTTGAAAAGTAAATACAATGTGTATAAGTGGGTGTAGAGTTTAAATAGAGAACTTAAATATGCAAAGAGTCACTTGAGATTATAGGAAACATGAAATAAAATCAAAGAGCTTAATCAAACAATTCAACTCTAAGACCTTGCAAAGCACATATAGTCAAGGCAGATTCAGTTGAGATCTACAGGCCTATTCTTGAGCACAAAGAACATGTGGAATATTTTTATTAATATTTGTTTATTTATGGTTTAGAGTGATTAATAAAACCTAATCATAAGTTTTCATGAATATTAGAGCCTTAGGAGAGGAAAATAAAGACAAAGTAGGACCTATAAGGTTAAATTAGTTTTTAACTCCTAAACCCTCATGAATAGGTAATCCATGTTGCCTCAAGGTAGTAGACTAAATAGTATATTGTATGATCATTTTATGATATAATAGTGATATGTTGAAATTAAAATGGGAACTAAATGTCTCTAAGGGCTCATGAATACCTTCAAGAAAGTCTAACTCAATTTTTAGGCCTATATGTAACAATGATGGCATGCGTGAAAGATAAAGTATGGTAATTGTTTTCACTTGGATTTTCACCCTTTGAGGAGATGTCTCAGCTCTCCTTATCGAAGTGGCATAATGGAAACACCTTTATGCTTTGGGTGAGCCTAAGAGTGAGGTGAATATCTAGATAGGGCTAGCTCCCTTGATGTACCGCTTTGGATCACTACTACACCTAAACTTTAGGGGGGAAAAGGGAGATATAAAATTGAAATAAAAATATCCTAAGAGAGGTAATACACCAAATAATTTGATGACTTCCAACTAGCTACATGTTACACATGAAACCAAGAGACTAACTAAACATACACTTCCCAAATCTACATCTTCTCACATCAATATTACATTATGAGGTTATGGATGAATGTTTATGATATGAGGAATAGACAAAAGGAATTTAATGGAACTAGTGAGTAGACTAACTCACTTAACCTTTACACTTCCTAGAAAACTTCATATGCCCTACAAGAAGAAGCTTTTCAACTATAAATAGGATGAAAGAATGAGACAACATGCTAAGCAAATCATAGTTATCACTAAGAAAGATCAATAATCCAAGTATAAAACACTATGAATAGTCATGAGGAGGTAAAAATTAGTAGTCTTATTTATCAAATGGTATGAAAATGAGTAGGGCTTCACCATACTAAGGTGGATCATAAGTTATAATGGCCAAAATGGCTAGTTCTTATAGAACTTGAGAGAGAGAAGAGAAGAGAGAATTTGAAGGGTCACAAGGACACTTTTAAAGCTGAGAAAAGGAGTTACTTGTGTAAGAGATGAGGATATGGGATGAACCATATAAGGTCAGAAGAGACAAGTGGCCATATAAGGCATGAAAGTTCTCATTTTGGCTCAAAAAACTACCTTCATGATTTGGACCTATTTGAACATCTCAAAACTGATTATGGATAGGTATGAAGATTGGAATGAAGGGGAATTATTTTATACATGCATATTCATGCATTAGTTTTAGTCCTGGTCATCTGAAAACTTTTGGAAATGAGCCATCATCACTTGCAATCTAATAAACTCCTCTCTCAGTCACCCCTCACACTTGGACTCAAAATTGTCTTAAATTTTCCATGAAAATACATGGGATGGATTTTATGACACTTTTAAAGACTCTCCATGGACTTAAAGGCATCATGCACACCTTAAAAAACCATCTATTTAAAGTTTTCACACTTCTCACTAGCTTGGTCACTATGCCAACATTGAATGGCTGAAATGAGAGCTATTTTTTTTAGACTTAGGAGTCCTTAAAAGGCATTAAATTGTCATATATAATTATATTAAGTCTTAATCTTCACCACAAACTTTATTTCATCTTTAGACTCTTTCTAGAACCTTCAAAACACATAAAACAATCAAAAGTACCTTGTTTCATACCTTGTCCGTACAATTCTATACAACTCAAAAGGGTGAGGAGGATACTGAGAGAGTCTTATGCATGTTTAAATCACTTTCATGAGAAAAATATGTCATTAGATCATATTTACAACTCCATTTCCTTTATCAGGTCTGTATAGGGGTTTGCAAGGGTTTTAGGCCTATTTTTGCTCTTAAGGGTTGTTCATAAAGTTATAACATTAAAGTTGCATAAAAATTACACTAATGTGATGCTTATGACCCCTAATAAATTCCATAAACTCCTTTTTCCTCCATGAAAATCCTCTAAGAATATATGAGCATTTCAACTTAGCCTATCAATCTCTTCCCTTGCTTTGCACATGTTTAATGCTTCTTTTGAGACAAAATATGACTTCCTTATGTTTCCTCTAAAATTTTTAGGATTCTAAGAATATGAAGTCACTTTTAAAAATTATCTAATCCATTTATATTTTTAATTCATGTTAGAAATGAAGATGAATCGTTGTTTTTACACTAGGCCAAATGTTGGTCTTGTAGACTATCTGCACCGTAAAGCCCAAAATGACTTTTTATGGATTCCACTACACTCCAAAAGATTTAAAAACTCTAAATTAACCATAAAAACATGATCCAATAGGATATAAATCATATCTAAGACTATAAGTGAAAATGACATCCTCATTTGGCACCATGCCTCACCAAGGCCTAACAGGCCTACCTGTAAGTTTAAAAATCTAGACCATTATATTGGTATTATTCCATTTGTTCTTAGTTTAAAAGTATTTTATAGGTTTCATATCACTCCTCACACCTCTCTACAAAATCTCATGGGTTTTTCATGGTCTAAAAAACATTATAACTTCAAAAAAAAGGTTCCATCACTTTCTTCCACACTTCAAAATGACATTTCAGCCATCTGTTAACACCTATAGGTAGGTGGACATTTCCAAGGTACATGAAATAAGTGTGAGGATGGATAGTTTGTATTGTTTTGACCATTTCCTGAGTTGTGAACCAATATCAACACTCTTAAATTCACTCTTCATGCTTCAAAAGGATTTAAACCATCACTAATATTTTCAACCCAATATGTTGTCATCATGGTAGGTTGTATGTGCACTTTGAATGGTATGGAGGTAGTATGTGAAATGTATGAGAAATGTTATCATGACCTTGACATTATAACCAACTCCATGATCTTACAAATATCTCAAATGATAAATTATATCAAAATATTGAGGCAATCTTAACACCTTATTTCAATGTTGGAGAACTTCTGTAGGCACCTGTAGGTGCACGCTCCAATGGTAGACTGTGTGTATATTGTATTTGACTATCATAGTTACCTTTTACACTCTTTGGAGGATATAGCTTATTTTTCCTACTTATAAAAAAATCTCAACTTAGTTCAACCTCCAATACATCTCTATGAACACACTAAACATGTTATACACACATGATCAACATGGATGCAAGTGAAATTGAGCAAAGAGTTGACTGTGAGCATAACAAGACTAAAAACTTGATCCAAGCATGATGTTATGAGACAAAAAATGAAGGGAGGATGATAAATATGGAATTGATCCATGGTAAACATCACATCACATTCCTATGAGACCTCTTTTGAGAACCAAACATTCTGCAAACTAGGAAAACTAACTGAAACTACACATGGTGGTACCTTCCTAAAAAATGAGATAAATTGCTCATATAAACACCATTAAACATGATAATAAACATGGATATAATATGATAAGATAACCCACATCCTCTAGATTCAACATCACCAACTATTTTGTATGGAATTACCCAAAATGGGGCAAAAACTATAGGGTGCATGAAATAACAAGAAAAAAAACACGGTCAGCTTCATGAGGATGGTTCATAAATAAAAGGAAATAATTATTAATAATATTATTATTTAAATGAATTTATTTTAGTTTAATATCACCTCCCAAAAGCATTTGACCTGAAACCTCTTCAGCTATCTATATTAATCACAAACCTGTTGGTCACTTCTATATGTCTAAAAAGATAAAGAAGGATAAGAATGGTTTTGGATTAAAAATAGAACTTATAGAGTATTTAAAGCATTTATATTAGTTTTATGAATATTAATATGTGTTCCATGACATTAACTCATGTGGCACACTTCCCCATGGGCCGTATAAGTTCCAAACTCACCTTTTTTAGTTGATTACTTGATCTTCAGTTAGATAACCTATAAGATTCTAGTTGAACTAAAATTTATGATATGTAATCTAAAATATTGGACTTTTAAAATTAAAATAGGACACCTATAAATCTTAGGAATTATCCCACTTGCATTTATGACCCCCAAAAGCCCACTAAATGATCCAAAATGATAAATAGATTAATACAACTAAAACCAAGGTTAATATAGCATTAAATAACATCAAATGAAATATAATACACCCCATGACAAGATATTAGACCAAATAAAACATATAAAAGTCAATTTTTTTTACCTATAGGGGCCCCAATTTGACCTATAGGGTCAAATTTGGTCAATAAATTGGTGACTCATAGGGGTAATATGCCTATTATACTAACTAGTCTAGTAGCCTTATTTGTCCATTGGGCTTAGAGAGTCATCTAAATTATAAGACAAAACAATATGACCTTTAAAATAATATTTTATCAAGATAATACCAATTACTACCTCAACCACACAAAGCAAAAAACACACACAAAGCAAAAGTAAACACACATGTTCTTCATGAGCACTTATGGAACACACACAGTAAACTAAACAAATTTAAATAAAACACTAAATAAACTGATATGAAAAATCATTCCTAAATAAAATGGGAATTTTGAAACCCTTCTTAATTTATGACATGAAGGAATGAATGAGACATATAGTTTTTTGATCCTTGACATTGATGCATCCATCTTTTTCATGATGTTTGTTAACTTCATTGGCATGATGTTAATTGAAAACCAAGTAGTTTAAAACAAGTTTGATATGGAAATGAAATCTTATTACATAAAAATAGCCTCAACCTTATCATATATATCCTAATTACAACCTCATTATTTATTTCCATATTGGTCTTAATAAGATTGGGTTTCTTCTCAGCTGTAAGTTCTTCTAGCTCATTAAGGAGCTTTGTATACTCTACCCAATCTTGGTCATTGTCCTCCATGGAAGAATCTTTCTTCACCTTGTCATGTACTTGGCCCTCAACTTTGTAAAGCTCTTCAAGATATTTAAATAGCTTCATTTGTAGCTACTAATCATCTTTGTCCTCTTTATCATCTAGAACCACTACCTCTTCAATATTCTCTTCTTGATGTATGAAGTCATCAATATGGTGTTATTCAAGAATAAAAACTTCCACCTTGGTCTTAAGAGATTATTCTAGGAATACCACCTCTTTGGGGATGACTTGAAATTATTCTCCATCCTTAATAGCGCATTCATCTTCATGCTAGAGGTGATCATCTACAACATTTTGATCATATGTAAAGTCTTTTTTAAAGGATGTAAGATCTTCCTTCTCCTTCTCCTTCTCCTTCTTGGTGATACTAAGACTAGGCATCTTGAAATCATGTGACATAGCCCAATGAGGCTGCCAAGGTGGTATGTTTTCTTTAAGCAAGAGTTCTAAATTCCTATCAACCATATACTCCTCTTTAGGCTCTCATATCATAGGTCCATCAAGGTAAAGAGTGATAGGGTGAGGAAAAGATAAACTAGTTGGTGGAGGTGGAACATAGAACCTAAAATCAAATTAAGAGTGAAAAGTAGGGGATTATTTTGGGAGCTCTTGAGGAAGGGGAGGTAGACCTTGGGATAGAATAGCTTGGTTTTATTCCTTCCATTTGATAATCATTTCATTTCAATCTGATTGGGCTTGAGCATTCTCTTGAGGAAGGGTAGTTGGGGTGTGTTTAGGCATAAGACCTTCCATCACACCTTGGCTTATCAATTTCATCTTTGACTCTAACTCTTCAATTTATTTGGATAGGTTCTCTTGGAAAAGTATTTATTGAATTTCATAGGAATTTAAAATGAGGATGAGGGATATAAGAGAGATGACATGGAGATCAAGAGGTTTCTTGAAGAAGGGTGAGAGGGACTTGTAAAGGATCAACTTTATTCTTAACTTCACACTCCTTATCAATACTTATATCCTCTTTATTTCCCCATGATTCTACTACCTTATTATAGATTATGCTATTAAGATTATAAGTCTTTTCTTGAGGTGGTGATGCAATTTGAGGAGTGGATGAAGTATTCAAGGAACTTGGGATCTCCTTAGGCTTGTATTCTCCACCTTGTCGCCAACTTGAAATCTCATATATAGATGTCACTTATTAAGGTGGGGATGTAATTAGAGGAGGAAATGAGAGCTTAGATTCCAATTTTTTTGTTGATGGCATGGAATACTACATATGCATATTTCCCAACTCAATATACCTATCAATATGTTCTTCAAAAATAAGGTTTCACTTTTCAACTCTCTCTTCCATCTGATTGGGAAAACAATGACTTTGATAAGCTTGATTGGGATCATGAGTAGGAACCATGTAGGACTGATATCAATCTTGAGGAAGTAGATATGAAGGTTAATAGGTTTGGTGAGGCTACTTCTCATGAATTTTTAGCCTATCTTACAAGGATGAAACTAGGACATTCACATATAACATCTCACTTGTGAGCCTTTGACAATTGGCTCTCTCAATAGGTACCCACTCTCTTTTGAGTTTGCTTGAAGGTAGAAATGGATTGAGTGGAGAAGTTGCTAGGTTGACTAGGAGAAGCAAGATATTGAGGAGGTTGGCTATAATATTTATACACTCATGACAAGGCTAGCTATAGTATTGATAAGGATCATGATGGGTTTAACAATAGTCATAACAAGACTAGTAAGAATTATTCCAAGGTTGATAGGAATCATATAAAGGATAACTAGGAATGCTATAAGCTAGAAATACCTCACCAAATTGTGTCAAAGAAAAATCAACACAAAAATTATCCATGAAACATCATTTGGAAGCAAGAACATAAATAAACATTACTAACAATATTTAAAAGGAAAACCTTGGCTGCTTGACCAACTAATATAACTTTAAAGTCATCATTGATGCTTGGATAGATGCCTCCAAAGCTTGATGTGTTTAAGGACAAAAATAAAAATATTTTAATTTATTGGACTAATATTCTCATTGGGCATGAAAAAAACTATTATCACTTGTATTTTCATCCTTTGAGGAGATGTCTCAACTTTCCTCATCCAAGTGGCACAATGGAAACACCTCTAGGCTATGGGTGAGCCTACGAGTGAGGTGAATCTTTAGATAGGGATATCTCCCTTGATGTATCACTTTGGATCACTACTACACCTAAAATTTGGTGGGGAAAAGGGAGAGATAAAATTGAAAGAAAACTATCCTAAGGGAGGTGATACACCAAATAAGTTGATGACTTCCAACCAGCTATGTGTTACACATGAAACCAAAAGACTAACCAAATATACACTTCTCCAATCTACATTTTCTCACATCAATATTAGATTATGAGGTTATGGATAAATGTTTAGGATAAGATGACTATAAAAGAGGCCTTGAATGGTGATAGTGAATATAATAACTCAATCAACCTTGACACTTCCTATAACACTTCACATGCCCTGCAAGAAGAAGCTTTCCAACTACAAATAGGATGAAAGAATGAGACAAAATGCTAAGGAAATCATAGTTATCACTAAGAAAGATCAATCATCCAAGTATAACACACTATTAATAGTAATTAAGTGGTAAAAAATATTAGTCTTATTGATCAAATGGTATGTAAATGAGCAAGGTTTCACCATATTCAGGTGGAGCATAAGTTACAATGGCCAAAATGGTTAGTTCTTATATAAATTGAGAAGGAGAGAGGAGAAGAGAGAAGCCAAAGTGTCATAAGGACAATTTTAAATCTGATAAAAGGAGTTACTTGTGTATTATAATAGGATATGGGAAAAACTATGCAAGTTTAGAAGAGTCTAGTGGCCATACAAGGCATGAAACTCATGAAAATTGGCATGAAAGTTCTCATTCTAGCTCAAAAAGCTACCTTCATGATTTTGACCTATTTAAACATCCAAAAAATAATTAGGGATAGGTATTATGATTGGAATTAAGTGGAAGGATTTCATACATGACTTTTCATGCATTGGTTTCAATCCTGGTCATCTAGAAACTTCTAGAAATGAGCCATCATCACTTGCAGTCTAAGAAACTCTTATCTCAGTCACCCCTTACACTTGGATTCAAAATTTCCTTAATTTTTACATGAAAATACATGGTATGGAGTGGATGAAACTTGGACATAATTTCCATAGACTTAAAGGCATCAAACACACCTTAAAAATTCATCCACTTGAAGTTTTCACACTTCTCACTAGCTTGGTCACCATGCCAACTTTGACTAGATAAAATGAGATATATTTTTTGCACACATAAGAGTAATTAAAATTAATTAAATTGTCATATGTATTTATATTAAGTCTTAATATTCCCCCTAAACTTTATTTCATCTTTAGACTCTTTCTAGAATTTGTAAAACACACAAAATAGTCAAAAGTACCTTATTTTATACCCTATCCATACAATTATATATAACTCAAAAGTGTGAGGCAGAGATTGAGATATTACTATATAATATTAAATCACTTTCATGAGAAAACTATGTCGTTATATCAGATTTCCAACTCCATTTCCTTTATTAGGTCTTTATAGGGGTTTGTAAGGGTTTTAGGCCTATGTTTTCTCTTAAGGTTTGTTTATAAAGTTAAGACATTGAATTTGTAGAAAAAATCCACTAATGTGATATTTAGGACCCCTAATAACTTCCAAAAAACTCCTTTTTCCTCCATGCAAATCCTCCAATAATATATGAACACTTTAACTTAGCCTATTGAGCTCTTCCCTTACTTTGCATAGGCCTAATGCTACATTTGAGCCAAAATATGACTTATTTGTATTTAATATACAATTTTTAGGAATTTAAACATATTAAGTGACAATATAAACATGATATAATCCATTTATATTCTTACTTCATGTTAGAAATGAAGATGACTCCTTGTTTGGGCACTAGGCCTAATGTTGGTCTTGTAGCCTGTCTACACCCTAAAGTCCAAAATGAATTTTTATGGATTAAATTACACTAAAAAATATTTAAAACATATAAATTCACCATAAAAACATGATCTAATATGTTATAAATAATATCTAATACTAGAAGTGAAAATGACTTCCTCATTTGACACTAGGCCTCACCAAGGCCTAATAGACTTACCTGTAAGTTTAAAAGTATAGAATTTTTTTTGGTATTATTCCATCTATTCTTGGTTTTAAAGTTTTTTATATGTGTTACATAACTCCACACACCTCTCTAAAATGTCAAAACAACCCTTGTTTCATCCTTTTATACACTTTCCTCTAAACCTGCCAGTTTATGCATGAGGGGAAGTACCCTCCATCTGAGACAAAATAGAGGGTACTTACCCTATTTTATAAAAAAATTTAAATTTTAATGGGATTATTAAATTCATAATGGTGTTATATACAAAATTTTAGCTCTTGACCAGGTCATTTGACCTTCTAAAATCCTTAAGACCCAAGATAAACTGTATAGAAAAACATTGTGTGCAAGGTTCTTCATGTGTTGTAGGTTTATATTCCTTTATTTTATTGTTTTCCATGATATGGGTACCTATTTGGGTCATGTATATCATTATTAAGATATTTTAGGTCTGGCCAAGACCTTAACTCTTTACATACTCCTCCATACACCTGCGTAGTCAAGACCGTGCACACCTTTGACTGTGTTTCCTATTTTGAAGACAAAAATGGTTCTTATAGGTACATGTGTGATCATTTGGGATTTTATATTAGTAAATAAATACCTTTAATGGATATTTTATGTCAATTATTAATTATTTGGACCTATTTATTAAATATTTAGACAAATTCCACCTTAAGAAACCTATCTTTCTTACTCTTTACGAACACAGTCATACACAATCATTTATGTTTAAATGAGGCAAATATTGTGTATGAAGATTCTTCTTGGGAGATATTTCATATCAATTTTGATTCTATATACCATTTATAACTTCTTCCACCAGCCCAAATTAATATTCCCATGCTTAAAACTCCATCATGGACTATGTAGGAGTTTGACCCCTATTGTAGGTGTGCATTTTAAATGTTGGGACACCTATAGATACATGTTAAACCCTAGAACATCACCACTTAACTCCTTTTGATGATATTTTAGATCATAATTTCACTTTCATCATTTGGATTCATTTACATAAGCTACCCTGGTCTAGTTTTGTAATAATAGGTGAAGAGGGCTCCTTTGGCTCAGACCTGTAGATGATAATGTAGGAATTTAGTGTCTTTGTAGGCAACTTTAGGCCTCTCAACCACTGCCTTCCCCTGGTCATTCTCCACTCAAAATTTTCATAGTTATTATATTATGTATGGGGTACTTGGAAAGCACATTTAGAAGCTTCAAACCACTTGATAATGTTATTTTAAGATATCTATACAAAGGCTTGGAACTCTGTTTTCATGTTTTAGGGACTAGATCCCTGAACTCAGTCATTTGACCTCTTAAAAGTTATCCACAGTTGGACTGCCAACCTAGAAAATCTCATGGGTTTGTCATGGTATAAAACACATTAAGACTTTAAACAAAAGTTCCATCACTTTATTTAACACTTAAAAATGACATTTCAACCCTCTGTTAACACCTATAAATAGTTGGACATTTCCAAGGTACAGGAAATAAGTGTGAGGATGGACAATTTATATTGTTTTTACCATTTCCTAAGTTGTGAACCAATATCAACACTCCCAAATACACTTTTCATGCTTCAAAAGTCTTGAAACCATCACTAATATTTTCACCATAGTATGACATCATCATGGTAGGCTGTATGTACACCTTGAATGGTATGGAGGTAGTATGTGAAATGTATGAGAAATGTTATCATGAACTTTACCTTATAACCAACTCTATGATCTTCCAAATATCTCAAATGATAAATGATGATATCAAAATATTGAGGCAAGATTTATACCTTGTTTCAACATTGGAAAACTTTTGTAAGCACTTATAAGTGCACACTCTAATGACAGACTATGTGTATATTATATTTGACTATCACAATTCCCTTTAACACTCTTTGGAGGATCTAGTTTATTTGTTCCTACTTATAAACACATCTCAACCTCTTAAGACCTCCAATATAGATCCATGAACACACCAAACATGTCATACACATGTGATCAACATGGCTACAAGTGAAATTGAGCAAAAAGAGGATTGTGAGCATAACAAGACTAAGCATGATGATATGAGATAACAAATGAAGGTATATGTAAAAATATGGAATTTATCCATAGGAAACATCACATTAAATTATTATGAGACCTCTTTTGAGAATCAAACATTTTGTAAACTAGGAAAATTGACTAAGACTGCGCATGGTGGCACCTTCCTGCAACATAAGATATATTGCTCATCCAAAAACCATGAAACATGAAAATAAACATGGAGATAATATGATAAGAGATCCCACGTCGTCTAGATTCAACATCACTAATTGGTTTTTTTGGACTTGCCCAAAATGGATTAAAACCTATAGGGTGCATGAAATAACAAGTAGAAAAGCATAGTCAACTTCATGAGAGTGGTTCATAAATCACAAGCCACTATTATTCATACTATTGTTTTTAAAATTAATTTATTTGAATTTTATATCACCTCCCAAAGGCATTTGACCTGAAACCTGTTTAATTGTCTGTACTAAGCACAACCCTGCTGATCACTTTTGTATGTCTAGAAAGGCAAAGGAGTATAAGGGTTTTGGAAAAAAATGGAACTTCAAGATCATGTCAATCATTAATATGATTTTTATGAATATGAATAGGTGTTACATGACATTACCCCACATGACACACTTCCCCATGGGTTGTATAAGTGCCAAACTCACCTTTTTTAGTTGATTACTTGATATTTAGTTAGATAACTTGAAATATTATGATTTAAATAACATTACTGATATGTAATCTAGAATATTTTATGTTTTAAAGGAAAATAGGACACCTAGACACCTTGGGAACCATGCTACTTGCATTTATGACCCTTAAAAGCTTATTAAATGACCCAAAATGACAAATAGATTAATATGACTAAGGAAAGGATAATATATAATTAAATAAAATAAAATTAACTATAATAAACCCCATTCCAATATATTAGACCCATTAAAACATATAAAAGTCAAGTTTTTACCTATAGGGGCCTCAATTTTACCTACAAGGTCAAATTTGGTCAACAGTAATGACCTGACCTGATAGATTACATGGTCATAATATTTCAAATAACTTTAAATAAATATTCCAAGATCATAATTATGATAGGATACTTATTTTTGATCAAGATAATAGTAGATCAAGGTGATGAAGGTCTTGAGAACTAATGTTGCCTACTAGGCCTAATAAGGCCTAGATGAATGAAATAAATGCTTATGATACATGGAATTTGAAAATAAGGTTTGATAGGAGAGATAAATTAAATTTTAGACACTTAAAAAGTATGTGTAAACCTATTCAAGTCATTCACACTACTCACTCTCCATTAGAGGACATGAAACCAACCCTGATGACCTACAACTGGTCTATGTACCATGAAGACTGATTAAGCATAGAGTCTAAGGGTTAAATGGATTTCTTAGAGAAAATTAAGGTTTTCAAGAGGTATGAGAGTGTGAGATCCATACTCAAAAGGTTAATATATCTCTATGAAGGTCTTAGTTATATTAAAAAGAGTAAATATAGTCAATAAGGGTAACTTGTAGTGTTTTACTCATAAACCCTCAATCTTAGTCAAAGAGGTTGCAGAGGATATTGAGGGTAAACATGGTGAAAATTATCATTGGAAACTCAAACCAAGTGTCAAAACATCACTTTCAAACCTAATTTCTCCCTTAACCTCACAGAATGCATAGTTTACCACCAGAATACCAACTTCTTATGCTTAAATATTTTTTGATAGTTTTCATGGGAGATTAATATAATGAGGGATGTTATATGGGTAAACCTACTCTAAATTATAGGCATTATTTTTTAGGTTATGGGCTTGTATTTTATGAATCATCATTAAGATGACAAGGCACTCACAGGCTACTAAGAAGACTAATAATGACCAATTTGGAGAATTTAAATTATTAAACACATGAAATGACCTATAATGATTTTTAAACCTCATAAAAATGTTTATATAATCCAAATATATTCTCACCATGGTACTTCCCTGTACTTACACCTATATGGATTCAAGAAAAACTATACTTTTGTGAGATTTTGATCCTAAAACAAGGTATTGAAGACTGTAAATGGATATAAACCATTTAAAGAGGTGATTTGGGATGTATTTTAATTTTTAAAGACAAAAAAACCATACAATATACCCTAAAAGTACTCCTACATCTTTGGTTTTTCAAGGTAGTCCAAAATAGGCTTGAGAAAGGGCTAGTTTTTGGCCATTTATTAGTTTTACTACTTGCACATGTTTCTAAAAGCCCAAATTTTGAATGGAGGATGGTAAAGGCATTAGGAAATTACATAAAACACTTTTTTAAGGTTTCATATGTTTGGTATAAATATGGAGAAAAATCTTAGTTTCTAGGCAAGGAGGCATAATTAAGCCTAATTGGATAAAGAACACGAGCTAAAAAGGACACTTTCACTCAGAGTTAGGTCCTAAAACTTAGTATAGAGATGTAAGTGGATAATGGGTCATAAAATATTTTATTATTTATCTATTAAACTTCATAAATTATTATACACAAGGAATTTTACCTATTTTGAGGGCTACACGGAATAAAGCTAAATGAGACCTTTTAGAGCAAAATCACATCTTTTGAGTTGTTTAGTGGCTCCAATTGTCTTGTTATGGGTCTATTATGATGTTTAGAGGCCATATATATAGGTAAATTTATTTCTTCAAATCAAATCCAAGTTTTCTCACTTCTACGCCTTATTGCAAAAGAAAGAGTTCAAATTGAGAAACCACTATGTCAATACATTAGAGTTATTCAACATGCTAACCGAGGTTGCTTCTCACCTTATATTAAACTTAGAGGGAGAGAAAAATTAAAGAGGTTGGTTTTGAGAATATTTAAAATGCTTGAAGGAGTCTTTAAAATCCTTATTCACATTTTGGCCTCCTAGGCCAAATGTCAACCCCTACAACCAAAAACTTTCCATGAAACCCCTTTAAAGCTTGTTCATGGTATCTATAACTTATCATTATCACTTAAATTATCCTTGAAAGTCATTTATTGGCATGGTTTAAGGTTTCATTTTGGTTTTAGAACTTTTATAGATCATCATATATCATAGTTGTCTTGGGTCCTTAAGTGATGTATTAGGTCCTCATGGTGGTCCTTGGATGAGTAGAGAATTGTCAGAGTGATTTTGAGGTCTAGAAAGTGATCTATTCCCTGTTTCACAAGTTAAAGGTTTGTTACCAGAATTTAAGGTAGTTTGACAAGATTAAGGTTACCATTTCTCATATTTTTTAGGCTATTTAATCCATTTCAAAAAGAGAGAGATTTGCCAGCATGATATGAAGTATTATGATGTGTTTAAGTTTGTTATTCATGGTATGCTTATTCAACATGTTTCAAGCCTTGTCTAAGCCTCCAAAGGCACCAAATGATCCTAAAACATGCCATATAAGTCTATTTTATTTGTAAACCTTTGAAAAATGGGAATTTTTAAATGTAAATTTATCTAAAAGGGTCCCAAAAATGTCTCATTTTAATCATATTGGCATTTAAAAGTGTTTCATGCTTAAAGGGGTCCATTTTAGAACTAAAATCTACCTTTTACTCAAAAAATGGGTCCCACACATGGGAAAGGTATGTCTATTCAACTCCCCCAACCATACCATAGGTTTTGAAATATTATTTGACCTCCATTTCCTTCCTCCCATCCTCCAATGGCATTTTATAAATTGAATCATGAGAAAATGAAGGAAAAATTTAGGTTTTGCAAGAGTTTCTAACTTGTACAAATCCATATAGTACAAATATTACCAAAGGGATTAAAAAATATGTATAATGGGATAAATTAAAGAATCAAGTGAAGGGATCCATGATTTTTAATTTTAGAAAAGTTAAAAAACCATTCCACTCCCATCATCCTCCTTGGCAGTCTAGATAAGCTCTCAGGTTTATGCCCAGTTCATATAAGAGAGAGAAAGTGAGGACATGAGGATTGGGAAAAGGATGGGGGTATTTTTACCTTCCCATTCTTGGATTTTTTTTAAAAATTCATGGCATATGCTTTATGAACAAACATTAAGAATATGGGCAGTCAAATTGTCTCCTTCATCTATGCAAGGGTCAAAGTTACGTCAATTTTGGTGCACTCTTCAGATGGTTTTACAAATTTGCATTTGTCAGTGTGTTATAGATGTCCTTAAGGAAATTTCATGGTATTACCCACCCGTGTTTCACATGTGTTATGGTATGGGATCAAACAAATATTCATGTATTCACTTTTGCATACTACAAATAAGCTTATTCATGTTACAGAGCTTTTATGCATGAACATGGAGGATAATGATGGTTTAAGTTAATTTATGGTTCCCTTGAATAATTTTAAGCTTTATCTACCTAAAAATATCATAAATTCTACTAGATGATCAAAAGGGTCCTTCAAGTTCTATCTCCAATATGACTATTGTGCATGTAATGTGAGATTCTAACAAGTATGAACAGGTGTCTTGGTAGTGACTATAGGAAACTTTAAGATAATTTATAACATGATTTAATATCATATTATGTTCATATTAAATGATTTTGTTCTCATTCCTCCCACTTAATTACATTTAGAGTCACTCTCATCCTTAGCTCTTGAGAGACTAACCTCCATTCAAGCATCTACATGCCTATTGTGTAGACTAGTCACATGGAATGTTGGCTATTAGATGAGTTCTGAAGGATATTGGGGAGTTTTTATGGGTCATGGGGTACTATAAAATATTTACGTGTGTATATATATATATATATATGTATAACAAGGCCAAATCAAGTATTAATAGTCTCAACTTAGTCCTAAGAGCATAAGCTCAGTTAAGTCTCTTATGAGTATACATAAGACTATAGCTCCTATGTTGGAAGGACACTGAAGGAATGATGAATTTTAGGGTATTAATAGGGAAAAAATTAATATTAATAGAATAAAAACATGATATTATCACCCAAGGACAATAATGGATCATCATAATCACCTTCTCAATGACCACACATAGCCAGGCATACCTCATTCACCACCTATAGTTAGAGTTATGAGAGGAAGAGATAAGTGCATTGAATTTTGTATTAAAAGTAACTGAGAGTAAAATAGTGAGTGAGTAATTGTTTATTATAAACCCTTAGTATACACCTAATTATGTGGTATTTTGATATGGACAAAAGGGTTTAAGGCTTAACTAGGCCTATTAGGCCTAAGATAGGCATATATAGACATACATATGGAAATCGGAGATAATTGCACTTATTAAATGCATGATTAGGGTGGATATCTTAAATAAACTAAGGGATAGTGGTAATAATGGTCAGTGAGAACCAAATTTAAATAATTTAAATGAAAATCCATGAGTTATCCTTGTAGGGGAAGACTACTAGGTATATTCACAAACCATAAATAAGAGTTTGGTAAGTATATAAGAAGATAAACAAGGTAAGGGTGATGTTTTAAACCATATATAAAATAAATGATTTGGAATGGATATAAAAACTTAAAATTTATAAGAGTATGACAACACATGTATCTAAATGTTAATATGACTTCAAGGTACCAAGAATAAAGTTACCTACACCTACAATATAGTTGAAGTCATAGCTTCCACCTATAGGTATAATCACATGAGAAAGCTAAACCAAGGAACCTTATATAGGGATAAGGTGTATATATAAATAATTATATTACTTGTATTATATATTTTCTTGATATTAAGATAATTCATTGATCTATTTGAGATTGGTAAAGAGAGCTTTATGAGCTATTAGGTCTATCAGGCCTAAAATAAATATGCACATGCCTGGTTCATAGTGATTGAGGGTTTTTTTTTTCTTGTTTGAAGGTTGGTTAAGGTTTTAGAGTAAATAATAAATAAATATTAAGTATATCACAATGTTTAAAAGAGACTAAGAGACTTAGATAAGCAAAGAGACACTAAACTCAACCATTAGGGTTACATAAACCTGACTACGTATAAACCCTAGGTAAGGAGATGATGATATGTAGAGGATAAAGTGAAGGAATACAAAATCCAAGGAATGTAAATAACGTATGATGACATATTAAATGAGAGAATAGACTCATAAAAAATATGGAAAGAGATTAGGGAATACCAAGGTCCTTAATATCAACTACCCAAATAGTCAAGCCAGACATTACTTAGGTAGACCTACAAGATGACTGAGGCAAAGATGAAGATAAGTAGCTGAAATCAAGAAAAAAGGATGGAAATAATATGGGGAGTGTAATGTGATGATTTTGGGGAAACAAAAACACCTATAGGAGAGTCTAATCCCTTAGACTCAATCTAGTCCTATTAGGCCTAAAGCCATTCTTAAGACTTCAAACCCCACCACCACATTGAGGCATACTTAGACCTTCCCAAGTATAATTAACACCAAATAATATGTGGAGGGATGGTATAGGTCATAAAAATTATGTTTTGGGTATAATAAATTAAGGAGGTATCAAACTTGATCCAAATACCTATCTCAAACCCAACTCCCCTAAGCTGCCACATCAAACTACACTTTTAAGTGATCACATATTTCATCATAGAGGAACTCAAATATAATAATATTATAAGGAATTTTGAACCAATATGGAATCAAAATATATGTATGAAAGACTTGGACTAAGGGTCCCACCTCTATGAATCATTATTAAGACTGCAACCATGTCTAGAAAGCTTGTAAAGAGCTCAAAGTATGCCATCTTATGATCATATATCTTCATATAATATACATGGGACCCAAATTTTTTCAAGAGATTTAGGGAGGTATATGGTCTTAACATCCATGGCCATAAGTTTTGGATTGGATTTTTGTACTTTATGAACCATCATTAAGATGGTAGACCTCCAAAACCCTGCTTAAACCCTAAGACAGACCCAATGAAGGAAAAGTGGATATATTTACACTAAAAAAACCTAGGTGGACTTGATAAACACTTGAAACATGTATTAAACTAAGGGAATATGATAATTATGGTACTAAGTTATATGGGCTAGTGTACAGACCCCATAAAAATCATGTTTTTATAATATTTTTTATGTTTGTGAGGTAAAAATTTGTTTGAAGAGTTTAAAATAATTATATGGGGTGTTTTGAGGCTTGTTTCACCTTTTAAAATCATAAAATGTCCAAAAATATACTTGGAAATTCTTCTACAAGTCCTTACCAAACATCCAATCTACAAGAGCTAGTAAAGGTGGCCTAGTCACCTAAGTGAAGTTACAGGTGTGAACTACTTAGAAATATTAAATCTTGGTATGAAATGTTCATTAAGACTTTAATCATGCTGATATTTCCTATTATTAAGGCCTTTATTATATTTCATGGCAATTCAAACATAAATAGTCAAGTAACTAGGATTAGTAGCTGAGTATGCCTACTTGGTTAACAAAAAGAAGTATAGGTTGTCATAAAAGGATACTAAGGAGGGTCTATACATAATCATTAAAACTTGTAACTAATACATTGAAAGAGGAAATAACACATTCCATGGTTATTATGAAGGAAAGGGTAGTTTCTTGAACCTAAGTTGACATGCAAGGGAAGATGGGTTGTTAGATGCTTCATGGGGAACTTAATTGAGCCACTTTAATGTTTGTAACTATCAAAGGAGAGATGATTGACCAGACTTAGGTGTATATATATATTAAAGATGTAAAAAAAGTTTTACCTATCCTTCACCACTCCACCTCAATGCCTAAATGGCCCATTATGTTGGTATAGTGTTGTCATTTATGTCTAGATGCATCTGGTGAAGATGCATAGTGAAGTGGCCTTTGATGTATGAACTTGTGAGCCTGATGTAACAAGGTTATTATGAAGGCATGTTGATTTATTATGGAAACATAATAAGTATTGATTGCCATGAGAGAGAAAGGTACATGTCTAAGTGTCTTATATCTACTTGGTGTGGGAATAATTCTCATTGTTGTCAAAGGAATTATAATGGATATGAATGGAAATGCCAAATGGAATTGTTTTCAAAAGTGAATGGAAGTGTCAAATAAAATTATTATTGGAAGTGAATGGAAGTGTCAAACACAATTATTTATATAAGCGAACGAAATCTTAATGTAATTGTCAACAAAAATGTCAACGATTACATATTTTGGTGAAGAGGTACCTCTTGGATTGAAATAAAATAAGAATGAAATTGAGAAAATACATCATTCGAGTCTAAGGAAGAGAAAAAGAGAAGAGCAAAAAATGAAATAGAATATCTCTTAAGAAAAGAAGTGGGAATGGTATATTTATTTTAACGAAGAATATCATTTGAGAATTATGAAAGAGAGGAAAAAAAAGTATATAATAAAATTAGTGAGAGAGAAAGTGTAAGAGAAGAAAATCCATTATTCGATTGAAGAAGCAATCATAGATAGTGGAATCAATTTGGCTTGGGGTTGGTCCTCATAATCTAGAAGTTAGTGCTCCTATGGGTCTATGCTTATAAATTGGCTAGGTTGGTGCTTGGAAAAGTGAATTAGTGTCTCCAGTGGGTGGGTACTCATAAATTGATGAATTTGGTGCTTGGTTTGGAGATTTGTGTCTCTAGTAGGTCAGTGCCTTCAAACATTGTAAAAGAGTTATATATATATATATATATATATATATATATATATATATATATATATATATATATATATATATACATACATACATACATACATACATACATACATACATACATACATACATATGTATGTATGTATGTATGTATGTATATATATATATATATATATATATATATATATATATATATATATATATATATATATATATATATATATATATATATATATATATATATATGTATATGTAAGCAACATTTTTACCATAGTTTTCTCCTGAAAGGTTTTCCACATAAATCTTGTGTTCTATTATGTTATTAATTTCTAGATCTTAAATGTTTATGGTTGTTGTGGTTGATTAAATTTAAAAGATTATCTTATACTGATTCACCCCCTCTTAGTATAAGCTTGTGCTTAATAATCGGTAGTTCTTTCAAAATCAGTCTAATCGCTATAAGGTATATCTTACGAGCACACATGGCTAGTCATCAAGGTTAGGATGGGTTCTCCAAAAATAAAACACCATTTTTGATATAGTGAATTATGATTTTTAGAGTATAAAGATGAGAATATATCTTATGGCTCTAGGGTTTGATATTTGGTTATCGGTAGGGATAGGGTATATAACACCATCAAATCAGCCAATGGATTAGGATAGAAAGAAGGCATGTGAGAATAATTCAAAAGTGATGCATTCCATTTTATGTGGCTTATTAAAATAAAAATTTGTAAAATTAATGCATTGTGTGTCAAAAAAAAAAATATGGTTCAAACTTTAGAATATCTATGAAGTTGATGACAAGGTCAAGAAGGTGAAGTTTCAAAAGCATAAAAGATAGTTTGAAAGTCTTAAGATAAAATATGAATAAAATGTTGTATCCTATCTTCTCTATGTGGATGATATAGTCAACACCATCAATGGGCTAGGTGAGAAAATGAAATAATCAATGATAGTACATAAAGTACTAAGGTCACTTTTTATGAGGTATACTTAAAAAGTCTCAGCTATTGAAGAAATGAAGGACTTGGACACATTAAATATGGATGAATCACATGGAATTCTCATAGCATATGAAATTAGGATGGAAGTATAAAAACCAAAAAATCATGAAGCAGATTTCAAAGTATCAAATAAAGTGAAAAAGGAAAAACTTGAATCAAAATATAGCACTAGTGAAGAGTAAGATAAAAAAGACTCTCTATTTATGAGAAATCTCAAAAAAGGATCTAGGAGATATAAAGGTAAGATAATTTTTAAGTGTTTCAATTATGGAACAATAGGACACTTTTCAAATAAATGTCCCCATTTAAAATAAGAGAGTAATAATGATGAAGAGGAACATGATGAGAAAGAGAGTAAGTATCACAAGAGTAAGAAAAACTACAAATCAGAGAAATATGAGAAAAAATAGATATGATAAAGGAAATAAAAGACTTTTATTGAAAAAGGGCTAGTAGCTCAAGTGAGGAGATTGAAGAAGGTGTTACAAATAGTGATGGAGGTGAAGTTTTTTTCATGGGTATAAAAGATTGGGATAGTGATGAACATATAACTAGAGGATAATCTTGACGTGATTCAAAAGCTAGAGATGCATAAGTAGATCTCTAAGGAGAAATCTTAAGTGACTTGAATGAAAACAAAAGAAATAAATTCAAAAATATGATGAAGATGATCAAGATAAAGAAGAAGAGTTATCAAAATTTTGAGAGGAGTCAAAAATGGTTATATCATGAGTCAAAATGCTCAAGTCAAAGAGGCAAAGAAAATAAAGAAAAAGACTAAAATCAAACTAAAAGAAAAGAAGGAATAATGTGAGAAGATAAAAGCTAAGATTGTTTCCTTGAGAAAATATTTAGAAAAGGTGAATGCTAAATTGACAAGCAAATTAAGATTTGAGAAGAACACCAAGTTTATAGATGACATTATAGATTGTCAAAGGTCACAATATAATAAATCAGGTCTTGGATATGGAGATCAACAAAAGGTAACCAAAGAAGATGTTAAAATTGCTAAACCTATGAAAATAAAAGAGAATATTTACCCTAAGAATGAAGTCCTACAAGTAGAAGATAAAGGAAAGAACCGTTGGCATGATAGAATATCATTCTTAAAAATAGTCTGATAGGTACCAAGGATCATTTTATGGCCATTGATTTAATTACAATGTTTTTGGTCATAGAGAAAAGGAGTGTAAGAGACATGCAAGGAATGGATATGCATGGAACAATGGTATAAATATAGATAAGATGAATGGGAATGAAATGAATGAGTATGCATGGAACTATGGCACAAGTGAAAGATGTGAGATGAATGGGCATGGTTGGAACATAAACAAAGATTCATATGGTTTCTCAGGTATAAATTCATTTAATCCATTGTCAAAAGACATTGTATGTTATAATTTTAATAAGTATGGGCATATAACGAGATAATGTGGAAGTAATCCTATGGACTAGATCAAGAAAGAGGATGCCCGAACCAAACTCAAAAGAGAATTCATGCAAGTTTGGAAAGGATGAAATAACTAAACAATTAAAAGGAGTAATTTATGCTTATGCAAAAGGCACAAGTAATAATTGTAGGGAGGACATGATGGAGCACAAAGCACAAGGAGAAATGGAAATAAACACCATGTTAAATCAAGAGAGATATGATGTGCATAGTGGAAAGATGTTATGAAGAGGAATAATAAAAGAAGATATTAGAATAAGGGGTATAAAATAAATTCAATATTTTAATGAAGACAACTAAATAAGATAATATCTTTTTCATCTACTAACTATGAGAGGAAGCATCAACTTAGAGGGAATATGGTGTATAACCCTTTGACATTAATGTCAAAGGGTCAGAATTGAAGACAAGGGGAACAAAGGAGGGGAACCAAAACAAGGGGGAGTTCATATAATAATTCATGGGGATTTCCATCAATGACAAAGGGGGAGATTATTGGAATACTTATCATTGATGTCAAATGAATTGTAATGGATATGAATGGAAATGTCAAACAAAATTGTTGCTAGAAGTGAATGGAAGTGTCAAAAAGGAATCGTTGCTGGAAGTGAATGAAAGTGTCAAATGGAATTGTTGTTGGAAGTGAACAAAAGTGGCAAACAAAATTATTTATAGAAGTGAATAGAAATGTCAAAATTTTGATGGAAATATCAATGGAAATGTCAATGGTCACATGTTTTGGTGAAGAGGTGCCTCTTAGATGGGACACCTCCTTTGTGAGAAGTTTTTAAAGGCTATAAAAGGGAGTAGAAAGTATTGAAATAAAATAAGAATGGAATTGAGAAAATACATCATTTGAGTCTAAAGAAAAGAAGAGAAAAAAATAAAATAAAATATCTATCAAGAAAATAAGTGGGAAGGGTATATTTATTTTATTGAAGAATATCATTGGAGAATTGTGAAAGAGAAGAGAGTAGAAAGTATATAAAAAAATAGTGAGAGAGAAAGTGTAAGGGAAAAAAAACCATCATTTGATTTAAGAAGCAATCACAGATGGTGGAATCAATTGGCTTGGGGTCAGTGCCTCATAGTCTAGGGGTTGGTACTCTTATGGGTCGGTGCTCATGAATTTGTTGGGTTAGTTATTTGAAAAGGGGATTGGTGTCTCCAGTGGGTGGGTGATTACAAATTGACCGAGTTGGTGCTTGGTTTGTGGATTGGTGTCTCTAGTAGTTTGGTGCCTACAAACATTATAAAAGAGTTATATATATATATATATATATATATATTCCATGTAAATCTTATGTTCTATTGTGTTATTAATTTTTAGATATTGAATGTTTATGGTTGTTTTGGTTGATTAAATTTAAAATATTATATTATACTAATTAACCCCCAAATGTTAGTATAATATTGTTATTAAATCTTGGTGGATGTTGTGTTAAAGTCATGACAGGTCAAGACATCAAGGTCTTGTAAAGCCTTGTCTAGACCTTGTGAGAAGGTATGTACAGGTAGCATGGTGAAGTGAGTGAACTTAGGAATGTGAAAATTTGTTTGGAATTTTATGGGGTTGAGAGTTAGGTGTACAAACATTCATAATTATTTTAAGATAGGTCATTAAGTTTGAGTGCTTATGTAGCCTATGTCTAGCCATGTCATGAAGAGGCATGTGCATGATGAGCATGAAGACGAATATGCAGAGGTGTGTGTGGATGTATGAAATTGTTTTAGGATCATGTAAGGAATATAAAAAATGTGTATAAGTATAAAAAAAAAATTAATATTATTTTTCAAGTTTCAAGTGCTTGAGAATCCTAGTCATGGCACTAGTCATATCATAACTTGTAAAATCTTAGTGAGAAGGTTTGAGCATGGTGTCTTTGTGAGATGGATTAAAATAATAATAAGAGGTTTTATAAGGTTGATTTATCATGAATATGAGGCATTGGATCACTTATGAGAGTTTAAAGGTGAGCCTACAGGTGTAAGACCTTAAGTCCAACTCTACAACTAGACTAGTTCTAGACCCTACATGACCTAATGAGGTGTCATGAGGTATTGTCAATGCCTATGAAAGATGTAAAGTATTTTTTAAGAATGTGAGATGTTCCTTGAGTTTGATAATGATATGATTAGTGCATGGAAAAAGGCATGAAGGTCAATTTCAAGGCCTCATATGACTTGTAGGTCAAAGTCTAAACAAGCAAAAAGAGAAAATGGTGGCCAAATGAGGTATGAGATTCAGATTTCAAGAGAAGAATGAGTATATTAGATTTTTAATTGGTGTTACATATTGTTAAAAAAAATTTTACCAAGTTTTAGGTCATGGTTTTCAAGATAATGCATGAAAAGTGGGTTTAAGGTCTCTTGAGTGCATAAGATGAAGAGTTGTCTACCTGAGAAGGTTTTTTAAGTGATCATTGGCATATGAATAATTTTAATGAGGACATAATATATTAATGGTAGATGGGAAAGGGTCATAAATAAAATTTATAGGCATTATTTTTTGAAATGAGGGGCTAAGATTTAAGAATGATTGTTAATAGTGAAAGATGGTTTAAACCCTCAAAAAACCCTAATAGTGACCTAATATGAAAAAAGTTATTCTAAAGTGCTCAAAATGGATTGGTATGGATATTTAAGTTATCTAAGGTTGTATTAAACTCTTCCATGAATCTCTAGGTATGATTGGCTTATCAAGTGAGTGAGTGGAACCTATAGGAAAAGCCTTATTTATTATAGATTTATTGTAGTAGTCAGATTTGACTAAGTCAAAGATATTAAATGGATGGAAGAAAAAAATTATACTTATATTTGAAATCCATGTTTATTTATATATAGGTTATATCACTATTTTGTGCTAAACTAGTCATCCAAGACAACCTATCACTAACATACCTAATGGTGTAAACATTAAGAAAACTAAGTAGAAGTGAGAAGTTTATTAGGGATGTGTTATCATGTAATAGGGATGAATAAAATTACATGAGGGAAATATTAAATAATTTTAAGACATTTTAATTTTTTTTATAAGTGGTGGAGGTCAGTGGTTATAGTGAAAAAGTTGCTTATAAGTTGACTTGTTTGGTTTAGATGAGACAATACAGTACAAGATTATGAGATTAGTCTACAAGACTAATATTTACATTTGGAAATGGAATAATTATATTTAATATTGGTATAATTATATCATAAAAATTGATAAATATTATATGAAATTTGTCATATAGGATATTAAAGGTCATTGTCACCATGACTGGTCTTCAAGGCAAGCTAACCGTTCTAAGTAAGTATGTTTCAATAAGGAGTTTGAGGCTCTATTCCATGAGTGGAAGCATATAATATACATTGTATTTATATTTGGTACTTATATTTCCTATAAATTATTTTTATAAGGTTTGGTACTCAATGAAATTTGTAAAAATGTTGAAGCCAAAATGGCTTGTTTGGTAGAGTAAGGTCTGTGAGAGAGGTCAACAAATTGGTCTGCAAAATGAAAAAATGACATTAGATATTATGATATTTTTGTTGTAATTTTATATGAGGATTTTTTAGGATCATATTAATTAATTTTAATTCCTTTATTATTTTATTTCAAGTGTCATAAGTTCAAGTTTCCATGACTATGTTTTGAGGCTAGTTGGTAGTTCAGAGTGAGTATTTTGCAGAGATGAGTTTGAGCCTATATACCCTAAGTTGAAGTATATAATGAAGTTTGTGATGATACTGAGGTCATGAGGTTTTTAAATATATGATTTTTTTCTATAGTTTTTTATCTAATTTTTGTTTATTATTTAGTTGTTCAAGATAGACTTTCTATGTCTACATAGGCTTATTGTGAACAATGTTTTAAGAAAGGGTTCAAGTAATGGTTGGATATAAAAGGTGTTTTGGACTTAAATTTAATTTTAATAAGGTCTATTTATGTGATATATGAATTGATCATACTATGTGTGTATTTTTAAATCATTTTAATAAAGAAAAAGTGTAGTGTGCTCTAATGAAGGCCTTATTGAATTAGGTCTTCTTAAGGCCTAAAAGAGGTTTTGGTCTTATATGATGTGATCAACATATTAACATGTTTGATTCATATATGAAACTTGTTATATGACCTATTTAAAGGTTAATCCAAGTTTTTAAGTATTTATGGCTGACCAAGAAGGATATGAGCAAGTGACTTATATAAGAACAAGGCTTAAAAGGCTTAATTATTGAGTGAAATAACCAAGATATAGAGAAGTTGAATATCAAGCTAGAAGAGCAGAGTAGAGGATGTTAGGATGCCTATAAATCCATACCATGGAATCATGTAATTTATTCCTATCATTTGAATATAAAAATAAGGGTATAGGTATACAAATAAAAGATAGTAATAGGAGAATGTGACTAATATGCAGAGATGAAATAAAGAGCTATGTATGAAGATTAGAGGACAAGGAGAGAGCAAAAAGAGGACCATCATCTATTGAATATTTCAAAAGGGATAAATATGGAAGGAAAAATTATACTTGACTAAGTGGGTGCTTGGTCAAGAGGTGACTGAGTTGGTGTTGAGTCACTAAGGAAGTTGGTGTTTCCTTGCAAGTGGGTGCTTGCTAAAGACTCTATCAAGTCAGTGCTTGATAGACTAGGGTTGGTGCTCCAAGTTAAGTGGGTGCTTAAATAAATTTGATTCATTTATTTATAGGAATATTTTTCCAAGCTATGGTTAGTGGGTATTTTACCATGAGGGTTTCCCACATATCTGATGTGTCCATACTTGTTATGTGTATATTCTCATTACTATGTTGTTAAACTAGTTAATATTGCTCATATGATGATGTTGCTTGATGAATGATTAGAATATATATTAAAGTGAAAGTAAAAGTTTATAAGGATACTGATTTATCCCTCCTCTTAGTGATTATATCTCCAATAATTGGTATCAAAGTAGGTCCTTTGAGCTAGGCCTAACAACCTAAAGGTGATTCTAAAAATAAAAAACATGGATTGTGATGATGACAATATTTATCATGATAGCAATGAAGGTCTACCAAAGAATGATTGTACTGGTAGAATGAATTCTAAAAAATAACATTATATGAAAGATAAGAGTATAGATAATTGTTTCTCAAGCCACATGTTAGGAGACAAGAGAGGTCTTAGTTCTCATGTGGTTGATCAAAGCATTAAGAATGAAGAGTTGACTAAGAAGAAGGATTACAAGGTGAGTCATGATCAACTCATAAAAAAAGGTGGGTTGTTTACTACTATAGAGCATAAGCCAAATTTAAAAGAATGTCAATATTATTATTTGTCAACTCAGAAGAATGATGAAGAATCCAAGTCAAAGGTCAAGCCTAAGTTGACAGTCAAGCCTAGAAGGATGTTGAATAATATTTAGTCTTGTGAGAGTATGGAGATCTGGGAATCTCTTAAATTTGCGTTGTTCTAGTGCCCTATGAAAGGGGTGATTCCATTAGGATTTATGAAGACACTCATTAGTAATTGGAATCATGGTGGATGCTTATTGAGATTTGACAAGTGTTGTATGTTAAGTAAGTATGAATACATGTTGAAGATTGTTAAGTCTGAGCTGGAAGTGTGGTCTTTTGGCATGTTGAGAGGTTAGTTTTTGATATCTAGTCATAGTTGAGATTGATATATGTTGAGATTTGGTATTGAGGTGCTTGATCTATGTTGAATATGGTATGTGTGTACTATTGATTCATATGGTAAGCAAGTTATGGGGTTAGGGGGAGCATGATTTCTGATATGTTTCATGATTTTATGTGTTGAGATATTTGTGAGATATAGTTGAGTGTTTTAAGTGCATAAATATGACCTTAAGGTCATAAGAGAACCAAGGCACATGTTTTATAATCTCAGTTTGAATATCATCAATAAGACAAGTTATGATGGAGGTCTGTCATAATGAAGCATGTAAGCATAGACTTAGTTGATAGTATGATGCAAAAAAGATGTCATGATGAGGTCCGTATAATGATGGTTTGAGACAAATGAAGGAGATAGATTAATGAAATAAGAACATCTAAGATACCATATGGACATGACATTGAGTGTGATTGCTCTAGGTATTTGAATATGACCTTTGGGTCATGTATCATAGGTCTATATACTCAGTATACCCTAGTTGTGTGAGTTGAAGGTGATCAAGAAAGATAAAAGTTTGGTAGATAGTGAACTAGGTGTTTTACAAACCTAATGAGTAGTGAACTAACACAAGAAGGGATATCATGATGTAGATGGATCAAAAATGTCTTATAGATCTAAGAGGATGATAACATGAGTCTTTATGGTATGAACAAAGGTTAAAATTCCAATCAAGCATGAAGGAGGTTAGAAAAAGGTTGTTATTCATTTTATTACTCAAAAGGAAAGTATGAACATAGGGGGAGCTTGTTAACTCTGTGATTTAAAATTTCAAGTTAGTATGCAGGTAGATTTGAGGTTGATGTTAGATATCTAAGGATATTAAAAATAATCAAAAGTTGAGATGGAGAGATGCATGCAATTTAGATCTAGATGGTTTAAGAGGCATGATTTCTTGAGGAGAAACTCAAGCATTCCATAAGTTATCTTCAATAATTGGTATGATCCTAAGGTGAGTATTTGGTCAACATTTCATTATGTGATTTCTTTAAGTTTAGGTCCAAGGATTAGATAGTTGGTTATGGAATACCTTTTGTCATTAATGTTAAAGGGGGAGAAACACCAATTTGGGGAGAAGATATCAATTAGACTATAGTGTGTTTTACCATCAATGACAAAGTGGAGTTTATTGGTAGTGTTACCATTGATATCATTAATGTCAAAGTGAGTCATCATTGATGTCTAGATACATCTGGTGAAGATGTAAGGTGAAGTGGCCTTTGATGTATGAGCTTGTGAGCTTGATGTAACAAGGTTATTGTGAAGGCATGATGAGTTCTTATGACATCATAATAAGTATTTTTTTTTTATAAAGGTACAAGTCCAAGTGTCTTATATCTTCTTAGCTGATGTTGTGTTAAAGTCATGATAGGTCAAGACATCAAGGTGTCTTGTAAATCCTTATCTAGACCTTATGGGAAGGTATATGTAGGTAGCATGGTGAAGTGAGTGAACTTAGGAATGTAATTTTTTTAAAAAAATTGTATGGTATTGAGATTTATTTGTATAAACATTCATAAGTGTTGTAAGGCAAGTCGTTAAGGTCAAGTGCTTCAGTAGCCTACACCTAGCCATGTCATGAAGAATCATGTGTGTGATGAGTATGAAGATGAATGTGTAGAGGTATGACATTGTTTTAGGATAATTTAAGACATGTGATCAAGGTGTATAATCATCAAAAAGTTTTTTTAACATAATTTGTCAAGCTTCAAGTGCTTGAGAAGACCAGTCATGGCACTAGTCATAGCTTGTAAAATCCTAGTGAGAAGGTTTGAGCATGGTGGCCTAGTGAGATGGGAAAAAGCATGAGAGGTTATATAAGGTTGTTTTATAATGAATATAAGGCATTATATCACTCAAGATAATTTCAAGGTGATCCTACAATGGTAAGACCTTAAGTCCAAGTCTGTAACTAGACTAGTTCTAAATCCCTACTTGACCTAATGAGGTGTCATGAGGTATTGTCAAGGCCTATGAAAATTTAAATTAGTGTTTAATAATGTGATAGGTTGTTTTAGTATGAGAATGAGATGGAAATAACATGTAAATAGGCATGAAGGTCAATTTTAAGGCCTAATGTGACTTGCATGTCAAGGTCTAAGGAAACAAATAGATAAAATGGTGGCCAAAAGAGGTATGAGATTCAGATTTCAAGATAATAATGAGTATGTGAGAATTTTTAGTGGTGTGATATATTTTTTTACCAATTTTTATGTTATGGTTTTCAACATAAGACATGAAAATTGGTTTTAAGGTCTCTCAAGTGCACATGATGAAGAGCTGTCTACTCGAGAAGGTTTTTCAAGTGCTCATTGGCACATGAAGCATATGTATGAGCACCTAATATATTTATGGTATATGGGGAAGGGTAATAGATCAAATTTATATACATTAATTTTTTAAATGAGGGGATAATCTTTATGAACAATTGCTAATAGTGAAAGATGGTTTAAACCCTCAAAGAACCCTAATAGTGACCCAATATGAAAGAAGTTGTTCTAAAGTGATAATAATGGATTGATATGGACATTTAAGTGATTGGAGGTTGTATTAAACTCTCCCAATAATCTCAAAGTATTATTGGCTTGTTAGGTGAGTGAGTGGAACCTACATGAAAGGCCTTGTTTCTTGAATATTTATTATAATAGTCAAAGTTGACCAAGTCAAAGTTTCTAAATAGATGGAAGACAAAGATTGAGAATTTTATTTTATGTCCATGGTGGATTATGAATATATTATATCCCTTGGGTGTGCTAAACCAATAATCCAAGACAACCTATCACTAATAAACCTAATGGTGCAAATAGTGAGAAAACTATGTAGAAGTGAGAAGTTGATTAGGGATGTGTTATCATGGAATAGGGATGAATCTAAGTACATGAGGATTTTATTCAATAATTTTAAGATATTATAATGTTTTTTATTAGTGTTGGAGGTTATTGGTTATAGTGAAATTTTTTCTCATAATTTAACCTATTTGGTTCAGATGAGATAATAAGGTACAAGATTATGAGATTGGTCTATGAGACCAATATTTCAATTTAACCATGGTATAATTATATTTAATATTGGTCTAATTATCTCATAATATCATAAAAATTAATAAATATTCTATTTAAGTGGTCATATAGGTGATTAAGGGTCATTGTCACCATGACTGGTCTTTAAGGCAAATTGGCAATTCTGGGTAAGTATGTTTCAACAATGAGTTTGAGGCTCTATACCATGAGTAGAATAATATAATATAATTTTTTTTGATATTTTTTAATTTTATTTACTATCCATGCTTTATATAATTTTTTTTTACTCAGTGAAATTAGTGAAAATGTTGAAGCCAAAATGGATTGTTTGGCATAATAAGGTCTGTGAGAGAGAATGTCAAAAAATTGGTCTACAAGACCAATCATTGACATTATATATTATGATATTTTTTATATTAAGTTGTTATAATTATGTTTTAAGATCATATTAACTCATTGGAAGTCATTTATTATGTTTTTTAAGGTGTCATAAGTTTAATTTCTATGATTGTGTTTTGAGGCTAGTTGGCAGTTAAGAGTGAGCTTTTTACAGAGATGAGTTTGAGATTGTATACCCTAAGTTGAAGTATATAATGAATTTTTTGATAATTATGAGGTCATGATGTTTCTTAATATGTGATTTATTCCATATTTTTTAATCTAATTTGTGTTTTGCTTTAGTTATTCAAGATAAACTTTTTGTGTATGCACAAGCCTATTATGAACAATGTTTTGAGAAAGGGTTCAAGTAATGGTTGGATATAAAAGGTATTGTGGAATTAAATTGAGTTTGGATAAGGTATATTTGAGTGATATATGAATTTATCACACTATGTTTGGAGTTTTAAATCATTTCAATAAAGACAAATTGTAATGTGCTCTAATGAAGGCCTAATTGAATTAGGTCTTGTTAAGGCCTACAAGAGGTTTTGATCCTATATGATGTGACCAAAATATTAAAATTTGTGGTTCATAAATGAAACATTTTATATAAAATATTTCAAGGTCAATCTAAGTTTTCAAGTATATATGGCCGACCAAGTGTAGACACCTAAATCTGGCCACCAATAACCTCCAATTAGGGTTTTGACCAATTCTTGCTAAAATACACAATTTGGCCTAAAAACACTAAAGAAAATTAAACTTTGAACCTAAAATATTCAAGTGATGATTTTGGGTAGGGTATCTCTAAATGGGGCAATGTAATTTATGGTCTAGCCAACTTTAATCAGAGCATTCTAAGTCAAAATGCCAATTTTGCACTTGGGTGCTCTAGATTGCTCTTTTCTATCAAATCTCTTGCATGAGACACGTCCCTTCGTTATTTTTTGTTGATAACATCCTAAATGGGATAAAAAATACAACACATCTGACATTAACTTCCAATTCCAATCCAGTCAAATTTTAGACCAATAACAAGGCATTTTGATCAATTTGAGTAATTTGTGCACAAAGTGCTTAATCATGCTTAAGAGCTAATTAAACCAAATTAGATCCTGATTAAGAATTCCATGGAAAATCATTTAATAGTTATTTTTATTAATTAATATTTAATATTTTCATCAATAGGTGACCTCATTTCTTAGGAAGACATCCCTAGGCCATAAATGCCACAAATATCAGGATTCATGCCTCTCATGCCTCATCAAAGCCCTTCCATGCATATTCAATTCCCCTCTATCCCAAATATTTATGAGACTATTTATGGATTTTAATTACATAATTGGATTAATCTCTAGCCACACATCTTAATATTGAGATTGATGGTCCAGGTTGATTCTAGCCATTTACAAAAAATTATAAATAGGAGGCCTTACCACATGAAAAAAGGGGCTTAACTTGTGAAAAATTATAGTGCTACATTGTTTACAAATCCTCATGCAAATTAGTGTTATTATTCCCAAATATTGAGCCAAGCCAAGTCAAGCCAAAGACATAAGGTTCCAAGGAGAGATGGAGGTAGCCAAGCTTCCATTGATGCAGACTTCATGAGCACAAATCGAGCAAGCCACTATAACAAGCACTTTGGAGCATCCAAGGAAGCTAAAAGAAGTTTTTTTTTGCATTTTAGTTGTGTGTTTCATTAATTTTTGTTAACTAAGATCTCCCTAGTAACTAGGCCTAGAGATGTAGGATAATTAGTGTGTTTTTATCAATTTGTTTACATTTTTGGACTAACACAATACTAATCACCACTCTTGAGTCAAATTGCTAGTTCACATAATGACATGCCTAGTGGGATGCAAATAGCTTCAAAAAATTTATCACAATACTCCCTCAAGAAACTCACTAACATTTGTTATGAAAAATCTTGGAGTGGGAGGCTTAAAAGAGTGAAATAATAAATTAAAACACTTATTTTTGTAAGTCATAATTTTGTCAAAACACAGTCACAGTATTGTCATTTAGAGTCACGATATTGTGTTTAACTATTTTTATTTGGGACTAAATTTAACTTTCTATGTAAGTTTTGACAATACTAATACTCACTCAATCGTGGGATTGTTTTTCAACTCATGGGGTTGCTTAATTTAGTCATGTTATTGTCTAACACTTGTAGTTAAGTGACAATACCACTACTTATGTAGTCATGAGATTGTCCTGCAACTCGTGAGGTTGCCAAACTAAGTCATGGTATTGTCTCACCACTAAGAGGTTAAGAGATAATACCTCTACTTTTAAAGTTTTAGGATTGTCCTGAAAATCATGAGATTGTCACTATGAGTCATGGTATTGTAATGTGTAGAATTGAGCATTTTTTGGAGATTGGTTTGGGGTCATCTAGACTCTGTTTCTGATGATTTTTTTAAAACCATGTGTTTTTTTTGAATTTTCATAATATGCCATTAGTTTATCTTGAAGTTTTATAATTTTTTCATAAAACCTAATTTTACCCCAAGTATCAGGATTGTGACCTCGAGTAGCAGGGTTGTTGTTTGCAATACCACAACTCTTCAAGTCATGAGATTGTCCTAAAACTCATAGTATTTCACTATGGAGTAGTGGGATTACACTATGAAAAAATATTGAGACTTAATTTTTCAAAGTTCATTATTTCAAATTGAATTTAGCTTCAAGGCTGAAGGGCATACTAACTTTTTCATTGCAGGACCAAGCTAAAAATTTACTAAAACATACTTTTTAGACCTCTTTAGATGATTAAAATTAACTAAGAAAATATTTATTTTGGTGTGTATGAAAACTTGTTAGGGTGATTTATCAATCAAATTTCATGTTTTTCATTCAAAATTACAATTAAGACCAAGGGGTTAAATGAACACCACCTAATCTTTTGAATTTGGTGCTCAAAAATGAACTCCTTTTTCAGAGCTTTTATGTTCACTACTTGTTTCAATTAGCACTTTGTTTTCACAAAATAAAATAATGTTGCATGTATGCTCTTCCATTTTACCCCTTTAGGGAACCCTTGGAATCAAAAGTTCTTTCCTTATTTGCAAAATTACCTAGTCCAAAGCATAAAAAGAACATCATCTAAAGCACTCCCCAAAGACTCATCAAAGTTTGGGTGACCTTGAAAATGACCCTAAAGTCTTTTTATTTTATATTTTTTTATTTCATGCAAACTTGGCTTGTGAGGGGGATGTCATTGCCTCCCATGAGTTATTTAGATAAGCTTTGACCTAGGGTTTCACCTCCCAATACTGAATTCATTTGGATCCATATTGGAGTTGCACACGAGATGTAGTTACACTTTGGACATTGTACTACACTGAGTGAACAGTAGGATGTATTGGTTGAAAAAATGACTAGACCTTTTTATAACAATCCAAGTGATACAAACCCAAAATCCATGATTTTATTTTGCACTATTTGACGTGAAAGTCATTGTGCAATTGATTCCCCTAGATAATTTTGGAAACTTGTAGATCTTAGATAAATCCCTAATTGCCATAGAAGTATTGTTAGTACAAGGTGTGCCTCAAGGTCCATGTCATAATACTATCATTTGAGAGAAGGGGGGAGGGAGTGTAAAAACTCTACTATATAATGTGTATTTACATTTGGATAAACACTTAAAATCCTCTCAAATGATGTATATTGATAGATTCTAATAATATTAAGCAACCTTATCAGTTTAATATCTAAGAGTGATTAATTAGTTGGTTTTGTCCTAGATTAAAGTCTTATTTGGAGTCAAAACTTGGTGTCAATAAATGATCTAAAAAAAACACATGGTCCTCATTTTCCTTTGAAAAAGGGACGTTATGTTGCCCATGTGAATCATCAGTTTGCCTTATTTAGAGTTCATCAAAACTTGGAGTCATATCATCCAATTTGGTACAGTTATATTGCCTAATTGCGTCTATAGCTTTGCCAAAATTTGTTTAAGTCCTTCATTTATAATTTAAATTAGAAATTTCACCTTCATAAGTTCATAGGGTTGATGTGTTAAGTGGATTCACCATTTACACTAAACTTGAGGGAACTTAGGTTCAATTTCCAATTTGGGTTGAAGGCCATTGAAGACTCATGATCATTATCACCACTTGATAAACTTAAGCCATTTTGTGCCAAACACTTGCACTTTGATTCTATGCACCACAACATTTTGAGTCAAGAAAGGTATTATTATGCTATATAATTTGTGAGAAATTATCTTTTCCTTAGAGATTTTTTGAAACAAGCATTTTGTCACACCTTTTGGGTAGTTTAGCATTGTTATGCTACCCAAAACATTTCAGATATTATTTCATAGGCCCTCTTGCATAGAGTTCAAATTTGTTCCTACCTTTTCAAACCAATCTGAGTGTACCTTTGTGAACCTTTGTCTAGCATAGTTATGTAATTCACTTTTTTGTCTAGATTATTTGTCAAAAGAACCAAGTTTTACACCATTATTTGTGAGAAAAATAAACTATCTCTAAAGTGCCTTTTGTTTCATACCTTATACTTATTTGATCGAGTCCATGTCCAAGAATCAAATGCCTAGTTTTTGTTAGAAGTGTTTTAAATCTGTTAGATTAAAAATTTCATATATTTTCAAAGTCTAGCTTTTGATGTTGTTTGGCCAAGAGTATTAATGCATACCTTGTTTGAGCCTAGCTTTTGATGTTGAATTTTGGCCAAAAGATCTAGCAACTTTCAAATTTCTTATATTAGACTAATTTGAAACACTTCAACCTTAGCATTTGGAATTTTTATTTTTGGGTCATTTACTTAATATTTTTTGTGTAAGACATGTAACATTAGAAACTTAACATTAGCTTGAGTTATCACAAATATTTTCATAAACCTTTTGATCCTTTTGATGAATATAGACCAAGTTTGAACATCATCTTTTAGATATTGAGTTTTTATAACTCTCTTCCCTTTCTATTGTAAAGAATTAACTATGGATCCCAACATGTACTCCTACACTCATAGTGGACTCCTGTACAATCTAGGAATTAGTAATGTGGTTATGTAGGAAGAAATGGTGTAAGACCCATACACAGATAATATTGCTTATGAGATGGATCCATATCCCTCTTATAATAATCAATTAGGGGCACAAAGCCAAGATCCATTGGATAACTATTTGGTCAATACACCACCTTATTTAGAACAAGACCAAGAACAAACCACACAATACCTAGCTATAATACCCATAGCTAATAAACCAGTTCTTCAAAAATCATGCTCTACTAATATGCCTTTCACATATGATCCATTTTTATTTCAGCATCATTTTTTGGAAAACAAAGATGATATTTTGGTTTGAGCCATAGAGGTAGGGGCCAAGTTTCTAGTAGACTTCCCTCATGAGATTTTACCAAACCTAGTAAGAATGCCCCACAACATAATTTATGATCAACAAGCTTCTTCTAGTAATCCTTTGGCTCTAGTCCAAACAACATATTAGGACCTGAATATGCCTAGCAAAGGAAAAAACCTCATGAAATACCACTTTAACCAAATGTAGATGGCATACCAAACCTACCTAAATTTAGCACATAATTTCAATCAAATGACCATGGTGATGAAACCTCTTATTGACTTAGTTCCTTCAATAGGAGTTTTGATAGAGTTAAATGGTCAAGAAAATAAGAGTTTAGACCCATTCATGCAAAACACTTTGATAGATAATTTGCTACATATGCCCATTATTGAAGAAGTGTCTTTTAATTCTATGCAAAATAATGAGCAAAATATAGTGGACAATGTGCAAGCAATATCTAATCTAAATCAAAGTTGTACTAACACACAAACAACTAGTCAACAACATGTGCCTATAGTTAATCCATGAATAGATAATCATACCAAGGAATACAAGATTATGTACCCCAACCTTCACCATCTACTTCCCAACCTTAACCAATTTATTCATCAAGTATACAACCAATACGATTAGGTAGTCAAACAACACCCAATGTCATACGTCAACAATAGAATGTGATAAATCCTACTCTTCTTCAACAAGTGATGAGTAGTTTCCATAAAATCAGGCACAATATAGTGTACCAACACAATAGAGGTTGAATGTATTTCCACCTCATCAGGTAGTGACAAACATACCTCTTCAGTTACAGACTAGTGTACCAATCCAAAACCAAATGATGACTAGCCAACAATATATAACTATTGGTCAGTGACAGATGCCTAGTTTTCAACATGTGGTCACTTCCCAACAAGGATTTTTGAAATAAGGTGGATCCCATGTTTCTCAAGTACCTACTAGACAACAATTGGTTCAGAGACAAGGTCTTGGTTCACAAGTTCCCACTCAACAACAAAGTTTGATTAGTCAACAACATGTCCCTTTTTAACCACAATAGGTAAAGTATAGTTATATCCCTTTATCCCAACAAAAAAATCCTTCAATTCAAACCTTTATAGCCAACCCAAACTAGAATATCACACAACCAAATGTGTAATTTTAATTATATCCTAATCTACGTATGCATATTCCTGGTCCATTTCCCAACCAAACCAATATACCCCAATATACCTCTCCATCATACCCCAATCAAAGTGTCACATTTGTGACCTCCCAACCATCTACCCAAACCAATGTTCTCCCTCAAACCAACATTCCTTCCAATTACCTAGCCCAAGAATTGCAATAGATAAAGGATGTAATTACTTCCATTCAAGCTAGAAAATAGACTAAAAAGTTTAAGTTGGATGATGTGCATTCTTATCCATTCAACATAGAATACTTATAGATACCATTTCCCCTAGGGTATGAACCACCAAAATTTGACAAATACAAAGGGAAAGGTGACCCTAAAGCCCATTTAATTGAGTTCTTTATCGAATGTCAACCAGTGGCATATAGTAGTATATACCTTTTGGTTTTGTCTCCAAGGAGCTTGGTTGAATAAGCCTTGGAGTGGTTCTTAAAGTTGCCCAAAAACTTAGTAACAAATTTTAATGATCTTTTCGATAAGTTTGTGTAACAATTTTCTTCTAATCTTGAACATAAGATTTCATTGGTTGACTTGACACAAGCAAAATAAAAAGTTGGTGAAAGTTTTTCAAGTTATCTACAGTGATGGAGAGCCCTTGCAAGCCAATTCACCCATAGTTTACTAGATAAATAATTAGCCATTGTGTTTAGTAAAAATTTGCATAGTGAGATAACTTATCATCTATAACTACAATGTGCACATACTTTCAAGGAGATCATCGACAAAGTCTTGTTGATTTATCAAGCCCTTATTAATAAAGGGATCATCAAGCTTACTTCAATTAATCAAAATCAAGGTACTAATTAGGAAAGTGGCCAAAACCAACATCCAATCCAAGCACAAGAATCACAACCAGTACATGCCAATAACCAAGATAGACCAAAGTAATTCAACTGCAATAGGAATGTTGTGAGAAATGGAGTAACTGAGTCACGTCATGTCCAAATAGTGAAAACATCATCTGCACCACCTTTTCAACTTACTCCTACCCAAAAACCTCTCCAACCAACATTGCCATCACAACAACCAAGACCTATGTAATAAATGCAATAACCTTTACCATTGCAAACCCCTCCTCCAAGAAGAATTGCACCTACTCATCATGTATTTAGTAATTAGGGAGAGCCTATTGAGTTTATATTTTATAAACTTGATGCTGATAATATGATTAATTGGCCTATACCAAAGAATTATCCATAAGGCATTACTTATCCTGATTGGTACCATGAAAATGAATTCTATGAATATCATCAGGTCAACAAGCATAATCTATGAAGATGTGTGCAAATCAAGCATTTGATTGAGAATATGTTGGAGAATGGTGAGATAAAATTGGATAATGGTGATTTTACCTCTAATCAAACTCTTGGGATTTATCAAAACCCCTTTTCCCAATATAACACCCAACAATAACATAACAATCAACAACAACAATAATAATAACACCGATTGATGTAACCAAAAAATCAATAATATCAAAATCAAAGGCGAAACTAGTAAAATCAACAAAATCAAAAATGGAACCCACAACATCAAAATAATGTGTGAAACCAAGATTAGAATGGTAATAACCAAAAAAACCTACCATGTAGTTGCACATGACTAAAATAGGGTTGTAGGTCATATTGTAGGGGGTAGCATTAATACCATCTCCATTAATCCTAAACTGAGAAGTAATTAATCTAGACCATTGATAAATAATACCACTCAACAAAATTACATAGATAATCCTTTTTTGACCTAGGATTGCACATAAGAAAACCAAAAAATCAAGACTCCCACTTTTGGATCATATATTGATAACTCTCCCTTACCACGTGACCACATTCAAGTGCACTGACAACCAAGACTTGTCCTATTTGGTCCCACACCATTCCCAACATTTGTTAGCAATTATGGTCCAACATGTAATCCTGATTGCGCAATCATAACTTGAAGGTTTAATATCACTATCCCAGGCCCACAACCATTTTCCACTTTGCCTATTATCCAACCAACTATTAAAACTTGGAATAAACCATTCACCATTGACCAAAACAAGAAGTTTGATATTGTGGAACAATTATAGAAGACCCCAACACAAATTTCTATTTTAGATTTACTGTGAACATCAACAATCCACAAGAACATTTGAATGAGTTTTTAACCCAATCCACTATTGCCAATGATATATCCCTTGATAAATTTCATGCTTTGGTTGGATACCTAGCTCCAATCCAACAAGTCACATTCAACCAAAGTGATGTCTTTGTTTGGCCCACTCCATAATAATCCATTATATATAGAAGTTTATATAAAGTGGCATAAAGTGAAATGTGTCCTTATAGATAATGGATCAGGCCTCAACATAGTGTCTCTATATCTCATTAAGATTCTTGGGTAGACACTGGCAGATCTCTAGCTAGAAATGATAACTATCAAAGCCTATGATAATCAAGAAAGAGAATCACAAGGCACCATTAGCTTACCAGTTATCATTGGGTCTTTGACCCATGATACACTTTTCTATGTGCTTGATCTTGAGTTGTCATATAATATGATTTTAGGTAGGCCTTGGTTACATGAGATTCATCCAATCCCATCAACATTGCACCAATGTATCAAGTTCTCCCACTCAATGATGGAAGTGAATATTCCAAGAGATTTACACCCATATGAACACTACAAACATCTTGAGGTTGAGTTTCAAATCTACAATTACTAATATGGCATTAATCCAAGTTCCAAGTAGGATAAAGGAAAGGCCATAATTATTTATTCTCCAAAAGATAATTGCATAGATCCTAATACTTTAGATTCCTTTTCCCACATGCCGCGTTATGAAGCTTCAAATCATTTAACCAATTTAGATAATGGACCAAGGGAGTATGTGACCCATGATACCTTCCAGATTGCCAATCTATCTCAAAACCTAAAGACCTTTGGATGACCTAAAAGTACACCACACATGCATTGGATAAAAAAGAACATAGATAAGGGAACTATCATGTTTATACCGACATCTAGCCTAAAAACACACCCTCTTGAAGGGGATGAATCATGGTTATATAATGACAACCAAGCTAATTGTTATAAAAGTGCAAAGTGTCTTATTCCCAATAGGATCATGGAACATCAATATTATGAAGGAAGAGGCCTTAAACTAAATCAACAAGGAAGCATTGAGCCAATTTCTATGACTAAATACAAAATACCTTATGGAATTATATTTAAACCACCTGAGGGCGGCCCCACATATCTTATTTGAGTTCCATCATTGTTGGCTAGTGATGATGATGTCGATAGTGAAGTAGAGTCTGATCATAGTCTTATATTTGATAACCTAGTTGAGACTATCCTATTTGATAATAATGCCATTTGTACCCTTACCCCAGTCATTTGTCACAACCCATTGCAATTATACTATCCCCAACTGATAGATTGGGATCAACAAGAATCCAGTTTATTGGTTGATGAGTTTTAGAATGATGAGGCATTCTATGATTTTCTAGGTCTTAGAGACAACATTTTGTTGTGATATCATAGATCAAGATTCTTAATTACATTAGATCCTAAAACCTATTTTGGAGATCAGGTGAACACCCTTAACCAAAATTAAATAAATAAAACATTGAGGTCCCAAAGTGAAAACCTCTTTAAGGCACTTTTTGACTAGGGAAAAAGTAAAGATAAAGGCTAGTCTAGTGATGAAAACTTGTTTCAGGTACCATTAGATGGGTGTGTTCATTCTTCTTTGAATTTAGACCAAGAGACCACCAATGATGAACTTGCCTATGGATCTGAGTTTAGTTTTGTGTAATAACAAGTATTTGATGGATTTTTTCAAGAATTTTTGAATATTTTTGCCACATGGATAGATCTCCCATTAGGGGACTCATATTCATCATGCTTAGGAGACATTGAAGAATAAGTCCTAACAGAGGACACTGATATAGTCCAATACTTCAAGTGTTTGCCTACTATCTTAGAAGATGATTTGACCCTTCTAATTGAAGATACAATAAAGGCAAACATCAGGAATCCATCAGACCCAAAATGGATAAAATTAGGCATGTCCCTCACTAAGGAGGAATGTGAAGTCTTTATAGATGTATTGAGAGAATTTATAGATATCTTTGCATGGGCTTATTCTGACATGCCAGGTTTGGACCCTGCCTTAGTTCTACACCACTTTGTGGTCAATATTGATGCCAAAGGAGTGAAAAAAAAGCTACATAAAATACATCCTCACATTGTTGTCTTGGTAAAGAAAGAGTTAGAAAAAATCTTATAAGTAGGATGTATCTAGTCTATTGACTACTCAAAATGGATATCTAATGTTGTACTTGTTAGCAAAAAGCTTGAATGAATCAGAATCTATACTAATTTCTAAGACAAACAAATCTTATCTTAAGGATGAATTTTCATTTCCTAATATTGACATGATCATTGAATCCACAATGGGTTATGAAATGATTTCACTCATGGATGACTTTTATAAATATAATCAAATCAGAATATCACTAGAAGATCAACATAAATCAATGTTCACCACTCCATGGGGAACATTTTGTTATCAAGTAATGCCATTTGGTATTAAAATTGATGGAGCTACATATAAAAGGGATATTACCATCATATTCCATGATATGATGCATGATATTATTGAAGACTACATCAATGACATACTAGGAAAATAAAAAACTAGGGCCGACTATCTAATAGTGTTACATAAAATATTTGAAAGATTATGCAAGTATAAATTTTGATTGAATCCAAAGAAATATGTGTTTGGAGTAACCTCAATAAATTTACTTAGCTTCATTGTGTCTCATAGGGGCATTGAAGTTGATCTAGCCAAAGTCCATGCTATAACTGAGATGCCACCACTAACCAATTTAAAGTAACTCCATAGTTTACAGGGTAAGATCTAGTCAATCTGACACTTCATCTCTTAGTTATCAAACAAGAGTCATCCATTTACACATATTCTAAATAAGGGAGTTTCATTTCACTAGGATGACCACTCCCAAATAACTTTTCAACAACTTAAGGACTATCTAGTTAATCCACCTATATTATTACCTCCTATGCTAGAAAGGTTGTTCTTATTGTATCTATCAGCTACCAACAATGCCTTGGGGGAACTTTTGGATCAGCGTGATAATAATGGAAAAGAGAATGAAGTATACTACTTAAGCCATACCTTGGTCACATATGAACACAACTATACACCTATTGAAAAATCTTATCTAGCCATGGTCTTTGTAGCTTAGAAATTATGCCATTACATGTTGAACAATAAGACCATGGTAATTTAAAAAGTAGATCCACTCAAGTATCTACTATCTAAAACAACTTTACAAGGTAGAATGGACAAATGGATCATGCTTCTTAGTGAGTTTAACATAAAGTATGTCAATCAGAAGGGAATCAAACGACAAGTCCTTGTAGATCAACTTACTAAATCACCCCTTGTAGACACAAAGCCACTCACATTTCATTTTCTTGCTAAATCCATAATGACCATCATTGACACACCTCTTGAGGAGTAGCTCTAGAAGCTATATTTTGATGGTTCATTTACTACACATGGATTAGATGTAGGCCTCTTATTTATTAAACCATAGGGGGATCTAATCCCTAAATCATTCAAAATCAATTTTCCTTGTACAAACAACATGGCTAAGTATGAAACACTTATCATAAGACTTCAACAGGTAGTACACTGGAACATATCTCATCTCCAAGTTTATGGTGATTTTCAATTAATCATCAATTAGGTCATAAACTATTTCCAAACCAAAGATGATAAGTTGGTTCCATATAAGGCTATGGTTTATACCTTAAAAGAATTATGAATATCCAATTTGAGCATATACCAAGGGATAGTAATAGAACTACAAATTCCATGGTTATTATTAGCTCTTTGATTCAACAAATAGATAAAGATAGAGAATATCAGTTCTTTGTTGAGAATTTGGTTGCACTATCTCATGAACCTCTAACTATGGTAATGATGTGTGATATTGTTAATCCTAATTATATCTAGTAATTAGATATTTAAAAATACCTTCATGACCAAGTTATACCACCTAACTTATCTCAAAAACAAACCAAAGCCTTTATCCATCACTCCACTCATTATACTCTACTTGGATCCACCCTTTACCACCATAGTTTTGATGGAACTTTGATTCATTGTTTAACTTCGCTAGAGTATACACTAGAATTAAGAGAAGTTCATGAAGGGGTATGTGGATATCATTCTAGTGGGGTAGTTCTATCCAAAAATCTCTTACATATTAGTTATTATTGGCCTATAATGAACACAAATGTAGCTACGTATGTAAACAAGTGTGACAAATGTCAACAACATGCTAATCTAATTCATATCCAGCCTAAAATCTAAAACTAATGTTGACACCATGGCCATTTTCTACATGGGGACTCAACCTCATTGGGAAGATCAACCCTAATTCATCTGATGGACATAAACATATCTTTATTACCATCAAGTATTTCACTAGGTGGGTTGAAGCTATACCCCTCACATGACTGAAAATCAAATTTCCAAGCTCATCTTTAACCATCTCATTTTCCACTATGGTATCCCCTCTGACATTAAATTTGATAATGGAGGATCATTCAAGAACAAGGATGTTGAAAATATAAGTACCAAATATAAAATCACACAACATTTTTCTGACATATTACCCTCAAGGTAATGGCTAGGCTGAAGCATCAAACAAAACCATTATCAATACTATTAAAAATATTGTCAACGATGCCAGTCATGATTAGTTTTTATAGATATTATTTCCCTTTGGGCATAACATGCCAATCATCATACTCCCATAGGAGCCACTCCATACTCACTTGTTTATGGTACAAAAGCCATCCTTCCCATTAAGGTCAAATTACGTTCACTATGCATATCTTTCAAGCATGCCATAGTTGATCATGATTACCGAGTAGCCCACCTATAAGAGCTAGACCTTCTTGATGAAATATGCATAATTATGCTCAATAATCTTTAGGCATATCAGAATTGACTCAAAGGCCACTACATTTGACATGTCAAGTATAGAACATTTTAACTTCGTGATCTTATTTTTAAAGAAAACCAAAAGAATACCATGGCTGAGAAGAAACATAAAGGTAAATTCAAACCAAATTAGATAGGGCCTTTCATCATTATTGTAGATTATGGGTTAGGAGCATACAAGCTCACCACACTAAATAGAGATGAGCTTCTTGAGCTGATGAATATTATTCACCTTAAGCAATACTATGATTAAGCATTAGGGTGTATTATCTATAAGGATCATTTTATTTGTGCCATTTTATCACTATTCTTCTTTCTAAAAATATCATTCTTATCCATCCTCTTAGCCTTATCCACTTTACCATTCTGATCTATAGACCAAATGTATTCTAAATCCTATCCTGTTTGACCTTGGTTTCACCATTGGTTGCACCTTTTTAGCACTAAAGAATTTGATCATTTTCATTAGTTGTTTTGAGTAATTCATATAGAGATTGTATTTTGGATCAGTATGATAGAAGTTTTGGCAATTGTATCCATCATTTATTGTTCCTTTATTATTACCGGTCTTGTTACTCATTATAACCACCTTTGGGAAAATTAGTACCATTGATCTATGTTTTTATGTCCTAATTATAACCACTTATGGAAAAATTAGGGGCAATAGTTGTTTATTGAGCCTTGACATACCAACTTGCCACTTCCTATGGGATACTATTCCTTTTTACCAACTATGGTTGTTTTGTTTGAATTAATAGATACACTAGTCTAATTCATCTGCTATAAGGGTAGAACTACAATGACTTGAGGTCTTACTCTGGGACTATGTAGACAATGATCGATACTTTCTGAGGTCATTTCATTCATCCTTTACACCATGTTATCACTATTTTTCAAGCAACCTAAGCCATGATTTCACCATTTTATGAGCAACATAAGCCATGCTCTCACCATTTTACAAGTAACCTAAGCCATGCTCTTACTATTTTGTGAGCAACCTAAGTTTTAATTCTCTCACCATTTTGTGAGAAACCAAAGCCATGATCTCACTATTTTTTGAGATTTAACCATTTAGCATCTCATCATTCTTGATCGAGTTAAGATAATTCAAAAAAATCCAAAAACATTTGTAAAACTGATAGAAAACACCAAAAATACTAACCACTTCTTCACCTTAAGGATTCTAGGAACCCTTACTAAGTTGCAAGAAAAACACTTGTCACTTAGTTTCCCCATCCTTTTTGGATTTTTCTCTCATGCACTTGCCATTTTTCAAGACCATCCCTTTTCTTCTATCACATCCATTCTATTTGTTTCATCAGTTCTCATTTTCTTCCCATTTCCTAGAAGAACTACATTTGACTTGAATTTTTTGTTGGATATTACATCCATGGAACTATGTAGGAAGCATTCATTTGCCTAGTGCATCTAGAGATATCTCGGTCACCCCCTTCTTTCTCTATTCTCCTATTTTATTCATTTGTTAAGTTATCACATATTTTATAGGGGTAATGTTCATATGGTTTCTATTATGTTATTTGTTTGTTTGTTTGCCTATTTGTTTGCTTCTAACACTGTTGCCTTGATTTATTCTATGTACATTCATTAGGTGATTCCTTGTACACACCTATACTTGAATCCATCCATATTCATATATTTACATTATCATCATGGTTTCTATCATTGGTGCATTATTTTTTTATTGAGTATTAGATTATGGGAGTCAATCCTCATGCATATTTTAGACAAGTCCTCATGATGTTATACCATGATGCCTACCGGCATATGCTATAACAAACTTTAGCTTCAAGAATTCTTGTCAACAATGGTGGCATTAACATCTCTTTGGCACTAGCATCCTGATTCAATCCTAGTCATATCCAAAATATATAAATTAACCATGAAAGAATTTCAACATTTGTTAGTTCAGATGAGAATCTACCTACTAATAGATTGTTCTATTTCATCATTACCCTCCATGTTAAGTTACCATCATCAATCAGGTGATCAATCATGTTTTCCATGATCGGGGTCTAATGATTATAACTACCTAGGGGAAAATCATTGCACACCATCCCACCTACGTTTCTCAATGATTATAACTTCCTTTGGGAAAATCATTGTGTTGTCACCACTTTATATTTTTTTCCCATACAAGGGCACACTATTATCTTGTTTATCTATCCTAACTAGGGCAGCTCCATCTTCTCAATGATTATAATTACCTTGGGAAAATCAGTGTTATCATACCATGTTGCCACTATCAGGGTACAATGCTTATAACCGCCTTTGGAAAAACCATTGTACACCATCCCACTTAAATTATTAGTGATTTTGAATACTTTTTCAATATCATTGTGTTCTCTTCCCATCATTTTCTTTTTCTTTGGTCCCATCATCTCTAATATTTCTTTCGAGGGACCGCTTGTTGACCTTTCTTTGTGCCAACCATTCCCTTGAGGGGGCATCATATAGTTAGTTTATCATCATTGTAGTTGTAGCCATATAAGACCTTTTCATTCTTGGAGAAGATGTTATTGTGCTTATATCTTATAATGCCTTCCCAAATAAGGGAAAACTATAGACACCTAAATTTGCCCACCAATAACCTCCAATCAAAGTTTTAACCAATTCTTACTCAAATACACAATTTGGCCTAAAAACACTAAAGCACATTAAAGACTTTGAACCTGATATAGTCAAGTTCTGATTTTGGGTAGGGTATCTCTAAATGGGGTAGTGCAATTTATGGACCAGCTAACTTTGATCAGATCATTCTGAGTCAAAATGCCAATTTTACACCTAGGTGCTCTGTATTGATCTTTTATATCAAATCTCTTACATGATACACATGCCTTTTTTATTTTATGTTGACAACATCCTGAATGGGATAACAGATCCAATGTATCTAACATTGACTTCCAATTCCAATCTAGTCAAGTTTTAGACCAATAATAAGGCATTCTAATCAATTTGAGTAATTTGTGCACAAAGTGCTTAATCATGCTTAAGAGCTAATTAAACCAAATTAGAGACTAATTAAGAATTCCATGGAAACCTGTTGAATACTTATTTTTAGAAATGAATATTTAATATATGCATCATTAGGTGACCTTATTTCTTGGGAAGACATCCCTAGGCCATAAATGCCATAAATATCAGGATTCATGCCTCTCATGACTCATCAAATCCCTTATATGCCTATTCAATTCCCCTATATCCCAAATATTGATGAGCCTATTTATGGATTTTAATTATATAATTGGATTAATTCTTATCCACACATCTCAATCTTGAGATGGATGGTTCAGGTTGATTCTAGCCATTTACAAAAATCTATAAATAGGAGGCCTTACCACATGAAAAAAGGGGCTTAACTTTAGAAAATTTATAATGCTAAATATTTTCTAAAGCCTCATGCAAATTAGTGTTATTATGCCCAAATACTAAGCCAAGCCAAACCGAGCCAAAGACATAAGGTGTCAAGGAGAGATGGAGGTAGCCAAGCTTTTATTGATGCAGATTTCATGAGTACAAATCAAGCAAGCCACTACAACAAGAACTTTTGAGCATCTAAGGAAGGTAAAAGAATGTTTATTTTGCATTTTAGTTGTGTGTTTCATTTATGTTTCTTAACTAAGCTTTCCTTAGTAACTAGGCCTAGAGATGTATGCTAATTAGTGTGTTTTTATCATTTTTTTGCATTTTTGGACTAACACAATACTAATCACTTCTCTTGAGTCAAATTCCTAGTTCACACCAAGAAGGATTTTAGAAAGTTAATTATATAAGAACAAGGTCTACTAGGCCTAATTATTGAGTGAAATAAGTGAGATATAGAGAAGTTGAATATCAAGCTAGAAGAGTAGATCAGAGGATGTCAATATGGATATAAATCCATACCATGGAATCATGTAATTGATTCCAATGATCTGAGTATCAAAATAAGGGTATAGGTTTATAAATGAAAGATAGTAATAAGAGAAGGTGACTAATATGTAGAGATGAAATAGAGAGCTATGTATGAAGATTAGAGGATAAGGAGAGATAAAAAAGAGGACCATCATATATTTTTTATTGAAACAAGGACAAATATGTAAGGCATAAGTCTACTTGGATGAGTGGGTCCTTGGTCAAGAGGTGGCTAAGTTGGTGCCAAGTCATTAAGGGAGTTGGTGCTTCCCTGTAAGTGGGTGCTTTCTAAAGATTCTATCAAGTTGGTGCTTGATATACTAGAGTTGGTACTTCATGTTGAGTGGGTGATAAACTAAATTTGATTCATTATTTTATAGGATTTTTTGTCTAAGCTATGGTTAGTGGGATTTTTCCCATGAGGGTTTCCCATATATATGATGTGTTTATGCTTGCTATGTGTATATTATCATTACTATGTTTCTAGGCTAGTTGATATTGATCATATGATGATGTTTCTTGATGAATGATTAGAATATATATTTAATCAAAATTAAAAGTTTATAGAGACATTGATTCACACCCCCTTTTCATTTATTGTATCTCTAACACATTAAAGATCATGAATTAAGAGGGTAGTGTATGGAGAGAACATGGTGATTGTTTTGACTGCTTGTAATTGATGATGGAGTCATTGTGGTCATTTATGACCTATTATCTATACCTCCATGTCATTTTAACTCTATCTCTCTGTCAATTGTTATTTATATTTAGGCCTTAAGGCCACTATACACATCCCTCACATGGTTATGAGGAAACTCTACCTAGATTTGCATCTTGTAAACCTTTTGGACTATTAATGGACTATTGTAACTTCTCCATGATTAGTCTCTAGTGTGTATATGATTGTTTTTATGTGAATAAGTGGTATAATTCTCCATTTATAGGTCCTTACCACACCTAGATGTTGGTAAGTTGTCTTATGTAAGTAGTATGATGTGTTAAAGGTGTTGGAAATATTGTCATTAATGTCAAAGGTCTAACATTATTGGTGAATAAGGCCCCATTACATTTAATGATGTTTGTAATAGTTATACCTTAGCTAATGTGTGTTAATATTTATTTAATATTCATGAGTATATTTTTTGTTGCATATAAGATAAAATAAGGGCCCATGGAGAAGTCAAAGTGTCATGGGGTAAAGACAAAAGAAGAATGGGATGCATTTTCTCATGAAGAGTCATCTTGGGGAATTCTAAGAGTCATCAACTGTAGACAAAAGAGGAAGGGCACAATTTCTCATGAAGGGAAACTTTGAGGAATATGAAAAGTTACCAAGGTAAAGACAAAAGAGGGAAGGATGCTTTTGCTTATGAAAGGTCACCACATGAATTTTCAAATGCAAGGATATGAAGGGTCATACAAGTTTGGCAACATTTTCCATGAGGATTGAAGGGTCACAAAGGGTGAATGCCAAAGGTCATTTGGAAATCTATAAATAAAGGCTTGAGAAACCATTTGTAATGGGTGAGATAGAGTTTGATTTGAGATAGTAATATCTAGCTTAGAAAAGCATTTGTGAGAGATGAATATGATTTGTATTTATTATATCTAGCTTAGAAGAGCAAAGGTGAGAGAGAGGAAAGAGATATTGTAATGAACTATCATTTTTTGAGATAAAAACATTGAGAGATAGTTGTGTGGTATACACAAAGGGGTTGGTGTTCCTATGGGTTGGTGCTCATGAATTGTTACTGTGTTGGGCTCAGAAAAGGGGTCGGTGCACCTATGGGTTGGTGCTCATAAATTGTTTATATGTTGGTGCTCAACAAAGGGGTTGGTGCTCCTATGGTTGGTGCTCATGAATTTTTGCTGTGTTGGTGCTCAGCAAAGGGGTTGGTTCTCCTGTGAGTTAGTGCTTACAAATTGTTGCTATGTTGGTGCTCTTGTGGGTTGGTGCTCATGAATAGTTTCTATGTTGGTGCTCAAAAAAGGGGTTGGTACTCCTACAAGTTGGTGCTCATTCACATACTTGATTTCTTTCTCCATGGTTTTTCACACATTGGGTTTCCATGTTAAATCTGGTGTCTCTCTCTAACTTGTGTGGTGTTTATTATTTTAGTTTTATTGCATATCTTGAATGTTTGGTTAAGTTGAATTTTATTAAGGGAAAGTTTTATAAGATATATGATATAATTATTCACCCTCCCTCTCAGTATATCCCATGCTTAACAATTGGTATCAGAGCTAGGTTCCTTTTGAAAAAAATTACAGCTTGAAGGTAGATCGAGAAAGCACAATGGCTGGATCACATGAAGGATTATCTACAAATAAGGCCCCTTTGTTTGATGGGATGAATTATGATTTTTGGAGCATAATAATGAGGACTTATTTGATGGCCCTTGGATTTGACATATGGAAAGCGGTGGTGGAGGAATATGAAGAGCCACAGACACTTATAATTACTCCAACAGAAAAGAAGGCAAGTGAATGTAATGCTAAAGCTTTAAATGCTATTTTATGTGGTTTGTGATCTAAATTTGTTAAATTTATGCAATTTAAATCTACTCATGAAACTTGGGTAAAACTTTAGAATATTTACAAAGTGATGGAAAGGTTCAACAAGCTAAGCTTCAGACTTTTAGAGGATAGTTTGAAGATGGAAGAAGAAGAAGATATAGCCAGTTATCTTTTGTGAGTTGATCAAATAGTAAATCAGATTCAAGGTCTTGGAGAAACATTGGAAGAGTCAACGGTGGTACAAAAAGTTTTGAGATCTCTACCAATGAGATATGATGCAAAGGTTTTGGCAATCGAGGAGATGAATAATTTAGCCAAGCTAAAGATGGATGAGCTTCATGGTATACTCACATCATATGAGATAAAGATTGAATAAGATAAACCCTCAAAGAGAGAAGAAACTTTCAAGACATAAAATAAAGAGAAATCTAAGATTCAAGAATCAAGTGATAGTTCCAGTGATGATGAAGATGACAATGGATCTCTTTTCATTCACAATCCAAAAAGGGGAATAGGTAAATATCAAGGAAAATTTCTATTTAAATGTTTTAATTGTGGAAATATTGGACATTTTTTAGCTAAATGCCCAAATAAGGGTAATGATGATGAAAAAGGAAATTATACATTCAAGAAGAATTTTAAAGGTAAATTCAAGAAGGGATTTGAGAAGAAGAGCCTGTATTCTAAAGATCCCAGCTCAACCGAAGATAGTGGAGTCAGTGATTCATAAGAAGAAGAGATTCTATTCATGGACATACATGAAGATGCCTCTACAAGCAAAAGTATAGATGATCAAGAAGAAGAAGAGGATGAATCCGAATTGAATCTGGAAGGAGAACTCATTTGTGCCCTAGAAGAGTTAGAAGCTGTTGAGAAGAAGAATCAAAGATTGAAGTGCCAGATTGAGAAAAATGAAAAGGAGTCAAAGGAAATAATTGATGATCTAACAACACACTTGAAAAAAGCCAAGAAGAATGAAGAAGGTCTAACAAAAGAGCTTCAAAAATTAAGAAAAGAATGTGAAAGGTATTTATTGAAATTGCCTCTTTAAAAGAAGACATTGAGAAAGCAGTCAATGATAAAGTAGTTAGTGATTCAAAATTTGAAGATAGCACTAACATATTGAATAAGATATTAGAGAGCCAAATTTCAAATTCAGATAAGATAGGTATCGGATTTGAAAATAAAAAGAGCTATGTTTAAGCTCTTACAAAAGAGGAAACAAGGGAAGAAGTGAAGACTATAGAGGACATTTCAAACAAAAAATGTTGGAGGGAACAAAGCTACAAAAGGCAATCAGGTTAGATGTATACAAATAGGTCTTATTTTTATGGTTACTATTTTTATTGTAATGGATATGGTCACAAGAAATTAGACTGTCAGAAAAGAGCTAACCATTTTAGAAATAAGAAGAAGAAAAATCATGTAGAATCAAGCAGAAGATACAACTCTTTTGCTCCTCTATCAAGCTTTGATGAAGAGGCCATAATATGTTACAAGTGTAACAACTTCAAACACATAGCTCGATACTACAGAAGTGTGTTTGAGTCAGTCAAGAAGGATTAGAGTTTCAAAGCTCCATTAATTAAGAAGAAGGTTTAGATATGTTCATGGCAGAAGAAAATACCTGAAGATTCTATGTTGGTGTAGAAAGCTTTACATGTAAGAAATGAAGACCAACCATGGTTCATTGATAGTAGATCTTTGAGGCATATGATAGAAGATAAGATTAAATTCAAAACTCTAAAGAAGATCAATGGTGGCATAGTGAAATTTGGAGATAAAACCATAGCCAGGATAGCCAAAAAAGGTACTTTGAGTTTGGATAATGTTAGAACCAAGACTAAGAATGTTTTGTATGTAAAAGGTCTTAAGCATAATCTATTGAGTGTTAGTCAAATATGTGATTAGGGATAGACATTAAAGTTTTATTCAGAAGTTTGTGAGATTAGAAGAAAAGATTCAAATGAGTTAATTGCAGATGCTCAAAGGATAGGCAACAATTTATATGTATTATCAAATATTTTTTCATAGGCACGACCAAAGGACACATTCAAATATCTGCAAGAGGAGTTGGGAGTAATTTCTATTACTTCCTACCATTGAGATTCAACATTAGTTGAGGGGGAGCTAAGTGTTATCTCTAGGTAGGCCCTTTGCCATTGATGTCAAAGGTGGAGAATAAAAGGTACAGGTGCAAAAATAGGTAGAGGGAATAGGTATAGGTTGCTATAATAAGGGGGAGTTACTGTAGGTTTTTCAAATGATAGTATGTGCAGGATTCAGGATGTGGTAGTTTCAGGATTGAGGTTTCCATCAATGACAAAGAGGGAGATTATTGGAAATATTGTCATTGATGTCAAAGGTCTAGCATTATTGGTGATAAAGGCCCCATTACATATAATGATGTTTGTAATAGTTATATCTTGGCTAATGTGTGTTAATATTTATTTAATATTAATGAATATATTTTTGGTTACATATAAGATAAAAGGAGGGCCCATGGAGAAGTCAAAGAGTCATGGGGTAAAGACAAAAGAAGAATGGGATGCATTTTTCCATGAAGAGTCATCTTGGGGAATTTCTAAGTCATCAAGTGAAGACAAAAGAGGAAGGGCACAATTTCTCATGAAGGGACACTTTGTGGAGTAAAAAAAGTCACCAAGGTAAAGACAAAATAGGGAAGGACACTTTTGCTTATGAAGGGTCACCACATGACTTTTCAAATGCAAGGATACAAAGGGTCATACAAGTTTGGCACCATTTTCAATGAGGATTGAAGGGTCACAAATGGTGAAGGCCAAAGGTCATTTGGAAAGCTATAAATAAAGGCTTGAGAAGCCATTTGTAATGGGTGAGATAGAGTTTGATTTGAGATAGTAATATCTAGCTTAAAAGAGCACTTATGAGAGATGAATATGATTTGTATTTGTTATATCTAGATTAGAAGAGCAAAGGTGAGAGAGAGGAAAGAGATATTGTAATGAACTATCATTTTTTGAGATAACAACATTGAGAGATAGTTGTGTGGCATACACAAAGGGGTTGGTGCTCCTGTGGGTTGGTGCTCATGAATTTTTGTTGTGTTGGTGCTCAGCAAAGGGGTTGGTTCTTCTGTGGGTTAGTGCTCATGAATTGTTGTTGTGTTGGTGCTCAGCAAAGAGGTTGGTGCTCCTGTGGGTTGGTGCTCATGAATAGTTATTATGTTGGTGCTCAAAAAAGGGGTTGGTCCTCCTGCAAGTTGGTGCTCATTCATATACATGAGATTGTTTTCCATGGTTTTTCCCATATAGGGTTTCCACGTTAAATCGGGTGTGTCTCTCTATCTTGTGTGGTGTTTATTGTTTTATTTTTATTGCATATCTTGAATGTTTGGTTAAGTGGAATTTGATTAAGGGAAATTTTTATAAGATATATGATATACTAATTCAACCCACTTCTTAGTATATCCCATGATTAAAAAAATGATGGTGATCATAATTGAAATGTAACCTAGTTGGAAATGTTCAAATATAGGCCTATCACTCATCACCTCCAAGTTTTATCCATCCATCATGACCTTCATGTGAAACACTATTGCATAGAAGCCTTAGAGAGTGTTTCATTTTAGGTTTGTCCATTAGTATTATTAGAGATATAATTAAGTGGACAAATGATATTAGTGCATCACCTTCAATACTCTAGGTTTCCATTATGCATTTTTTCTATCCATTTTTACCCCAAATTAGTCGGTATTAGTTATTTTGATCCATAATAGATGCACTAGGGGAGCTATCCCCATAATCTAGAGGTCTAGCTAAGTCATAGGTCACCCACATCCTTGGGTTATTCCCATGTTTCCCCAACCTTGGAGATAGGCTTCAACCACCTCCTCCTAAGGTGTAGGTTGGAGTGTTAAAATCCTCAAAGAGACTTTTTCCCCTCCTATGCCAAGTCAAATATGATTTAAAGTATCTTCTAAAATCCCACATAAGGTGGATATACCTCATAAATGGATGAGGATAAATATTAAATGGAGAAATTGATGAGGAATTGAAGACCTATTTTCAAGGAAGAAGACTTATTCATCAAGGAAGATAATCAAACTAATATATAGGGTGTGCAAGCAAGAATATAAGAACATGAATGACTAAACATCCAAGAATCAATGCTAAAAATTCTTCAAATCTTCCAAAAAAAAATCCTGTTTAACTCTTACACCATTCCCTAAGAAAATAAAAAAAGAAATTGGGAAGTGCTACATTGAATTTGGAGGAAGACTAGGTGGATGACACATCCCTAGATTTTAGGATTTTGTTTCTCTCTCTCTCTCTCCTTTCTCACTTTTTATTTAATTATGCCTAGTTCTGGAATTTGTAAGGATCCTAAACCTAAGTTTTGGTAGATAATTGATTAGAAAAACACTTGTACTTAGATCTATGAATTGAACAAGACTAAATTTTGGCCTCTTCAATGTTTGTGACTAGTGTAAGTTCATGGTTTCTAGATGAATGTCAATGATAATAAATACTTGTATTTGTCCTCTATTCTTTACCTATTTATAGGTGGTTAATCATCCTTTCATGTTTCATAATGTGATTGAATAGATCTATATGTTTGTCAAGTGTAATCATTCTTTGGTGTCCTTGAGAGACCTATTGATCAACTATCTTAGATCATGAATCGAGCTAGTGACCTCTATGTGAAAATTTGATATTTGGAGACTCTCCATTTAAGAGGTGAAATCAGGTTCATGTTTTAGTTGATCCTTCTTAGTGCATGTTAGGAAAGTGAAGGAGACATTTTAGTGTATCAACTTATTTATATAGGTTTTTTTTCAGTTTATCTTCCTTCCTTTTTCCTTGCAAGACTGGTAGTGTAGTGTATAGAGCCTAACTGATACATCAAGTGGAGCTAGGCCTTAGAATCTATAAATTCAATCCACATATTAGGCCAACCATAGCCTAGGATTGTCTCCATGTTACTCCAAACTATGAAGGATTGAAATAACCTTCACAAGGGTGCAAGTTTGAGTAGGTAACAATGTTTTAGCATTTTCTCCTAGGATGAGACCTTTGTTCAAAAAAGACCCTAACACTCTTGATACTCCTAGATCCTATTGAAAATTTCCTTAATATCCTCTCAACTTTATTTGTCTATTTATACCTTTTTAATAACTCATCCAGTCACCATGAGTGATATACATATTGACTTAGGCCTATGGGACAAAACATTATTATCTACTCAAAAATACACCCTTGTGAAGGTTGTTTCAAGTCTTCACAATTTGGAGTAACATGGAGACACTCTTAGGATGTGGGTGGTCTAATATGTGGATTGAATCTCTAGATTATAAGGGATATATCCCCTTGATGTATTAGTTAGGCTATCTACACTACATTATTAGTCTTGTAAGGAAAAAATAATGAAGATAAACTGAAAGAAAACCTATCTAACTAAGGTGATACACCAAATGTCTCCTTCACTTGAATAACAAGCATTGAGAAGGCTAAACTAAAACATGAACCTGATTTCAACTCTCAATTGGAGAGTCTCCAAACATAAATATTTCACATATAGGTCACTATCATGATGCATGATCATATGTAGCTAATCAATGGGTCTCTCAAAGACATTAAAGAATGATTACACTTTCCAAACATACGAAGCTATTCAATCACATTATGAAACCTAAAAGGATGATTAAACACCTAAAAATAGGTAAAGGGGAGAGATATTTGGGTCTTGAAATTTTTAATATATGAAAGGGTCTTATTAAGCTTCAAATTTGTGGCATTGGTTGTTAGATCCATCTCCTCTCCTTTATGAACAATTGCTTAGAAGGCAGGGTAGTCTGAATGATCTAGTCAATCCCATAGGCCCATTTTTATTCCTTTAAATGGAAGTTTGAAATAGGTTGAATGTATGAGAATAATTAGAAAGGATGTAATAAGATATTCATCACTTTATTTATGGTTCTCCAAACCTTAATTGGTATGTGTGGGTCGAAGAAGATAATAAATATCCACATTGACGTAATTTCAAGTTTTGTAATTAAGGTTGAATTTTTTTATTTAAGATATTATTCATCCAAACATTGTTGAATGTGTTTCACCATCTTCCTAGTATATTCAATACCCTCCAACCATCTGGCCACTCTGTTCTGACTTTTCTAATTGACATTCTAATATTTAGCCTATGGACTATGTTATGAGGTTTGTATACATAAAATGAGTTGAAGAGGCCTTTTTTTGCATGGTTTCAGTTTGTATGATGGGGTTAACCTCATAATAAATCTGATATATCAATGAAATAATGATCTCAATTTTTAAGATATCAATCTAGCCACCATAAAAGGTCTAAAGCGTAAGGATTCAGACCTATAGGTTTGCATTGCTAGTTGAAATAGATATCTAAAGTTTGACTTTGAATACCCAAATATGTTTTAAATATAATTCTTTAAAACTTGGATAGGTCCAAGGTCTATGGAAAATAGATGATCTCAAAAACCAATACTCAACATCCTCAATACCACCTATAGGCTAAAGAGTAAGTGTTGACGTTTCTAAGATTTTGAGTTGGTATGAAAAGAATATAAGATTACATATGAGATATAGAAAACAAGAAAATATATTTAATTAAAGGTATACTATCAAAGGGATCTCATTGAATGATCATTGAATTGAAGGAGTGAGGAGTCCATATAAACCTATAAGAGGTAGTAAAAGAATATACATGTATATAACATAGGAAGATGCTAATGTGTTTGTAGAGAGGTCTAATGTGAAAGATCCTCATAAAGCTTAGTTATCACTAAGGTATAAATGATATAATTTATTAAATTAGGTTTTTAAGATTAATCTTAAAACTCTCACCAAATCACTACCTATAACTAGCCTATTTCTTGATAGTGTGGGGAAAAAGAGCACATGGTGTAACAAATGAGTTTTAGAAGTTGTAAAATTCCCTAGATGTCACTTGGATAAATTACATGGTGAGTTGAATAAAATTTAAAAATAGATATAAGTAATCCTCAATTAAGATCATTCTCAACTTTAATAATGATCTGTCCTAGTGGAGACCTATAACTAGCCTATTTCTAAGCAAGTGTGAGTAAAATGACCATATGATGAAAGAAATGAAGTTGGGAGTTTGTAAGAGAAGTCATGAAAAATATTATAAGAATAATAAATATATAAAACACTCTCTTATATTTTCAAATAACTCATAAGTGACTGTTGGTAGTATAAAGAACAAGAATGCTAATTTGATCAAGTAAGCCTAAAAGGAGGTCATAATAGGACTGTGTATATTCTCAAAGAAGGTTTTTAAGTTTGAGTTGATTTTAAGTTTGAGTTGATTTAAAACTTCTTGAAATTAAATATAAAATAATAAAAAGTTGTATTCATTATTTTCATATTTTGAATATGCTTCCTCAAGAGGCCTCCAAAGCCTAATATAAAGCTACAAAATTGTGACAGGCCCAAATAAGAGAGACTAAGGTGTTAGTATTAGATATAGGTCCTATCAAAGAATATATAATGAGGACTAAGTGAAACCCTTATTGAGACACTATAGAGGTTATGACTAACTCAAAATACCCTATTCTAAAAATTCACCATTTAGTGAACCCAAACTACCACCTAAGCTCTGTATTGGACATATATAAGGAAGGTATGTACTTGTAGGTATGAAATGTATTGAGAGGATTATAATGTTTGATAGGATTAAAAGGTTCAAGATAGGACATTGATCCCTCAATGTTACAACAAAAAACCATTGAATGTTCAAAGATTTGTAAATGAAATACCAAGCCCAAAGTTGGTAGTCAATACTCCCAATCATAGATATATGATGTGTAGATATCAAAAATATGCACACCTATGCTTCAAAATGTTGAAAATCCCCCAGGCCTACATAGGACCCTCTTGGGACCAGTTTACACCAATTTGGCCGAATCAGGCCCACCCATAGTCAGATTCACAAGCTGACTCAATGTGGCCTTCAAGACCTCTTTCCTTTAGAACCTGACTATCGATGGTCAGGGTGACCATTGATGGTCAGGGTCCACCTCCTTAAGAAAGTAGATGCAAAAACACATTGATTTTCTAAATATAGATTGTATAAATCTTATTGTGAACCTTTACATGGATAATTTATATTTAGATGGCCTAGTTACACCTTCACTTCAACCTCTTTCTTTTGCCTATAAGAGAGAGAGGCCTATAACATCAAATCCATTGGTAATAATTATCAAGAGCACAGGGATTCAAGATTTTTCTTTTGTAGGTTAATCAAGCATCATCAATAATCTCATTAAGAGCTAACTTTCCATCACCTCTCAACCAAGTTCTCAAGTAATGTTACTCTATTGAAATCAAGCCATATTCTACCAACAAGATAGATCCTTCAACCACTCACCCAATCAACTTTTGGTAAGATAATTACTTGTTTGTAAATATTCATGTACTTTATTTCCATTTCACAATTAGTCCAGCTCTTGTCCATCTCCTAAAATCCATCTTTTAGATCCTTTTATTTAGCAATTAACAACCCAGATCTTCACATAGTAACCATCAATGATTGAATCAATCATTGATGGTATACACAACTAATGATAGTCAACTTGACCATTGAAAATCACCTTAACTACCGATGGTTACCCTAATTATTGATAGTCACTATGATAGTGAAAACTAGAAAGCTATTTTCACCCACTTACTCTCAACTAAACCTAATTTTCTATGTTTTTGATCACTCATAGACCTCTTTCAAATTTTATAAAGTATACCCCAACCCCTTAGCACTAGTATTAATTAGTTTATCACTAATTTGATCATTTTTAGTCTATTTTCTCAAGCAAGCATTCTTGTGTTCAATTTTAGTACCTTTTGATTATTGATGCAAGTACCTTCTTTCCAATTTTGTGAAGTTAATTGCTTAAAATGTGAGGATTGGCAACCCCAAAGGAATACATCACTTCTTGGATCTAGCTATTACTAGGTAATCCACCCAACTATCTATCTAACAAAAAAGTTTGCTTTAGTGCTTTCTTATCTGCAGGTCTTCCTCCTAAGCCAAAGAAGAGATCTTCATAATATTTTGATTCAATATGTGCACAAACAAATAGGTTTTTTAATCACACTCGTATCAAGTTTCTTTTCTCTCTTCCCTAGAACTTAAAGTGAAAAATTACATGAAACATTATGGCACGCCGAATGGGACCTAGAGTCTTTACTTGCATTTTTCTTTACATTTGTATGATCTTCTCTCTATTTGTGCTCATAATTGAAATTGAAATTAAAATTTATTTTGGGATTAAAATCAACTATAACAATCACTTGCTTTTAACATTCATTCACTTTGAATAAAATCATAGTAATCTTATCATAGCACCACTTTTATTGCACACACTAGCCAAACCACTTTCATCAATCAAACATCAAAATAATTTGAGACAAGGCCTAACTAGTAGTTCATCACCTAGAGATCACCTTACCCTTTCCTGACAACCATACTTGGAGGTCATTACCAAGGGGAGAACTAACTTAGCTCTCTCATTGAGTATAAAATCTAGATATCAATATATATTGGTTAAGCACCTAACACCCTTAGCGTTATGAGATCGTGAAGTGAGGGGGTAGGACATAATACCAAGCCATGTATTGATTCAAATATATATTATTTTTATCACCTAAAAACCTAAAACCAACCATAGACTGCTTCTATAGTACCTGATCTACAAGCCAACTTCTATCACACATTCTCATAAACTAAGGCATAAGCCAAAAGCAAGATTAAAATTAACCTATAGGTTTAATGCACTTTATAGTGTGTGTCTTTATCAACTTGATAATTTTATTATCTTCTTCCTATTTGAGTGGTGATTTTATTCTTTTTTTCTCTCCCCCTTTCTTGTATGGTTGTCACAAGCTTGCAATGAAGAGACCTAGTAGAGTAGAACCCATCACTCAAATCAACCTCTTCTACCTCTTCATCTATGGAGTAAATATCTAAGGAATAATACTCACCTCATTTATTGGGAATCCCTACTTTCCCTTAGGTATTTTCCCAAGGAGACATGGACTTTACCACTTTTTTGACAATAATCTAGTTTCCCTCCAACACTACCTTAACACCTCCACTCACCATGCCTTAGTTCCAACTCCACCTCAACACCCTCCTTATGGAATGCCATCCTAATTTATGAGGGGTATCCATATTTACATGGTCACCATCCAACCTTTAACTACCTAGGAATCTTTGTCTACTAACCCTTTTGATGCCATAGATAAAAACCAACCTATCCAACCAACCACTACCTTACACCTTTCACCCCTACCAATGAATCCTCCACCTTAAGAACAACCCTACCATTAACCCATCATAATATACTTATTTATAGAGCACCTACCACTAGAAATACCAACCTTCCCTCTATCAAACCTAACCCATTAGTCAATACCCATTTACTAAGCTTAGGGATATCTATCCCTTTTACTTCACCATCTATTAGCATGAAGGTCACTACCTCTCCTTTTGTTACCATCCCAACTACCATTCTTGCCCAATCCAAAAGAATCCCTTAAAAGGTACTCATCACACCTAATATAGGATACATCCATAACCTATAAGGTTATGTACCTACTACTCTACCACCATCATACACCTATCCTTACATACCACCTACCCAACCTTTAGCATCCACATTCCAAAATGTGATAGGCTCTCAACTACCAAACAACTACCAATATGTTACCCAATCTCAACCATAGTATCCACCTCAAACCAACCTAATGAAGATGAACATGGACAAGATGACAAACTTTAAGTCATACATTTCAATGGCTCATAACATCTAATCCTATAAGTAGATTTGTAAATATCTATTCATCCCTTTGTCCCTGTCAGACTTTACCATCCTCAATGGGAGCTTTCAAAATTTACCAAATTTTAGAGTAAGGAGGACCCCCAACAAAAACTTAGGGATTTTAGGCATACATGTTACATGATTTCTTATGATGATACCCTTCACCTCTGAACCTTCCCCATGTCTTTATCTAGCATGACACTTGACTGGTATAGTGCCCTTACTAGGCATTAAATATTTTATTTCACCCAACTAAATCAATTTTTATTAGATCACTTTTCCATTAACATTTCCAAGAAGGTCTCTATCACTTATCTCTATTCTATCAAACAATGTGATGATAAGTCCATTACCAATTTCATCACCAATTGGAGAAGCTTGACTAATCAACTTTCATTTTCCTTGCCTTAACTTGAACTACAGAGCTTTTTGCTCAATTCTGTGCCAAACATATATCTTCTACATTGTGTGTCCAAAGATTTAAAACTTTTGATGAATATTTTACCATGACACACAATCTAGAAAATTGAGCCATAAATGAGGGAAAATTGAAGTTACAAAATAAAAACTCTACCTTAAAGACCAATGAAACCTCTTCCTCCAAACCAGGTGACCAAGTCAACATTGGAACCAAGAGCAAGGGAACTATAAATGAAGGTGTCCTTAAAGCCACCCCTCCACCTAATGTAATTCAACCATATTCTGCCATTAACCTTAACTAAAACATAAATAACCCAAATTGAAGTAACCAAAAATATTTCACTCTGCTTGGAGAATCTTATGCCTCAGTTTTAGAAAAACTACTAAAAGCCAACCTTATACAATTATGCCCATCAATCCTCTCCAATAGTTTTTTTTTTCATTTGGCACCTACTTGGTACAATGAGAATGACCTTTGTGATTTTCAATGGGTAATTGGACACAACATCAATCAATGTAATACTTTCAAGAATGTTGTTCAGAACCTTATCAACAAGGGGTAACTCATGTTGGATAATCCTAATGCCCCTCAAAAGCAAGATTTTGACATCTTCAGGAAGCCTTTTCCCAACCATGCCCCTATTAAAAATGAGGACACATAGGCTAGATGTTCTCATGATGCCCACATATTTAATATGGTCTTGGATACACTTATCGAGAATCTATCATCTAACCTACCCACTTTTCCCCCACTTCACCTATTGAGGTGGTAGATTCACCTTCCCTTCCTTTGGAAGCCCAAATTGAGGAGGTTCATTTTTCCTTGAATTCACTCATAGAGGATTTATAATCATCAAGCACCCTTGTAAATAGCTTATATGAATAAACAACCCTTCCTAATCCACCATCTCCCCTAACCATAGAACATGTTGTTTGTATATTTTGTCGATCAGTGTACTGATAAACAAAATAGGTCTGATCAACCAAAGTAGGAAGATTGGTCATCCAAATGTGTAGGTTTACCACATCAAAAGGGGACTAATCTCTCCTCTCATCAAGGGGAGGTTCCCTATATATATATATATAAATAGAAAACAATACTCAAGGGTAGGATAAACCATCCATCTCTCTTTTTTCAGAGGTGATGCATGCAAATCAAAGGAAAAGACTCAAGGGAAATGATAAAAATCACTCCTCTTCTTTCAGAAGTACTATTCAACAAACCACAAGAGTATTCCTTGTAGTAATTACAGAATGTAACCAAGGATGTAGTAACCAACAAATTGAGATGTAGCACAAAGTCTCCACCTAAATTGCGCAAGAGTGAGATATGAAGGACAATGAGGGCACAAATTCATCCCAAGGTCCTTTACACAGAAATAAAAAGAAAACACACTAAAGGCAATTATGGGGGCACAAATTCTCTCCACAGTTGAATTCAGGATACCTTCTTGACTACTTTCACTAATTCTGCTTGTTAAATTAAAGGAACAAAAAATATATTAAGGAAAAAGACATAAGAACAATTTCCCTAACAACAAAGATATCACAACACAAAGTCTGAAAAGTCACTTGATTTCTTATTCCAATAATAAAATATGATCAACAATCTAAGCTCAAAGTCTCAGCAATGCCTTTCAATTTGGGCAGAGTTTCATTTTTGATTGTCAGAGAGAGATCCTTTTTACACTAATAAGAGAGTCCCTTATATAGCCTCTTCAAGATGAACTTGGGAATCATAACACATCATGTTGCATTGAACTTTGTTAATAAGATAGGCTGGAATTTAGGGGCATCTACCCATTTGCTTTTCTCAATGCAGAGAAACAAGTCACGCTATTGAAAGTTTTCATCTATCAATGTCGACCTGGAGATCTGATTCTTCTTCATCGTTCCTCCTTTTCTGGTTAATTGAATCGGTTCCTTGATTCAATTTGATGCTCTGTTCCTTAGTCTCTTCCTATTAATCTTGGCCTTAAAGCCTTTGAATGCATTTGGGTCTGTAGATTTAAAACTACAAGGATCAACAACTTTTTTATTGTCATAACTTTGATGTCTGTGGGCATGTCACTTTCCTTGGCAATTCATTCAGCTTTGTCATTTGAGCTTTCCCAGAGTGGACCTACCCTTCGAGCCTTGAGAAATGATCCACTTTGGGTTGAGAAGAGTCCCCCACAAGGGTATCTATCCTTCGAGTGATCTTCAGATGGCCTTCAGGCTAAGTTATTTGGCTCTTCTTTAAGGCTTTTCAAAATCAACAGCTATTTTATGAACCTTAAAATTGACATTTGCACACCCATCAATACATTTGAATTTCCAACGGCTAGTTCGTCATTCTTGACTTTGATGTCTTCAGGCGTGTCACCCCTTGGGATTTCTTCAGCTTTCTTGTTTTGCATCCTCTTGAAGGGAAGGTGACCCTTCAGCTTTGGGAAGTGTCCTTTAATTTAGTAGCTGAGAGTCCCCCGTAAGGGCACCTACCCTTCGGGGTCCTTCGGTAGCCTTTTGTCTTTGGAATCCTTTAGAGCTTTCTCGTAGACATTTTTACCATGGACTTTTTTTGAAGATATTTTCCCACAGACAAAAAGTCTGCAAACATTTTCCCACGGACAAAAAGTCCGCAAGAATTGTTTTGATTGCTTTGTCCTTGGCCTTTGGAAATTCCTTCGGGCTTTCCTCCCACAGCTTCTTTCCTAAATTCCTTCAAAGAAAAAGTCTAAAGGAATTATGCCTTAAACAAAATTTTGAAAGAACTTACCTTTTTGGCTTTCTTGAAAATGACCCTTCTAAAGGGTGCTTTTGTTGACCAAGTGCCCTCCGCAAGGGTACTTGTCCTTCGGGAGGCTCTCTTAAACTTTTGCATTGAACCGCTCCTTTGAACCAATCATTAAACCAAGCTTTGAACCAAAATGGTTTAAGCTGATGAACCCTTTGATTGAACCAAAAGCCATTTAACCATTTGATTGAACTAAAAGCCATTGAACCATTTGATGAACTGACTAAGTGAATCCAAAGCATTGAACCAACTAAATGAATTGACTTAGTGAACCGAAGCATTGAACCAACTGAATGAACCGACTTTGGTTCAATGGTTCATCGGTTCATTCTCTTGGATTTGGCTAAGTCCTTTTGATCCTCGTTGAACCAAACACATTGAACTTGTTGAACCTTGAACCCAAGTAGTTCAATGGTTCAACAGTTCAATGGTTCAAGCCTTGGAAACTTGTTCTTTTGATTGAACTTGCTTGTAGAAGCCTTTGAACTAGAATGTAGAAGCCTTTGAACCTAGAAGCGGTTGAACTCTTGCTGCTGATGTTGAACCTTTGAACTTGTTAAGCCCATTGAACCAAAATGGTTCAAGGTTCAACGATTCAATCCTTAGAAGCTTATCGATGAACTCTTTTGGTTGAACCTGGTCATTGAACCAACTTTGAGATCGCCTAAGTGTTGAAAGCTTGCTTCTTTCCTGGAGAGTCCATAAAAATCAACCTGTGAAGCCCATTGAACTTGGCCTGTAGAGTCCATAGATTTTCTTTTCATGTTGAGTCTGTAGATTTCTCTTCTTGCTGAGTCCATAGATTCAAGCCTGTAGAGTCCATAGATTCAATCCTGCAGAGTCCATAGATTCAAGCCTAGAGAGTCTGTAGATTTCTGAGAAGCTTAAAAAATGAGGAATTTGAATGCTCATGATAAATTTCAAAAAGGGAAGAGACAATTTTAGTTTGTAGGACCAAAATAGTTTAAATGTTGTCTCAAAAATGAGTGATATTTTTGGGGGACAACAACTAGCTCCAGTTGGGGAACTTCTATCAATTATAAAAAGAATTGAAGGGAGTAGAATCCAGAATCTCCAGTGTCTTCATGTGTACCATTGGACTACGGAGTCATGTTACCCAGAAATGGAAGGCATCAAAAATAGAAACAAACAAAACAAAATAGAATTAAAAACTATACAAATATACATATATATATATATATATATATATATATATATATATATATATATATATATATATATATATATATATATATAGATGTAATGATCTGATACTTCAAGAGTTGAAGTGTTTAAGATGCTACCCATTGAGAGGCAGAGAAAAGAGTGTGCCATCTTGATATTTCAGTAGAAAACTATTTTCACCATTGTGTTATGGGCCTCTCTAAAGGGAGTCAAACTTTCCATTCATCCCTTTTGGTTCTCTCCTTTTGTCCCACATCAGGACTTGATCATCAATCTGGAAATCATAATTTTTGGCCTTCTGGTCAAAGAGTTTCTTTACCAGACTTTGATGAGCAGCAATTCGATCCACCACCATGGTTGTCTATTCATCCAGCTCAGTTAGGCACATGATTCTTTTATCAAGAGAGCTTTCATATGTCTGATCTTCAATTGCCTTTGCTAATTTCAAGGTTGGAAATTCTAAGGTGATTTATATTTCAACATTGTTACCATAAAGAAGTTGAAAAGGAGACATACCAATTGCCCTCTTTGGTGTGATTCTATCTGCCCATAGAGCATCAATCAATGCTTTATGCCATGTCCTTTGATTGTCATCTACTAGCTTCTTGATGATAGTTACTAGATTTTTATTGCTTGATTTAGCTTGTCCATTCCCTTGTGGAAAATAATCAGAAGAGTGAGAGAGTGTAATTCCATAATAAAAACATAATTGTGTAATCTCCTGGGAGGTGAAACAAGTTGCATTGTTACTAACAATTTTGGTTGGAACTCCAAACCTAGAAATTATATTCTCCTTGAAAAAATTTCATACAACTTTTGAAGTAGCATGCTTAGTTGGGATTGCTTCTACCCACTTGGTGAAATAGTCAGTTGCTGTAATGACATAATCATGTACAACACTTGAAGATGGGTTTATAGTCCCAATAAAATCAATCCCCCATTGCTGAAAAAGTTCTTCTATAATCACTGGCTTGAGAGGCAGGGCAACTAACTTAGGTTTTCCAACAAATTCCTGTCAGAGTTCACACTTTCTCACCCATTTATATGCATCTTGGAAATGAGTTGGCCAGTAATACCTGGCTCACAGAATCTTGTGAGCAGTCATAAGAGTAGAAAATGGTCCTCCACAGGCTAGATTATGGAAAGATTTCAAAAGTTGGCTTTGTTTCTCTTTGTCTACACAGAGAAGGAATACTCCATCTATGCTTCTCTTGTACAAGCCATTCTCCCAAAGGACAAAATTGGTAGCTTTCAACTTGATAATCCTCCTTTCTTTATAAGACAAATAAGTAGGACATTCACCATAAGTAAGGAAATGAGCAATACCTAAATACCACTCATTGGTAGTGGAGACAAAAAGGACTATTGGAGTATCTTCCACTTTAGCTTCTTCATGTTGTGTATCTTCTGGCTTATTGTCAACAATTAATTGGCATAGGCCTTTTCCCCTGACCAGCTTTGTTGGCTTGATGTCTAGATCAAACTCTTGGATATTTGCAATCCAATTGCCTCTTTTTGTGCCAAAATCCTGCTGAGTTAATATGGACTTGACTGTGGTGTCAAGAACTAAGGCAGTAGTGTGTGAATTCAAGATATAGAATCAAAAATGTTTGACTACTTTCACCAGCACATAAGCATGCTTTTCTACATTTGAATACTTCATCTCATGGGTTTTGAGAGGGCAACTCATGAAAAAAATAGGAGATTCCATACCTTCCTTGTCTTGTTAAACAAGAATCGCTGAAAGCATGTGTTCAGAAGCATAGCTATATATGATGAAATCTTTGTTGTAATCTGGACAAACCAAGGTAGAGGCGTGGGCAATGGTAGTCTTGATATCCTAAAATGCTGACTTGCCTTCTTTAGTTCAGCTGAAGGTGATCTTCCCTTTCATCATGTTCACAATGTGTCTAGTCTTCTCAACAAATTCAGGGATGAACCTCCATAAGAAATTCACCTTTTCAAAGAAAGGGTGAACAACATTTTTGCTTGTAGCCAAATTAAGCTCTTGAATAGACTTGATTTTATTTGAGTCAATATTTATACCCTCTTTAGACACAATGTGTCTGAGGAATTTCCCCTCTGTTACTCTAAAAATAGACTTCTTGGGGTTCAAGGAAATACCATTCTGGCGGCAGCGCTCCAGCACTTGTTGTAAGTGGCGTACATGATCAGAACGATGCTTTGAAAAGATGGTTAAGTAATCAAGGTATACCACTATGAATTTACCTATCTTATCTTTGAAAGCTAGGTCCATTGCTCTCTGAAAGGTAGCACCAGCATTTATCAAGCCAAAAGGCATCCTTCTATATGCAAATGTACCCCAAGGTGTGGTGAATGCAGTCTTGTGTTGGTCTACTTCACCACCTTCAACTTGATTATATCCTGAGAAGCCATCCAATATTGATAACATTTTTGAATCTGTCATTGTTTGAAGCACTTGATCCATAATTGGCAAAGGGTAATTATCTTTCAAAGATAACTGATTCAGATTCTTGAAATCTACACAAATGTGAATTTCCTCATTCTTCTTCCTTATAGGCACTATGTTTGCAATCCATGTGGAATGATGGATTGGGAAGATGATTCTAGCATTTAACATTTTTTGTATTTCAGACAGAATAGTACCTGATATTTTTGAATTGTATTGTCTCAATTTTTGCTTATAGGGCATACAGTTAGCCTTGAGAGGAATGTCATGGTGGATTTCATCAAGTCTGAGAGACTTCAGGTCATCATAAGAATATGCTAAGACATCCATATATTGACAGAGTAAAGTGGTGAACTTGAATCTTTCTTTAGGGGTGTAGTACTACCAATGTTAACCATCTTGGGATTTTCTTTAGTAGTTAGATTTACTTGATCGAATCCCTGAGAGAAACTTGAATCTATTTTCTGTTGTTTGATGAATCTATCATGCTTGTCAAATAGTTTCTCAAGAGAAACCAGGCCTTTGGGAATTTTATTTCCTTTCAGCTGTAAGAATTCTTCATTTATATCTGAACTGGATTTAGAGGCTGATTCATACTTCTGAGGTTCACTGCCTTCAAAACATAGTTGTTCAAAATTATATTTTCATTCTAGGAAAGCAATGATTTGATGATCATCATTGAATACTTGCCAATAATCAGCATTGTCAAGAACACTTGGTCTACAGATTATCTCAATATTATACCTATCTTCTTTGAAATCTGAGTGAGGAACTAAAAGAGTTCCTAAAATAGCAAGTGCATCAGCTCTGTCATTAGATTCCCTGGGTATGGTAGAAATGTTGAAAGCATCAAAGCTTTCAATTTGGTCCCAAAATAGGTTATGATAATGGCGTAATCTTTTATTTTTTGTTTGGTATAAGTTTCTCACTTGATAAACCACTAGTTCAGCATCCCCTTTGGCATGAAGAAACTTGATGCCTTTGTCTTGAGCAACCTTAAATCCAAGCAACAGAGATTCATATTCAGCTGTATTGTTAGTGTTGCTAAATTGTAATTTATAAGATGAAGGAAACATATCTCCTTAAGGAGATATCAACACAATTCTAGCTCCTAAACCAGTAGAGGAACAACTGCCATCAAATTCTAGAGTCCATACCTCATCAGATACTATTTTTTCTTTAGACTTTCCTTCATTAGAGAGGGAGGGTCCTTCTTCATTTGTATTACAACCTACTAGTTCTTCTGCTATTCTAGTCAAACTAATTTCTAGGTTGACACTTTCAAGAATTTCATCAAATGTTTCATGCACTTTGTCTATAGATAGAAAGTAGCTACCCATACCTGAGGATTCAAAAAGAATTTGAGCTTCAGGGGCTGATATTTGGGTGACCACATATTTTGCCTCCTTTTTAGGGAACAACCTCTTCATTATGCCTTGTACAGGGATCCTTGCCTCATACAGGTCCACACTTAGTTCTTCTCCCATGTCCTTGCAAAAATTTCATCCAAGCAAAATGCCATAGGATTCTGGGACGTTAGCCACCAAGACAGTCATCTTAATTCTCTTGTCTAGAAAGGCTGCAAATGTAAATTGGGCATCTTTGATTTGCCTCAACAATGGTACTTGCTTGTTCTCCATGGAGAAACATCTCCCAAATGTCTTGGTCATTGTGAGACCTAGAGACTCAGCTACTTTAGTAGGCATGACATTGTCAAATGTGCCTGAGTCTATAATACAATTACTTAGCTTGTGACCATTTATTAATAGGGAAACATAGAAAGGTTCTATTTTCCCAAGGGCAGCTGGAGGAGTAATGACAAGATTATTCGAAATGGGCATGTTCTTTGGTGAATCAGGAGTTACCTTTTTATCTTTTTATCCTATAGGGATGGTTTAGTTTTTGACATATTAGACCAACTTATTCAATTGATCAGGATTGGACTGCAAATATTCAAATTTAGACATTTGTATTTTTGATATGATCAATTATGTCAAATGGCTGAATTGAGCTAGGTACAGAGGAAGGTATTTCAACCTTTTAGATTTTAGGAGGGATGGAAGGAGGGATGGTTTGCAAAATTGAAGTAGAAGGTGAAGATGAAATTGATGTACTTGTCTTTTGGGTGATCACCAGATCCTTTGACTGGAAAGGTAGAGTGGTTCCACACTTAGCAATTGTAATTTCTGGTTGAGGTTGCTCCTCTGTCTTCCCTTTATTAGCTTGCTGGGCTGATTGGTTCTTGGACCTGGTAAAATCTGCATATGATCTATCAAAATCTTCTCCTTTACTTCTAGGTTCATTTTGGTAGTTCAAAAAACCAATGTGGGAGTCACCAACTGATTCTTCTTGATTTTCTACAAGGAGATCAACGTCATTTTCTTGATTCAATTCAGGTTGGAAAGAGAACCCTAATTCTACTTCGAGATATCCCATTGCTAAATTGATTGGAGGAGCTTCTAGGGCAAGTTTCCCTTGTGGGGAAGGAAGGTGATTTTATTTCCCTTGAATCCTAGTAACATTACCCTGATATGACTAATTTTAAAATGTCCTTCTTGGCATATCTCTATATGAAGGAGTAGATGACATTCCTTGCACCATTTTCTTTTTAAGAGCAAGCAACTCATTTGCCAATTTCTACACCATTGGATCTATGGTGCTTATAGATGCATATTCAAAAGATGATGAAGGTCTATTTCTATTTGGATCTCTTCTTATCTTCCCTACTAAGATGAGATCATCTTCTATCTCAGTGGCCAAATGTTGAGTTGTAGTGAGATCTATTTGACCAGCACGTCTCAAAAGAAAACTTACTTCAGGTAACTAAGAATTAATGAAGAAGCATTTGAGATTCTCAACTGTAGGTCGAGCAATTACAAGAATTTTGTTTTTCAGTTTGTCAAACTTGGCTATGAAGTCTCTCATTAGTTCATGAGGTTCTTTCTTCATATGTGTAAGTTGAGCTAGTAGTGCATGTGCATCTTCTGCAGGTTTGAATCTGGCTTCAAACTTATCTTTGAGGGTATTCCAATCAATTACTGACTGAGACTTTAGATGATAAAACTAATCTACAACATCACCTTGTAATGTTTCTACAAATAGCTTGACTGCTACATCTTCAAATTCTAATCTAATTATGCCACAGGCTACGCTAAAGGCTGCAATGTGTTCATCAGGATGAACTTTCCCATCACCATAGAATTTGGGGAAATTCTTCCTTGAACTACATGGAAGCTCATGTAGAGGTGGAGTAAGATTGAGAGGACCAAAAGCATTACCCTAGGGGCCTTAAACTGCCATTATAGGATTATGAAAAGGAGGACTAACAAATCTCAGAGGGGTAATTATTGGCAAAGCTTTATCAATATCAGAAGTGGATACTTCATCTGGCAACAGAGATATGACTTTAGTAGGAGGAAAGCTCTTGATTCATTGAAGGCGAGATGGTGAATGAAACAGATCAAAATTACTTTGTTGTACTAACTCAAATATAGGGTCAACAATAACTTTAGCCCTTTGGCTTTGTGTATACCTTGAATCTGCTAGATTGTGAAACAAAAATGGAAAAGAATTGACCTTGCTTCAATTTGAAGTTTGAGGCTTTAAAATGTGCGTTCTTTTCCTAGTTAGTGTGGAGGTGAATGGTAAGGCTATAAATGGATAATGGGTTATTCCCCAGTGGAGTTTCAATCTGAAACTTGAGGTTCCAAATTGCACAAAATTATGTATATCCCCAGCGGAGTCACCAAAAATTGTTAGTTGAATATTTTGTCGATCAACGTACTAATAAACAAAATAGGTCTGATCAGCCAAAGTAGAAATATTGGTCATCCAAATGTGTAGGTTTACCACATCAAAAGGGGACTAATCTCTCCTCTCATCAAGGGGAGGTTCCCTATATATATATATATATATATATATATATATATATATATATATATATAGAAAACAATACTCAAGGGTAGGATAAACCATCCATCTCTCTTTTCTTAGAGATGATGCATGTAAATCAAAGGAAAAAACTCAAGGGAAATGAAAGAAAGCACTCTTCTTTGAAAATTACTATTCAACAAACCACAAGAATATTCCTGGTAGTAATTGTAGAATGTAACCAAGGAGGTAGTAACCAACAAATTAAGATGTAGCACAAGTCTCCACCTGAATTGCCCAAGAGTGAGATACGAAGGACAATGAAGGCACAAAGTCATCCCAAGGTCCTTTACATAGAAACAAAAATAAAACACACTAAAGGCAATTATGGGGGCACAAAGTCTCTTCACAGTTGACTTCAGGATACCTTCGTGACTACTTTCACTAATTCTACTTGTTGAATTAAAGGAACAAAAAATATATTAAGGAAAAAGACATAAGAAAAGTTTCCCTAACAACATAGATATCACAGCACAAAGTCTGAAAAGTCACTTGATTTCTTATTCCAATAACAAAATATGATCAACAATCTGAGCTCAAAGTCTCAATAATGCCTTTCAATTTGGGCAGAGTTTCATTTTTGATTGTCAGAGAGAGATCCTTTTTACACTAACAAGAGAGTCCCTTATATAGCCTCTTCAAGATGGACTTGGGAATCATAACACATCATGTTGCATTAAACTTTGTTAAGAAGATAGGCTGGAATTTAGAGGCATCTACCCATTTGCTTTTCTCAATGTAGAGAAACAAGTCACACTATTGAAAGTTTGCATCTTTCAATGTCCACTTGGAGATCTGATCCTTTTTCATCATTCCTCCTTTTGTGGTTAATTGAATTGGGTCCTTGATTCAATTTGATGCTCTATTCCTTAGTTGTTTCCTACTGATCTTGGCCTTAAAGCCTTTGAATGAATTCAAGTCCATAGATTTAAAACTACAAGGATCAACGGCTTTTTTATTGTCATAACTTTGACGTCCGTGAGCACGTCACTTTCCTTAGAAATTCATTTAGCTTTGTCATTTGAGCTTTCCCAGAGGGGACCTACCCTTCGATCCTTGAGAAATGATTTGCTTTGGGTCGAGAAGAGTCCCCCACAAGGGTATCTACCCTTCAGGTGGTTTTTGGATGGCCTTTGGGCTAAGTTCTTTGTCTCTTCTTTAAGGCTTTTCAAAATCAACGGCTATTTTATGAACCTTAAAATTGACGTTTGCGCACCCATCAATACATTTGAATTTCCAACAGCTAGTTTGCCATTCTTGACTTTGATGTCTTTAGGTGCATCACCCCTTGGGCTTTCTTGTTTTGCATCCTCCCGAAGGGAAGGTGACCCTTCAACTTTTGGAAGTGTCCTTTAATTTGGTCGCTGAGAGTCCCCTACAAGGGCAACTTCCCTTCGGGGTCCTTCGGTGGCCTTTTGTCTTTGGAATCCTTTAGAGCTTTCCCATGGACATTTTTCTCATGGACTTTTTTTGCGAACATTTTCCCACAGACAAAAAGTCCACAGACATATTTCTGCAGACAAAAAGTCTGCAAGAATTGTTCTGATTACTTTGTCCTTGGCCTTTGGAAATTCCTTCAGGCTTTCCTCCCACAACTTATTTCCCAAATTCCTTCAAAAATTTTGTCTGAAGGAATTCCTTTAGACAAAAATTTTGAAGGAATTATGCCTTAAGCAAAATTTTGAAAGAACTTACCTTTTTGGCTTCCTTGAAAATGACCCTTCCAAAGGGTGCTTTTGTCGACCAAGTGCTTTCTACAAGGGCACTTGTCCTTTGATAGGCTCTCTTGAACTTTTGCATTGAACCACTCCTTTGAACCAAGTTTTGACCCAAAATGGTTTAAGCCAATGAACCCTTTGATTGAACCAAAAGCCATTGAACCGTTTGATTGAACTAAAAGCCATTAAACCATTTAATGAACTGACTGAGTGAATCTAAAGCATTGAACTGACTAAATGAACGTACTTAGTGAACCAAAGCATTAAACCAACTGAATGAACCAACTTTGGTTCAATGGTTCATCAGTTCATTCTCTTTGATTTGGCTAAGTCCTTTTGATCCTCGTTGAACCAAACGTGTTGAACCTGTTGAACCTTAAACCTGAATAGTTCAATGGTTCAACGGTTCAATGGTTCAAGCCTCAAAAACTTGTTCTTTTGATTGAACCTACTTGTATAAGCCTTTGAACCAGACTATAGAAGCCTTTGAACCTAGAAGTGGTTGAACTCTTGCTGCTGATGTTGAACCTTTGAACCTGTTGAGCCCGTTAAACCAAAATGGTTCAAGGTTCAATGGTTTAATCCTTAAAAGCTTTCCAATGAACTCTTTTGGTTGAGCCTGGTCATTGAACCAACTTTGAGATCACCTAAGTGTTGAAATCTTGCTTCTTTCTTATAGAGTCCATAGAAATCAACCTGTGAAGCCCGTTGAACTTGGTCTGCAGAGTCCGTAGATTTCTCTTCTTGCTGAGTCCATAGATTCAAGCCTACAAAGTCTATAGATTCAAGCCTGTAGAGTCCATAGATTCAAGCCTACAGAGTTCGTAGATTTTTGAGAAGCTTGAAAAATGAGGGATTTGAATGCCCAAGATAAATTTCGAAAAGGGAAGAGACAATTTTAGTCTGTAGGACCAAAATAGTTCAAATGTTGTCTCAAAAATGAGTGATAATTTTGGGGGACAATAGAAAAAACCATAACTATGGACATCATGCCTAAAGGAGCATATTTTCCACAGACACCCCTCATGGAGCAACCACATAGCCTGACCTTACATCCATTACTTGAGGAAATAGATGAGGTTACCCACCCTCCTTAATCTATAGGTGTATCCTTGATACCCACCACCTGGAGGGATAGACTGGTATAGAGACCTCTTTCTAAACTTGTTCAAAATTTTGGTATGGTCACAAAACTAGACATGGCTCAACCCACTTTTTGGAAATAGTTAGGGCTTCCTTACATCAATAAACCTAAACCTTCTAACACACCTTTAACCAACCAATCCATCATTTTTACACCACCTCTTAAACTGATCAGAACTTCTACCAACCCATCACCTTCTCCATCAATCAAAATAACCACCTCTCCAATGACCACACCACCAACCAAACCTTCCAAAACTATTAGTGCCTTCCCTAAATGAAGCTTGGTTCACCCATCCTTGAAAGTGGAATTAACCTCATCCAAGCCTATACCCCAAAATCAATGCAAACCAACCAAGGGGTGAAACCATTAAAGATCCACATGGATAGGATTCTACCTCCCTCTTCCTTGCCTTCTATCTTAGGGCCTCATCCCTCAACTTTACCTAAAAAGCAAGCTACTTTTAACATATGTCATCCACCACTATTGGTTACACCAACCCACTTACTATTTGATGCTATGATCCTTCCTGAATTACTAATAGCTATACTATCAAACTTGGACACCCCAACCACTAGCATACCCAAACCAAAACCATTGAATAGACAAACTACCTTACCTAAACCCTCTCTCACCAAACCCATTGCTACCAACACACCTATATTACCAACCAAAATCATAACCTATAGACCTTTCCCACATATATTTGAATTGTATACAACCATTTTCCAAAGGTTACTATAAGCCTCTTACCTCAATTTACCCCCTATTAGGCCCTTTGATCTTCTTGGTTTAAAATTAGCTTGGTATAATTACTATCAAATCTATTCCTATTACAGGACAAGCATAACATGAAGAATTGCAAAGCTCTCCAAGCCATTATCAATTAGCTCTATGACAAGGATGATATTTTACTAGATGAACATTCCTCTACTCCTATACCAATGTACCCAACTACCATTTGCCAATGCATCCTAATCCTCTACTCTCACCTCAGAGTGATGTAGAATCTACACAAACTCATCTCACACCTTTCCTCTCTATCCATACCATTAATGTGGTCACACAATCATAATAAAAGGATAAAGGGAAGACCAAAGTGTCTAACCCATGGACATACCCACCTTCTCATCCTAAACCACACCAGATCCTAATCTCTTTGTCTTTAACTAAACCCAAAGTTACCATCTTAGGCACCTCTGAGGCTAACCCATTTAAATCCATCAAGATGGTCATTCATAAGCAACTCCACCAAACTCTAGCTAAGATTAGCCTCTATAATCTAATTTCCACCTCACCTCACCATCATTAGGCCATGATAAAATATATGTAAGCTATTGAGGTTAGACCAAGTGACTCCCCATCTATAAAATCTTTCATAGGTGTTCTCTAACTCTCCACCCTTGTTAATTTTAAGGAATCAAATATACCCTCTATCCACCTTGAGGATCTAGATCCTCCTCTTTTTATTACTACCCAAATCAACTAAACCCACATAAAATAGGTTATGATCTATGGGGGATCCAACATCAACATCATCTCTTCCCATGCCTATGACCAACTCAAATTATCGAACAATGTCATATCTCAAACTTTAGTTATCCTTAGATCCTTTAATAACACCATGACCACTACCTTAGGAATCATTGTCCTCTACATTTAGCTTGAACCATGTATACTCCCCAAAGTCTTCTATGTGGTTGAAGGTGAATTTAAGTACAATGTTCTACTAGGGATAATTTGGATCCATGCTATGAGTTGCATACCTTTTACCCTTCACTATTGTGTCAAATTTGAGCATGAGGGTCAATTTGTTACCATAAAAGTTATCCCAACCCTTTTACAACATGAAATATGACCTATCAACCTAATGACATCCTCCTACCTATGATAAAATCACCCCAAGCATCCATCAACAAGCCCTCAACCATGGAAAACGAAGCCATTACTTCTCCTTCCATAGAGGCATCTACTAGTTCATCTATTCCTATAGACTAGATACCCACCACTGATCCCTTGAAATCTACCTTCCAATGTGTTACCCTTGGAGAATACCATCTCCTTACCCTTGATGCTTTCCTTACTCCCCAAGAGTAAGGGAAACTCAACCACCAACTAGGTTATGACCCCAACATTGGAACTATCACTCCCCTAGGACCTCTGAGCTACCAAACCCACTTTATCTATGTGGGAATTGACAAGTTGCTTGATGCCACCACCACCCCCTCTTTACCACAACCATTCACCTCTATATTTTCCTACTTGGACAACCTAAAATTTTCTAAAGTATACTTCCATAGGTGTGCCTGAAAAGGGTTTATCTTAGGATGATATGAGCATGGCCCATACACATTGATCTAAATTGAGACCCAAAAGCCTCATGAGAAGCATGGCCTTGGCTTCATTCTACCCAATAATAAGAAATCCAAATAATCTACTAATATCATTATTACATAAGAGACCCCTTCCTCACCCACACCCCCACCACTTGAGTGTGTGGATAAGGACATCATCCCACCTAACTTTTTTTTGTCAACATGATTACATTCATCTCCCTAAATTATCAAAAGGGGTACCAGTATCCATCCCTTTAATCCATCCTAAACTAGTGGGAGAAGACTCTCCTACCATTGACACTCTCTAAAACCAAGATGATGATTCTATTCTCAACTACTTTGGTGCACCTGATTCCTCCATCCATAAATCCTTACCTCCCAAATATTTAACCATGCTAAATGAATCCACTACAGATATTGACATAGGCACTTTAGGCAACCCTTATATTGTAAAATTGGGCCAATCTCTAACTTTTGAGGAACTTCAAGACTTCTCTACCTTCCTCCAAGATTGTATCATTGCATTCACCTGGTCATATGCCAATATACCTAGTATTGACTTAGTCATTACCACCCATAACATTATAACCAATCATGATGCCAAGCATATCAAATAAAAACTTCAATGAATGCATCCTTGCAAAGCCCTTCTTGTCAAAGAAGAGATTCAATGCCTCTTCTCTATTGACTTCATTCAACTCATTGATTATCCTTAGTGGGTTTCCAACATCATGCCTATCATTAAATCCATAGGGGGACTATGTATCTATATGGACTTTCATGACCTTAACCTCACCTACCCAAAGGATACCTTTCTCCTACCTAGCATTGACCAACTTGTTTATCTTATAATAGGCCATGAGATGTTTTCTCTCATGGATATATTCTTGGGTTATAATAAAATTTTGATTGCCCTTGAATATTAGCACAAAAATACCTTTATCACCCCATGGGGAAATTTTTGTTATAGGGTCATACCCTTCAATCTTAAGAATGCTAGTGTAACCTAATAATGTGTTATGACCTACATTTTTCATGACCTTATCCACACAATCATTGAGGACTACATGGATGAATTCCTTATAAAATCCAAATTCGTAAAGACCACTTAGCCATTCTCAAGATTATCTTTGAGAGACTTATCCATTACCATGTCAACCTCAATCCTAAGAAATGTATTTTTGGGGTTTTGTCAGGCAAACTCCTTAGCTTCATCATTTCCATTCAAGGAATTAAGGTTGATCTAGACAAGATCAGATCCATCCTCAATATTTTACCTTCAAACAATCTTAAACAAATCCATAGTTTTTAGGGGAAGCTCCAATCCATTCACCACTTCATTTCTTAGCTCTCAGATCAACGTTAACCCTTCCATCACCTATTAAAAAAGGACATCTCTTTCAAGTGGAATGTCAATTATTAAAAGCCTTTGATGCACTCAAAGAGTACCTTGTATCTCCACCTATCCTTACCCCTCCTAAGGATGATAAACCTTTATACCTTTATATCTCTGCCACTGACCATTACCTAGGGGTAATGCTTGCCCATCAAGATGAACAACACAAAGAATAAGCTGTCTATTACATAAGCCACACCCTTCTAGACTATGAAACTTGATTTAATCACATTGAGAAACTTTTCTTGGCCCTAGTCTTTGTGGCTACCAAACTTTGCTACTACCTTCTTAACCAAAAAACTTTTGTCATAACCAATGCCACGCACTCAAATACATGCTCTCCATGCCATACCAAAACTAGTATATGGACAAGTGGCTCATGATTTTATTTGAGTTTGATCTTGAGTTCTTACAATAGAAGTCAATTAAGGGGTAAGTCATTATTTACTAGTTGGATGATGTACCCTTGTCAAGCAATCAACCTCCTCCTCTCAAATTTATAGATGAATCCATTATAAACCTATCCCAAGTAGACTTCAACAATCACATAACCATGTTCCTCGATGGTTCCAACTGTCAATGTGGTGGGGGATCTAGTATCATCCTTATCCCCCTTATTAGTTAAACACTTCCTTTATATTTTAAACTCGACTTTGAATGTACAAACAATGTGGCCAAATATGAAGCCCTAGTAGTAGGTATCCAAACCAAATCAGCCTTGAGAGTCAGAACAATCAACATATTTGATAACTCCCAAATTGTGGTCAATCAAGTCAATGTTATCTACCAATGTAATAATGAGATTTTACAACCATATAGATAGTTAGTCATATAAATCTTGACATGATCCGTAAACTACACTGATAAACTCAAAGTGAAGTTTTAAGTACGAATACTAAAATTCTCAAAACTTAACAAATTCTTGAAAAACTCAAAAGAACTTGCAAAATTTTTGGCATAAAACGTTCTCGGTTGTTGAGTTGGAATGGAATTGTCAAAAGACTTGTTACTTCCATTTACCAATTAAAACTAGTTTTTAATAACATTGTGTTATAATTATCGAATTGTAGATTACTTGCATGAGTTTATTTACTAATTAAACCAAATCAGCAAACTGAAATAAAAATCATGCATCAAATGACAATTATCAAAATACAAAACATGATAATGGAGTTTGGCTCAATAATTGATGCCCACATCTCTGGGTTCTCTAAAGGAGTGGACCATTTCCATTAAGGGAACTTCAAACACCTGGAAATAATAAATAACTTTCCTGCAAGCTGATATCTCAATGGAAGAATTCACCTTCACCATGACTGAAATCAAGCCTGACACCTTTGAATTCCATGAGTCTTCATAACACCTGCAAAGTTGCTTCAAAAGTCCTAAAAATCTCCTCTATGGGCTGAAATATACTCCTCCAATATGCAAATTGGCTAAAAAGAGTATTAATACTATGTATTATGGCTGAAAAATGGATAAAAATCCATTACATAAGCTTTCCCAAAGCTTTTACAAAGTCTCGGCCTCTTAAAAATAAAAACACATTCTAGAATTCCTTAACTTCAAGTAAAAGTTCATGCCTTTAATAGCACTTAGACCCCCGCAACACAAGCGGTCAAGGCTTATCCCTTTTAGATGGCAGGTCAAGAGTTCAAAACTGCTGCCCTCCTTTTAGGTGCCTAGCATGAAGTTTGAAATCTTCTCCTCCTTGTTTGGCATGCTTAAGCATGTCTTTTATCCCATATGTGCTGGAAAAATTAATTTGCATGCATTTAAAAAGGTATGCACCTCCTTGGAATATGTCAAAGCCCCCCTTTTGTAGGAGACTTGGCACTAAGTGCAGGCTTGCACATTGGTAAATGTGCCATTCATGGCTTGGGCGCAAGACTTAAGGCTGCCGTTGGACTTGGTCTTTCCTTCGAACTCACCACCTTGATTGGTCTCACACTTATCTCACGCTTGACTCCACATGGCATGTTGATGATGTGGCATGTCATTGAACCATTTTTTTGAAAACCTTAGCATTTGCCAAGTGTCAACCTCCAATAGGTCCAAATGTCAAAACCACCTTGAAACACGTGTAAAATGTTGCAAGTGATGTTTTTTGACCAATCTTCAAATGGCCATAATAGGAGCTCCCAAACTTGGATTTACATTTTGAAAAATGCATCAAAAAGCTCTCAAAGAGCTCTACAATGTGCTGGCACTAAAACTCTGAATTATAAATATTTTCAAAATCAAATTTTGAGATTTAACTTGGCATGTCTATTCTCACATTTTTGGGACATGGTAGATGGATCATGAGCTATGTGGCTTGATAAAGTGTCTGGTTTCTCCCATGTGGCTAGGACATGATATTACCAAATAATAATCCCTCTTCATGTGGGATTTTTATATACTTGTGATTTTCAAATCTACGGACTCGTGATTTCAAATCTACGAACTCCTAATTTCTGATCACACCTCCCCAATGGAAGGCTTTTGGTCTCCAAAAGTCCAATATCCCCTGAAACTGCAAATTGGTCTACTGCATCCATGAAAATAAAACCCAATCATAGTAAGAGGTATAAACAATTGCATTAAAATGATTCACAATCAAACTAAAAAAATGCCTAATCCAAAGGCATGAGTAAGTGAATCTGCAACTGCAAATAACTTGATCACAACATACCAAAATTGTCTACCCATGTCACATCCTGTAAAGTGGTGAACTGTCAATAAACTAAAACAACTCCCAATGTAACTACAAGACAAGTTTATAATGCTGACAACATACAATATATATTTTGGACATGTTGTAATACAATGCCCTAATATGGGACTTATATGCTAAGCAAATGCAAACAACCAAAAGTGTATGCTACCTAACATTTAAAAATGCCCATAGGGTCTTAACAATGCATCTATAAATCCATGTGCAAAAATAGATACATTCAAAATAACAGTCAAATAAGTGTTGTAAGGAATTAACTCAACCTACAACATGCATTTTGCTATTATCTCCAACTGATCAAATGAGTTCAAGTTCTCTAGACAACTCACATAGCATATTTTGGAGATCTAAAACATAGAGTTATCAAAAAGTGAGAATTGAAAAACTTCATATGATAAACTTGTCTTGAAGTGTTCCCACCAACTCTAATCTACATCTATCAAAGCTTATTCATTCCCTTAGGTGAATTCATAACCATGCTTTGCAAAGAAAATGTAGTGATAATCCACTTAACCATTTCTTTCTACCTATTGAAATTGATTGTCTTAGTGGATTCCCAAGCATCATTATGGATTGATGTAACTTCATTGACCTTATTAATAGGTTGATAAATCATCTTAGTTTTACCTTTCTAGAATGAGAAGATGATTGAAGTTTAAAACAATTATCAATCCCATGTCCACTCTTATGGCAATGAGTGCAAACAACCTTCTTAGGTGAGGTCTCCCTTTTACCTCTTCTCACTTTGCCATGACGAGAATGGTTCTTAACACCTACAATCTGCTTAAGCAAAGCATGTCTCTTTCAACAAAATGCAACACTGTGGTTATGCATCCCACAAAAAGTGCAAGGAAATGATTGCATTATCTTCTGAATGTTAAATCCAAATTTCTTAAACATAAAAAGTGGATCAAAAGATTTAGTGCTAACTCTAGTGTAGGAAATAGGATGTGGAATCTCAATACCTCGGCTACGTGTCCTCTTACACTGTACATGATCTACTAGTGGCCTCGGTCCTTTGCTATTATAAGCTTGTCTTCCTTTAGTCATGGAAGAAGTTTCTCTAATTTCCACCTGCTCATTAGTATAACCCAAACCTACATGAAGAGATCTATGCTCTACTTGTATTGGGTTAATAATTCCTTGGCCATCTCGACCAAGACCTCTTCCATTAAATCCCATTTCTTCAATAATTTAGATCCTTTACCCTTAGTTTGTTGTTCAAAACTACCAAAATCATCATTACTTGAATCCAAATCTAAATGGAAAGAACAAGTAGATGAATTACATGGTGAATAACTTACAGTGCATTTAGTCATAGTCTCTGCATCTGAAGTTAAAGGCTTTACCTTTTCACACTCACCACATTGCAAACTAATCAAGAGCTCATCCTTGGATTCAAGCTCCAATTTTAAACTTGCAATTTGCTCTTCAAGGGAATAGAGCTTGTATCTTAGGAATGCATTCTCATCCTCAATCTGGCTATTGATGCTTTCAAGCTCTTCCATCTTGGATTTATGTGAGAACTTACCCATGGTTTCCTACAAACACACTAATTCCACAACTGCACACTGCAATCTAATCAAGTGATATTGAAAACCAATAAACTGAAAGTAAACTATCAAAACTCAATCAGAAGCTAACCTAGCTTTCTAACTACTCTGATACCAATTTGATCCATAAACTACACTGATAAAATCAAAGTGAAGTTTTAAGTACAAATACTGAAATTCTCAAAACTTAACAAATTCTGAAAAAACTCAAAAGAACTTGAAAAATTTTTAGCATAAAACATTCTCAATTGTTGAGTTGGAATGGAATTGTCAAAAGACTTGTTACTTCCTGTAGACACTGAAATCATGTCTACCCCCTAGGTCGTCATCCCCCCTTGGCCCCCTTGGCCCATGTCCTAACCCTTGTCCTAGCCACCTCTATTTATCAAATAAATATTTTAATTTATTTGGCCCTCTTCCACCTCACCCATGCCACCTTGGATCCCCCCACCTCTCTCCTAGCCTTTATTGCCCAAATCTCCCCTTCATCCTTTCTCCCACGTCCTTTTATGCCACACTTGACCATTTTCCCACAACCCCTTGACCTGGTAGCCTGCAAGAATGGACAGAGGCTAATTTTAGCCTCTGTTCCCATTCTTTAGCCACCGATGTCGGTCATTATTCAGCCGATGCCGGTGATTCTATCGACGTCAGCAGCCTTCAAGACCATTCTCTACAACCATTCTCTACCCCCCCTATGAACAAAACTCTCTTGACACTTTTGCATTCGTATTTTCTTCTCCTCCCCCTCGTACACCAACACCAGCAGCTACAGGCATCTTGCAAGAAGAGCTCCAAGCAACAGCTCCATTTGTAGGTCCTTCAACAGCTTCGACAACAGGTTTTCCCATTCTTCAATCAGCAAGCAAGAGGTAAGCACAGTGTTGTTTTCCATTTTATTTCTTGTTTAATCTATCTATTTAGCTAATCACTGCCAAGACCTTCCCTATCCTTCCCCTGAGAGGCTGAAAGGCCTTCTCAGACCCCTGCCTCTCATTCATTCCCCTTTGTGCTTCTGGTTCCCAACCAGCCACTTTCCCAGACAACATTCTCAGTCCCTCAGACCCAAAACAAGTCCCTCAGAACTCCAGGCAATCTCTCAGACCTCTAAATAGACCTCCCTGACCCTCAGATGAGACCACAATCCATTCTGTAGACCAGCAACCAACTTGTAAACCTGACAAGACTCTGTCTACAGACCACAGACCTAACCACAGCCTACTGCCCCGATCGATGATGGCTGTAGAGACCACTGCCCTAACCGATGTTGGCAGACTAACCGACGTCGGCAGACCTTGACAACCGATGCCGATAGGCCACCGATGTTAGCGACTGTGACTAGGCTGACAGCATCATTCAAGTAAGCATTTGCTTCCATTTCCTTTTCAGTCTTCATCATTGCAGTCCTTTATCATTCTGCTATTTATCAGACATCCTTTTATCAATCAGTGGGTTGACATCCCTCAAGATTTTGCTTCTGGGATCAAGCTTTTGCTTGGCAACCCACCATCTATCCATCTAACGCCTTCTTTGTCTTAGTCTCTTTCTCTTGCAGGTGTCATCCTCCACAACTAAAGAGGAGTTCTCATGATGTCTGGATTACAGTGTGCACAACTTCATCCAGGTACATCAAGCCTTAGACCATTTCTTCTAGTTTCTTATTCTCTCTTTGAATGTGAAAGCGAAAATAGCATAGAAACATTCTGGTATGCCCGGTGGGACCTTAGGGTCTCCCTTGGGTTCCTTTTATTTCTATTCATATAGGTGCATTAGGTTTCTCCCTTTTCACCTCTTTCTTCTCTTCTAAACGACATCATAAGCAGGATTAAAAGGAACCTTTCTTTCTTTTCTTGCATTTCAAACTAGTCAAAAATCATATCCTTCAACCCTTTCTCAACTTGTTTTCATTCAAACTCACATTTTGACTTGGGGCTTAAAACACATTGCATATCATTTCTGCTTGCTTGCATTTCTTAGTCCACACCTAGTAATTAACAAATCGCATCATGAATTAATCGTAGTCACACTTATGTTACACAACCGAATCACCTGCACAAATCAAACATCAAACAATACTTGAGACAAGGCCCGACTGGGATTTCATCACCCAGTGGATAACTTACCCCATCTCGACAATCCCACTTGGATTTCATCACCAAGGGGAAAGCCCACTCCGTTCTCTGGTGGAGGATAATCTCTAGGGAAGGTATATTTTGGCTAAGCGAGACCAGCTTATCACTGGGCTCGTGAAGTGAGGGGAGCTTGCTCCTTAGCACCAGGCCACGTACCGAACCTAACCCAGACTCTTGAGCACCTAAACAAACCTGAAACCATCCATAGACTACCTCTTCTAGGACCCATTCTTCCAACCAACCTCCCAAACATCACTTTAAGGCATAAGCCACAAGATTCTAAAAGTTGATTCTTAGGATTTAACACTTAAGGTCTGCCTATCTCCATCTCTATTTTTCTGTTCTTATCTACTTGTTTGAGCTTGTGAGGACATTCTTCTTCTTTTTTTCTAAAAACTCTCAAATCTTTTGGGTTTCTAGAAACCACACTCACTGGCATCGGTTTTACCACCGACGTCGGTAACCTCTACTCATCGGCATCGGTTATCTGACCGACATCGGCCATCTGATATCACTGACATCATTTTTTCAACCGATGTCGGTCACTATCACTATCCTTTTTTTTCAAAATAGTAGCCTAAAACCCGACCCTTTTTCTGCCAAAAACCACATTTTAAGTTTCTGAAACTGAAAAAACACAGTTTCTAAAACCTAAACCTTTTGCCTTGAATGGTTTTGACACGCAGTCAAACCAAGGCTTTTCTTGATCATGCGAGGCATCAACCACTTCCTTCTTCCCCATCCATAACCAGTCCTATAATGGAGTTCCACTCGGAGACCAAAAGAACTCCTACTCAACCGACCCCAACTCAGACACCCATTGTCCCTGAAGGGGACCAAGATTTTGAAAGATTCTTGGACCTCAATGTCAAATCCCTCCAAAACTATCTCGCAAGAAACCAAATGTAGGACCTTTCAGGTGCATCGGCAATGACATCCTACCCAACCCATCATGACTCAGCATATTGTCTCGACCAGTCACTCGACCATGGCCAATACGCAAAGTTTGGCCTCCCCATCTATTTTTGAACCTGCCTCCATCGGGGTGTCATTGCCCCCTCAACCTCACACAATTCAACCAAGTTCAGCACCATACCAGAACTTGACTGTCTTGACCTCGCCCACTCTTTCACCTATACACGTGGGAGTGACAACCTATCCTTTTACCAGTGCCACTACTCAACCACCTATGGTGGTATCTAGTCAACTTGTGTCCTCCAACTTCATGACACGAGCTCCTTTGACCACGACATCTATCCCTATGACGCACTACTCATATGTTGTGCCTACACAAGCACAACCAAGTCCGTCATACACCTCTTTAGCCACCTTTTAGGTACCCTACAACCTAGGGGGTGCCCCACCTGCCAATCCGTCAGCTGACATAATCAAAATGCTGATGGACAAAATGTCTAGTCTAGAGACCTCTATCTCTGGTTCAAGCAATGCTCCGTCATATGAGCAAATTTGTAACGAACTCATCCATCCCTCCATCCCTATTCGACCTTATCCCAACCAGTGGGAGCTTCCTAAATTTTCTCATTTCCAGAGCAAGGAGGACCCACAACAGCACTTACGGGCATTCAGACATGCCTGTTACCTCATTGCCCATGATGATGCGTTACTTTTACGCACGTTCCCTATGTCCCTTTCTGGCCCTGCCCTTAACTGGTATAGCTCTCTTACCAGACATTCTATCTTTTCATTCACTCAACTCACCCAATTATTTCTCGACCATTTTTCTATCAACATCACCAAACAAGTCTCAATCACAGACCTTTATTCCATCAGGGATTTTGATGACGAATCAATAGTCAATTTTGTCGCCCATTAGAGAGGCTTGATTAACCAGCTCTCCTTCTCCTTGCCTCAACCTGAGCTCATCGAGCTCTTTTCTCGAGCATGTGCTAGGCACATCTCTTCTACCTTGCGGATCCAGACATTCCGCTCCTTTGATGAAGCTTTCACCATGGCAAGAAAGCTCGAACTCTGTGCCATCGATGAAAATAAGGTCAAATTGCATAATAACAATGCAAAATCTAATGACCCTTCTTCATCCAAACCTTCTTCTACCCACTCCCATCCAAGAGGTCAGCAAACACTGTCATCTTTAGACCATCATCTTCAATAATAACTAACTGACCTCAATTTTTAACATTAGACTACATCAATAAACACTTCCAACGACAATCCATACAACGTCAATACACTCCAATTGGAGAGTCATATGCCTCTGTCTTGGATAAACTTATCAAGCAGGGGGTCCTCGATCTCCCTTCAATCTAACCACTTCAATTCGACCCCTCAACACCTATCCCTGCATGGTACAGGGAGAACAAATTTTGCAACTATCACGGTGTCAAAGGTCATGACACAGACAACTGTCAAACCTTCAAAAACATCATCCAGGACATGCTAGACAAGGGGGATCTTATCCTGGATAACCCAAATGCACCACCCAATCAAAACCTTGACATCTTCAAACAACCCTTTCCTAATCACCCGCCTACTCAAAATAATGTCCAAACCATGACCAATGACCCTCAAGACCATGAGATACACACGATCGACACTGTCTTTTCTCTTGTCCCTGACCAACCTCCTTCACAGGTGGAAGACCCTTCTTCCCCTATTCCTCCTCCACAAGATGAAGAACTTTCTTCTCCTATTAGTCCTCCATCGACCTCACTCATATTGGAGGATGCTTTGATGGCACCCACACTAGCTGCCTCACGCTCATCCTTTTTGTCATCAATGGGGGATCATACATTCCCCACGCCTAGACCACACATCCAGACCATGACCATTCCTACTCTCTATCCAACTGCAGAGCTACACACTCCTATTTCTTTTCCACCAAGAGAAGAACCAGTCTCTTCACCCATTTTGATTGAGGAAGACCCAGTCATAGTTTCCTCTTGCCCTTTGCCTGAGATTGCTACATCTCAATCACCTCCGTCCACGTCCAAACCCAAACCTGAATCTAACCTCGCCTCGTACAATAGTGGCCCTCGCCCCAAACCAATGAAGGCCATTAAACCACACCAGAGGACTCCTCCCCCAACTTCATCATTACCTTCAATTTTGGGCCCACATCTGTCCACTTTAATAGGGGTGCTTCCTACTCCCATACCTCACAGAGGCAAGTCACCTCCATTACTCTCTCAACCCATCAGACATATATTTCCTCCAAAAAATTCAACACCTATCACCACCAAAGTGCCATCTCCGCGTGTGGTTACACCACCCACAAAAATGATGGTACAACCAACACCTCTTATGCCTCTCAAATCAAAGTCATCAACCCCCATTGCAATAAAGCATCCAAACCCATTAATAGGTTCTTATGCCCTGTTGTTACGACAATTGGTGTAGTCTTCTCGCATCAATCTCTCGCCTCTTAAACCCTATCAATCTCTCAGACCAAAACCACCTTGGTTCGATGACACTCAGATTTGTGTGTATCATCGCATGCCTGGGCACAACACTGAGCATTGTTGTGCTCTCAAGGTTGTCATTCACCAATGTCTGGGGAATGATACCTTTCTTCTTGACCACATTGTCAGCAAACCTTTGACACCGCCCCACTCATCAACTCTTAGATCAAGACCATCTTGGTTCGATAACTCTAAATTCTGTCATTATCACCACACTCCAGGACATGACACTGAGCGTTGTTGCACTCTTAAAGCCATCATTCGTCAACACTGGAAAAAGGATACCCTTCTTATTAAGGATCCTCTTGACCACCCCTTCGACAAATCATTAACACCGACCCATGCTTCTCAAACCTCATCACCTAAATCAGGATCTCCATGCCAGACTATGGTCCCTTTTCCACCTTTAACCCCCTTATTTGACATCAACACAGTCAATCTGACCACCAAGCCTCAACCGACCTTGACCCATCTATCAAACATTCTCCCTAGCCGCTAGGGGAATTTAACTTTCATCCAAGCCTCGACCAACCTTTTAACCCTATCTCGACCAAATATCAATCACTCTTTTAATCCTAAACCTCGACCAGGCCTCAACCAAGCATCGACCCAACCTTGACCAAACATTCTACCAGACATCGACCAAACAAGGACCACACATCAACCAACCTTTTAATCACATCATCCAATCAAACCTTGGTCAAATATCAACCAACTTCTTCAGCATCGACCCCAAACTTTGACCAAACATTGACCAACTCCTTCAACATCAATCAACATGTGACCAATTTAGAATGAAGCAAATGGGGCAAGTTTGCTCCCAATTGACTCAGACCTTGCATCATAACACAAGCATGGGTCAGGATTTGTCAGAACCTGAGCCCCTTTATGTCTTACATCTTTTGACCAGTCCACTGTTAGTCAAGTAATTATTCACTTGATGTCTAACTTGAGCTCGATCCCTTGAGCACTCCTCGTCATTGTCATTCCTATTCCTTTTCAACCCTCAACTCTTCAAACATCAGTCAACCCTTTTGGCAAGCATGAACACTTCGTCCTAATAAAAGGGAAACCCTCTAAACCTCTATAGTCAAGTCCATGACCAAAAGTCCAGTCAACAAATCAATCAAATGTAAATCAAAATGGGATGCATATTCCAAGGTCATAAAAATATAAATGTAGACTGCTCTCTCAAAGGACAGCTACATCATCATTGCTGTATTTACTAGACTACTCCCTTGAAGGACAGCTAGGCCAAAGTCATAGCAAACATATAAAAAGCAGAATATAGACCACTCCCTCGAAGGATGGATATTCATAAATTTTGCTACATACACAACACTATCTCTGAAGCTTCCCACATTGATCAGCTTCACGACATGACCACAAAGCAAGATGACATCCCATCACAGGCTTCCCGCATCGATCAGTCTGCCCTCAAAAAAAAAAAAAAAAAAGAAACTGACTGACAAAACTTTAGAGTCATGGACTTGTCTATAGTCATTCTCGAGGTCACCTATAAAAGGGGAAAAGTTGTTCCTACCAAAAAGGGTTCCCCCTTCCATCTCACATCAATCCTATCACCCCAACATACTCAAGGGATTTCGAGCTCACTTAGCGTCAAGTGATTCGATTGCTTCTCTAACACAACCACTAGTCAATGCAATGCATAAATGGGTCTTTTGTTTCTAAACAACCCCTTACCTATGCCATCATTTTGGTCCTTGTTAATGAAAGAGCAATTCGCCTTTCACTTCTAACACATCTTGGTCATGCATCCAACCAAATCATTATCTATCCAACCAAACCCAAACCAAATCAAAACCAAAACATTTTCAGACCAATGACATGACCTAGTCCATTTCATATAGTTTCTATGGACACCAATACACATGGAAACTATCGACCAGACACAATTTATGTTAAGCATAAACCAATACTTGCTAAAGCATAAATAAACCTCAATTCATTTTTAGCATACATCCATCATGAATATGGAAAATTGCTAGGGATGAAAGACCCCTCGACCAATGTTGCAGAATACACCATTACACAATATGGAAAAGGCTGCAACATCATCTTTGACTCATCATTTCAACACATGACCAAACCAATCATCGACCAATCTTCTCAACTAGTCTGAACTACATTGGTATGAGGCCCTATGACCGAGGCTATGTAGGCAACACTTAGATGACACGACTGTCTTCTGGGGTTAGCTCGATCACCCTCATTTGTTCATCTCCTTAATGGACAAACCATTCTATCCTTTGAACATGAACTTGACCTCGACCAAGACCAATCAACCACTTTGACCCTCTTCCTCCCTCTTAGGGAGAACTACATTGGCCTGAGGCCCTAACCACAGGGGCTATGTAGGCAGCACTCAGTGTTCTGAGGTTAACTCGGCCACTTTCTTTCATCCATCCATCCACCTCGACTAATGACCATGGAGATCATGACTATCTCCTCCGACCCTGACCACTTCCAAAGCGACTTCACCTTGGTTGTTTTTTGCATGTATGCTTCCCCATGACTAGTTAGCAAAATTGTGCATAGACTATTATTGACCCTTCACAAGTATAGGATCGTAAGCTGGTTGATCCCCACTACTTGTGACGTTTTTGTGTTCCCAGGAGCACTTCCTAAGCCTGGGATACCTAGAACACGACGACCATTGGAGCTTTAGCTTAGATTGAATAACCCAATCAGCTATGACCAAATGTTGGGGCCCAGTTATTTCAATTTTGGCACTCCTCGACCTTGACCTGCGACAATCTAACTTGACCATCTCATGAAGTGGTATACGTGCAATCACGACTATTACAGCGTTCACACTCACCCTCTGTCTATCCATCTCTCTGTTAAATTGACACTCGATCTCAAGTTCCCTTCCCTTGACTCTCGCTTTGAGGGGGGAACACCTCATCCCATACCTGGGGCAACCAACTCCTATTTTTGTCTTGCAGTTCGTCAAGAACAACCAACAAGACAAAAAGGGGCAAATGTAGACACTAAAATCATGTCTACCCCTAGGTCGTCATCCCCCCTTGGCCCATGTCCTAACCCTTGTCCTAGCCCCCTCTATTTATCAAATAAATATTTTAATTTATTTGGCCCTCTTACACCTCACCGATGCCACCTTGGATCCCCCCACCTCTCTCCTAGCCTTTATTGCCCAAATCTCCCCTTCATCCTTTTGTCCCGCATCCATTTATGCCTCCCTCAACTATTTTCCCATGGCCCCTTGACCCGATAACGTGCAAGAACAAATAGAGGCTAATTTTAGCCTCTGTCCCCATTCTTTGGCCACCGACGTCGGTCATTATTCAGTCGACATCAGTGATTCTACCAGCGTCGGCAGCCTTCAAGACCATTCTCTACAACCATTCTCCAGCCCCCTATGAACAGAACTCTCTTGACACTTTTACATTCATATTTTCTTCTCCTCCCCCTCATACAACAACACCAGCAGCTACAAGCATCTTGCAAGAAGAGCTCCAAGCAATAGCTCCATTTGTAGGTCCTTCAATAGCTCTGACAACAGGTTTTCCCATTCTTTAATCAGCAAGCAAGAGGTAAGCATAGTGTTGTTTTCCATTTTATTTCTTGTTTAATCTATCTATTTAGCTAATCACTGCCAAGACCTTCCCTGTCCTTCCCCTGAGAGGCTAAAAGGCCTTCTCAGACCCCTGCCTCTCATTCATTCCCCTTTGTGCTTCTGGTTCCCAACCAGCCACTTTCCTAGACAACATTCTCAGTCCCTCAGACCCAAAACAAGTCCCTCAGAACTCTAGGCAATCTCTCAAACCTCTAAATAGACCTCCCTGACCCTCAGACAAGACCACAGTCCATTCTACAGACTAGAAACCAACCTGTAACTCGACAAGACTATGTCTACAGACAACAGACTCGACCATAGCCTACTGCCTCGATCGATGCCTGCTGCAGAGACCACTTCCCTAATCGATGTCTCAAAATAACTTGCAAAATTTTTGGCATAAAACGTTCTCAGTTGTTGAGTTGGAATGGAATTGTCAAAAGACTTGTTACTTCCATTTACCAATTAAAACTAGTTTTTAATAATGTTGTGTTATAATTGTCGAATTGTAGATTACTTGCATGAGTTTATTTACTAATTAAACCAAATCAGCAAACTGAAACAAAAATCATGCATCAAATGACAATTACCAAAACACAAAACATGATAACGGAGTTCAGCTCAACAATTGATGCCTACATCTCCGATTTCTCCAAAGGAGTGGACCGTTTCCATTAAGGGCACTTCAAACACTTGGAAATTATAAAAATCTTTCCTGCAAGCTGATATCTCAATGCAAGAATTCACCTTCACCGTGATTGAAAGCAAGCCCTGCACCTTTGAATTCTATGAGTCTTCATAACACCTACAAAATTGCTTCAAAAGTCCTAAAAATCTCCTATATGGGATGAAATATACTCCTCTAATATGCAAATTAGCTAAAAAGAGTATTAATACTTTGTATTATGGTTAGAAAATGGATAAAAATCCATTACATGAGCTTTTACAAAGTCTCAGCCTCTTAAAAATAAAAACAAAGTTTAGAATTCCTTAACTTCAAGTAGAAATTCGTGCCTTTAATAGCACTTTGACCCCTACAGCACAAGCAGTCAAGGCTTATCCTTTTTGGATGGCAGGTCAAGAGTTCAAAACCATTGCCCTCCTTTTTAGGCACCTAGCATGAAGTTTGAGATCTTCTCCTCCTTATTTGGTGTGCTTAAGCATGTCTTTTATCCCATATGCGCTAGAAAAATTGATTTACATGCATTTAAAAAGGTATGCACCTCCTTGGAATGTGTCAACACCCCCGTTTTGTGGGAGACTTGGTGCTAAGTGCAGGCATGCACATTGGTAAATGCACCATTCATGGCTTGGGCGGAAGACTTAAGGCTACCATTGGACTTGGTCTTTCCTTTGAACTCGCCACCTTGCTTGGTCTCGTACTTATCTCATGCTTGACTCCACATGGCATGTTGATGAAGTGGCATGTTATCAAACCATTTTTTTACAAACCTCATCATTTTCTAAGTGTTGACCTCTGATAGGTCCAAATGTCGAAACCACCTTGAAACATGTGCAAAATGTCACAAGTGATGTTTTTTGACCAATCTTCAAATGGCCATAACAAGAGCTCCTAAACTTAGATTTACATTCCAAAAAATTCATCAAAAAGCTCTCAAAGAGCTATATAATTTACTTCCACTGAAACTCTGAATTTAAACCATTTTTAGAACCAAATTTTGAGATTTGACTTGGCATGTCTATTCTCACATTTTTGGGACATGGCAGATGGATCACGAGCTATGTGGCTCGATAAAGTGTCTAGTTTCTCCCATGTGACTAGGGCATGATATTACCAAACAATAATCCCTCTTCATGTGGGATTTTATGGACTTGTAATTTTCAAATCTACGGACTCGTGATTTCAAATCTATGGACTCATGATTTCAAATCTACAAACTCCCAATTTTTTATCATGACATCATTTGAACACTACCATATTCAAACCAACCCATGATCTACCAACAAATTTTTCAACACCATGGCTTCTCTTGCTTCCTAGATCCAATTAGCACCATCAGACTCTTAAGTTATCAGTCATTATCCATCACCTCACTAAACCTTCCTACATCAAGTCAGACACTCTAATCATCTTTAATGTGAAATAGATCCTATCTGAACTTTGGTATTAATAAACATTTGACTACCTTAACCTTGACATAGTTACTTCTAGCCTCTTTAGGAATACCTATCAAGCATTTATTCAAAGTACTTCCTATTACACCATTATGGGAGGGATCCTTTATAAACACATTTTTGATGGCCTCCTATTACATTTCCTCTAAGATTTAGAATCCTCTCATGCTATCAAGGAGATACATGATGGTATCTGTGGGGGTCACTTTAGCAGACTCACTATAAATAAATTCATCCTTTTCCTAGGATATTACTAGCCTACCCTTAACCAAGACTTTTGTGATTATGTGAAAAAGCGTGTCAAGTGTCAACAACATGCTAATTTTCATCATGCAACTAGCCATGGACTTCAAGTTTCCCTTTATTTCTAGCTTTTTCACAATGGGTTCTAGACCTTATCAGTGAAATTAACCCCCACTCTTCATAACAACATCACTCTATCATCATCGTGATTGAATATTTCACCAAATGGGTGGAGACTATTCTTCTTGTCTCTACAAAAGCTAAAAATATTGTTAAATTTATCACCTATCATATCATTTGTTGCTTTAGTGTTCCCTATAAGATCATCACTGACAATGACAAATCCTTAAAAAAAAACAAGTTTAAGGTCTTTGTGACGTATTTGGAATTTAACTGATATTTTCATCACCTTATCTCTCATAAGTAATTGGATAAATAGAGGCCTCTAAAAAAATCCTTAATAACATGCTTACCAAAATGGCCAATACCTCAGGTCAAGATTGACACTTGCACATCCCTTTCACTTTATGGGCATATCACACTAGCATCCAAACTCTTATAGGTGCTACACCTTTTTCTCTCATGTTTGGAGATAAGGTTGTATTTCATCTCAAGGTCCAAATACCTTTTCTTCATATATCTTTACATGATATCACTTCGAAAGATGATCATCATCAAGAATGTTTATCCCAACTTAAACTACTTGATGATCATCATTTGGATGCTCTTTCCCATCTTTTTGCCTATCAAGAATGAATCAAGCATGCTTATAACAAACACCAAAAATTATGAGAGTTAAATATTATAGATATCATCCTCAAGGAAAATAAACATGTCACTAATATGGAGAAAAGTAAAAGAGGCAAATTTTATTTCAATTGGCTTGGACCTTACATCATAACTCATAAGTATGGATCAGGAGCTTATCATTTATCCTCTCTCAAAGGCAAACTAGAACTTTAGGCTCTTAATGTTTTCTATTTTTAAAGAAGGATCACAAGCACCATTGGTATAACTTAAGCTCATCCCCTGCAACCACATTCATTTCCCTCTTTTTAGGGGAAAATGACTATAGCTAAATCATGTGATTATCCATCATAGTCATAGTCTAATATTTAACTATGGGTACCACGTCTCTACCTATGGAATGATTTTCATGGTACTTCTCATATCATCAAGATCGGTTCCCATGGTAATTGTCACCTACAACTCTTTTCACCTATTGAGCCTTCTTTTACCTCTAGATTTGCCTTCATAATGGTAACCCCTTGAGCATGTATAAGTCTATGTCAAGTAAAATCAAACAAAATCAAAAATAATATCAAAGTCACAACCAAATCATGGTTCATTCTTAGCATTTATAGACTACTCCCTTGAAGGATAGTTATTGAAAAATTATCTAAAATTATAAAATGTAAGGTGGACTGCTCCCTTGAAGGATAACTATCAAAAGCATTTGAACTAGGCACATAAACTTAGACTACTCCCTTGAAAGATGGATAAGTAATGTACTTGTAAAAATTTAGAAATTTATTAGAAGCTTCCCACATCAATCAGCCTCCCCAACCCAATGTAAAATAAAAATAAGCAAAAAGCCATAAGAAAAAGTAAAATCAATGAGAAACATTGCAATCAACTCTCATAAAAGTAATAATCTTATAAAGCCACAATCGACTCTCCTCAATAGACTTCTCATATTGATTATTCTACACTTTATATATGAGAATATACTTACTTATACCATCCTTTTTGAAGCCTCTAGAATAGGCATGCTAGTCTCAAAAAATGTTTCAATCTCACCCATCCTCCCTTCATATATCATATGTACGAGACTATGAGCTTACTTGATGCAATGTGATTAAGATACCTGTTTATTAACCTAAGCATGTTAATGTAAAGAATTTTAAAGGCTTATTTTCATTAAGCCAATCCAACTTCAGGTTTCATTTTTGTCCTTATCAATGAGGAGGTATTATGTTTATTTTATTATCTTTTATTGGTTCATGTAGACATACCCCTCATGATTCCTCTCACCATCCTAAACATTTAGTTTGTTATCTAATTACTTTATGGATTCTCATTACATATTCAAACCATATCCATATTTTATCTCCATGATCATCAACAATAAATATCAAATCAAAACTATAACATTATGAGATATATCTATGAACCACATCATCTACCTCTCTATGATTAAAACCATCATGTCATACCATAAACATAATTCTATCCATCTATCATAAAAACATCATGTCAACATATATTATATCCTAATTCATTCTCATGAGTATAAACAAAATCAATAAACAAAACATCATGAACAATATCATATGTCTTCTACCAATCTATCCATAACATCGACATCATCATAACCATAACCATAACCAAAGACATTAATGATTACATAATCATATACCATATATCCATCCATAAAAAATCCTATCATATCCATGAACAAAATCAGAGCATCATAACTATCTTTCAAACATCACATGCCTAAGCTACTGAGTCAACATTTCATAATGCATATGCAAGAAACCATAGACCATCAACCATAAGCATACACATAAAAATCCACAATAACATGTAAACCATAAACATACATCATCCATAACATCATTTATAACACCATACACCATATACATCATGTCATCATAAATAATACATGTAATAATGTATAATCTCTCTCTCAAAACATGTACATCTCACTGCATCAACACGTAGGTTGGTATAAAAATAGTGTACACATATCACTACCAATATATATAAAAACATGTCTAAAACATGATCATGGGGCACCACTACTATTGACCCCACCTGTACCTATTCCACTACTACTGACTCTACCTATGCCTACACTTGCACCCCCATTTGGTGGTGGCCCCTCTAGTGTCCCTACATGGCCTACTATATAAGCCCATTATCTTAGAGTAGCTACAGAGGAACCCCATACAAGGTTGGCTTGGTACTCACCATATCTCATCTCAAGAGGAAGTTTTTCTAACACTATGGCTTCATAATACCTATGTTCCTCCATAGTGGCTAGATAATGTACCCATGGCACTATGTCTGGTGGTCTTCCCATTGCTATCATGGACACCCCTACCCTCTGCCTCAATGAGTCTCTCTCCTATGTTACCAACCTAAGAGAGATCCTTGCCTGATCTCACTAACCATTTAGGGTCACCATCTTTGCTTATAATGATGAAAATTGTCCCTATAGTGTAGCCACCTATCCCTATAAAATCTATACCTATGCTTGGGTTACAACTAAATCCCGCCTGCCTATCCATCATGACCAATTAGATCTATAAACATTAGCCTCATGCCTATCCTATTTACATAAAAATCTAAATTTGTATATATAGTTTGATACTAGGCCATCTATCCATCTATATACCCAACATCATCTATTAGATCCCTAACAAGGAGCTCCTTATACCCACCATATAAAACTATGGGAGCAAGCTGGGGCACTGACAATAGAACCTCAGAATCTTTTCTCCTATACTTGGGAAATGGTCTTGGGATATCCTTTACCAAACCAAACTACTGATGCACCCTATCAAATGGCAGTAGCTCCACCTTCCCCTCTCACCTATCGATGATTCATATATATCTCTAAAAGATAAGGGTCTACCTCCTATACCCTAGCCATATCAAAAATTGAATATACAACCTCCAAGTGATGTCTCTAACCACTAGTGCACCTAGTGCACCCATAAAAAACTCAATATCATGGGAAATACCTCTTTCACTTGATGTATCCATATCATCCCTCCATCACATGAAGCCAATAGGGAACTCTATCTAAGTATATCTATCCCATAGTAATCTTACTGGTCTAAGTACCTAGATATGCTTATAGGCCCAATAAAGTAGAACCAAGCTAACATTAATGTTGTATCTCTTGTGGTGCCTAAACCCTCATAACTCCCTATAGATATACATAAGAAAAATAGGGACCCCACCAAATACCATTTAGCTTAGTAGCAATTCTACCAAAACCCCTAGTAACAAATATGGAAACCTCCCCACTACTCAAATCTAGAATCCCAAAACATGTCACTATGATCATGAGCCTCCTATCAACCATATCTCTTTGATATAATGTTGAGTACTAGAATCCCCCATCATTACATTTTAATTGATCACTCTCATCCCCATATAATTAATCAAAAAAATCCTCTCTCTCATCATGATCAATATGATAAATCACCTCACCATGTAGTGGGAGCCTGGTAATCCTATGAACATCCTTAAGGAGAATAGTCATCTCCCCAATTGAGAGCAAGAAAGAGTTCATAGCAGGTTCCCATCTCTTGATGAGTGCTATGACTATGGATGCATCTTGGGGCACATGCTAGTAGTGCCTCATAGCCCTTAGCCCCACCTCCTCCATATGGGCCTAGTCCTTTGGAGTCATCCCTGCATGTATCTTACGAAAGATGCATGACACATAGTCATGCATCTGAATCTACTCCCTGGCCTACATCATATCAAACACTTGGCTTACTCAATGTTATTCTTGTCTATCCTAGCTTTTAACCCACCTGACCTATTCTACCTATTTACCTATTTAACCACCAAGTATACCATCTAAAGCCTTGTAAGATCTAGATACCTAGAAAAACCCAACCCATTTTTGCCTCATCCATTTTTTTAAAACTTATTAAAAAACTTTTCTATAATGGGTGACTACAGATGATAATGGTGACCACAGATGGTCAGACACCCACTTTTTATATGGGTGTCAACCATCGATGATCACTATGGGAATTCTATGGCTAGAATGCCTAAACCCCACCACACCAAATTATATTCTAAAAGCCTACAATATAACCCCATTTAATACCCATAAAACTCACACATCAATTTCCCTACCCCACCCCAACCATTTCTATTTTTCTATGCAAAATTTCCCATAAAACCCTAAAACCTTACCTAGGGTATTCCATCCCAAAAAGACATTCCTAGCACAACCTTGACCCCCTAACTAAATTAAATTACATAAAATCATTCCTATCTACCAAATTCAAGACACCACTTACCTCATTTCTTGATCTCTACTGAGGTCAAAGCCTATGATCATCTTCACAACCATGCCCGCATGCTCCTTGCATCTTGAGACCATGAAGATTGAACCCACATGCCTTCAAACAATGATCACTCACTAACTTAGAAAGTAATCTCTCCATAAGTGCCACAATTACTAGAGAAAAGTTAACCAATCCATAAAGTTATAAATGATAAAAAGTAACTTTGTTTTTAGCTTTTACCCGATGGATTTTTAGGGTTTGCCTTGACCATCGATGGTTAGGGTGATCATTGATAGTCATCTTTTGGGAGCTCTAACCATCAATGCTTAGGATACCCCAAATTTACATTTATACCTTGAGAAGCCCTTCTTAGCAAACCTAAACCAAGATTTACCCACTTTTGGAGATTACCTTCTCCAACCAACCTAACTAACTCAATACCTCACTATTAGTCTATTTTGACCCATCTAGTGCATAATTTTAAACAATCTTTTGCCTGGTCTTATGACTGTAGAAACACCATTGCCATGTTGACCCCTTTTGATCTTACACCACCTCATACATAATAATCCACTTATGTATTTTTGGGATCACTTCTTACGTTAAATACCTATGACACTTGAACCATTTGTGTTTTCCTTTAGGGCACTTCCTACCTTAGATACCCACAAAAAACATAAAAATTACTTAGAAGGCTTGTATTTACAAGTGTTCCTAGGTGCCACACCTATAAGCAGTCACATAGTTCACTTATCACTTGTCCTTCTTGGTACCAACCCTCATTTTTACCAACACTGATAACCTAGACTATGTGTAATCTTGGCTATTGCACCTTTTTATCACACTTTATGCACAAATTTGTGTCTTGAGTGCCCAACCTATTATTCACATATTTTTATTACCAACTACCATTTATCAAACCCTAACCCAATTTTAGTTACACCTCATCGACTCCTAGTTTGAGGGGGAACACCTCCTCCTACTCTCGAGGAAACTATACCTTTGACTTGTACTCTATTTTTATTTCATAGCTCATTCACACAAGCAACACAACAAAAAGGGGCAAAATGTATACATCAAAAATCTACACACCTACACTTTTGAATGTCAACAACCCCTCAGGCCTACTAAGGACCCTCTTGGGATCAATTTTGGCCTAATGAAGCCCACTTATAGTCAAATTCACAAGATGACTCAACCTAGCCTTCAGGACCTCTTTCCTTTGGAACCTGACTGTTGATGATCAGGATGACTATTGATGGTCACCATAGGAAACCCTAACCATCAATGATCAGGGTCTACCTCCTTAACAAAGCATATGAAAAACACCCATGTTACTTTTCTAAATATATCCTATCTAAATCTTATTACAATCTTTTGTATGGATAATTTATATTTAGATGGCCTACTTACTCCTTCACTTTGACCTCTTACTTGTGCCTATAAGAGAAAAGCCTGGGAGGTCAAATCCATCTATAATAATTATCAAGATTCTTAGGGATTTAGGATTTCTCTTTTGCATTTCAATCAACATTATCAAGCAACATCAACAATCTCATTGAGAGCTGACTTATCATCTCCTCTCAACCAAGTTCTTGAGTACCGTTACTCTACCAGAATTAAGCTAGATTCCACTAATAAGCTAACTAATTCAACCACTCACCTAATTGAATTTTAGTAAGACAAGTACTTTTTTTTTTCAATATTCATGTACTTTATTTCCATTTCATAATGAGTCTAACCCTTATTCATCTCCCAAAATGCATCTTTTGGATCTCGTTATTTAACAATTAATAACCTAGATCTTCACATAATAATTGTCAATGGTTGACTCAACCACCAACAATCTACACAACTATCAATGGTCATCTTGATCATCAACGATCACCTTAACCATCGACGGTCATCCTAACTATTGATGGTCACTATGGTAGTGAAAACTAGCAAGTTATTTTTACCACTTACCCTTAACCAAACCTAATTTTCTATGTTTCTAATCACTCACAGACCTCTTTCAGATTTTTTGAACCATACCCTAACCCCTTATCACTAATATTAATTAGTTTATCACTAATTTTATCATTTCTAATCTATTTTCTTGATCAAGCATTCTTGTGTTCAATTTTAGTACCTTTTGAATTTTGATACAATTACATTCTTTCCAATTTTGTGAATTTAATTATTTAAAATGTGTGGATTGACAACCCCTAAGGAAGCCCTCACTTCCAAGATAGGCAATCCACCCAACTATTTGTCTAACAAACAAGTTTGCTTTAGTGATTTTTTATATATAAGTCTTCCTCCCAAGCCAAAGAGATCTTCATAATCTTCTAATTCAATGTGCACACAAACAAAAAGGTTTTTCAACCACACCCATATCAATTTTATTTTCTCTCTTCCCTAGAACTTAAATTGAAAATTTAAATGAAACAGGTTGCTCAAGTAGCTTAAGTAAGTTTCAGACTTTAAAATAAATGCAATGTGTATAAGTGGGAGTATAGTTTAGACATAAAAAATTAAATATGCAAATATTCACATGAGATTATAGGAAACATAAAAGAAAATCATAGAAGATGATCAAATAGTTCAAATCTAAAACTTTACAATGTACCTACAGTTAAGGTAGATTTAGCTAAGACCTACAAGCCTCTTCTTGAGCATGAAGAACATATGGAATATTTGTTACATCCAAATTTATCACTAAGTTGATTTACCTAATTATCTATGGATTATTATGGTTGTTAAATTAATTTGTTACTTTATAACTAAATTATAAATAATATGTTGATATGGGATAGTTATATGTTACTTGGATTTCATGATTTCATGATTACTAGTTGGCTATATTGTGAATTTTATACATAATAATTATGTAGCATTGGGTATTATAACATTATTTTATTATATATATCATGATATATCAGGCTAACTACCTTCTCATCATGATTTGGAAGCATTAGAGTTCATTCCTTAGAGCATGATGGAGGGAGAACAACATTGGAGAGGGTGATGTAGATAGAGATGGTGAAGGATGATAGAGGAACTACTAAAACCCATGCACACACCACACTAGTTAATACTTGTTATATGCATTATGTGGATTATTTGATTTAGTATGTTTTTAATGATATTTGATTTAGATATTAGATTTTGTGTGTAAGTTTCTAGTTCAAAGTTAATACTTATAAATGGAATAAATCTTGTGTGTAATTGCATTATTTATATTTTATGTAGAATTAGTACATAATGTTACATTATAACTATATTATGTTATTATACTCATGTTGTTTATGATTACAGGAATGTAAATCCATGTAGATCATATCTAGTTACTATTATATATAGACTAACAATATGTATTTACAATATTTTAGAACATTAAACTTATTATTATTGATATTTGAGAATATCAATATATGCCTTAATCTATTAATATAATGAATGATATAGATAGACTTTATAAACTAGTAATAACATAAATGATTATCTTGCTATGATTGAAATGAATAATTATATGGTCTAGCATTTTGATATAATAAGATAATCAACGTTGTGTTAGTCATATTACCATAAAAATATAGGAGATAATTACCTTTACTAATTATTTTAGGAGGTTTTATTATCCTAAATACTATCCTAAGATCTAAGCCTAATCTTGTTGACATGCATAGACTACATTCAAATAGAAGTAATAGTTATCATTATTAAATATGTTTAAAGTGGACTTTTTGAGTGAATTACTTAGGCAAGTAATGTAGTATTGAACATGCAAGGTTATTGAAATTAATAAAATAATAATTAAAGAACTAGGGAAAGTTTGATTAAAGTGAAATTAGGGCTTTCTTAAGTATTATTAATGGAAGTTAATTGGTTTTAGTCACTATTAGAATGGAAAAACATGGATTTTTCATGGATTGCAAGATGTAGTGAATAGGGGCATGACAATTTTGATTGATAAGAAGAATATGACAATAGGCAAGTCATGGAAGGGAAGAGAACATGACTAAAGAGGGAAAAAATAGCTCAACATAATGAAAAATTGGAATGTAATGGTTCATTCTGTATCAGATTGGAAGTGACTTAAAATGTTGGTGAAGTAATTACTTTCATTTGCTTATAAAAATTATTTCTATGGTTTAGATTATTAGAGTTTTGAAATTGTATTAATATTTAGTAAAGAATACAAGCTTAGCCCTTTGTATGACTCGACCATCCACAAAATTAAGCCATATAACTTCAAAAAAACCCCTAAGATTACAAAAAAGATTAATTTGGTGTTAAGACATTAGGGTAAATTAACAATATAATGCCCTAGCTTAAGATAGAACCCTATGTAGTTAACAATGAGATACACACACACACACATTGAGTAATGAACCTCTAAATGTTTATATGTGTGTGTGTGTGTGTGTGTGTGTGTGTGTGTGTGTGTGTGTTGTACACTTAGAATAAATATATTCATATATATATATATATATATATATATATATATATATATATATATATATATATATATATATATATATATATATATATATATATATATATATATATATATATATATATATATATATATATATATATATATACTCATATGTCGAGGGAATCACCCCTATGAGTATATATATCTGTGTGTGTGTGTGTGTGTGTGTGTGTGTGTGTGTGTGTGTGTGTGTGTGTGTGTGTGTGTGTGTGTGTGTGTGTGTGTGTGTGTGTGTGTGTGTGTGTGTGTGTGTGTGTGTGTGTATGTATATGGATTCTCATTGATTGCTTACATACACATGAGGACTATGTGTGTGTGTGTATTAAGTCATTTGGAAATGTAGATTATATACACATACCTAATTTTACTATGTTTTAAAGTTATCTTTGAATAATGAATATATAGAAACATATATGTCAACTATGTAAACTATGAATAAGGAATACACACACACACACACACACACACACACACACACACACACACACACACACACACACACACACACACATTATTTATGTATTGATTATGTCGTATATTTTGAAATATAGTATGCTATGAGGATTATGTAAATATTCATACATGAAATAGTAATTATAAAATGGAACTAGTTAATGTTATAGATTATAAGTTGAATAGGGTATATATTTTTATATAAATATGATTGTGTGTTGTTACTCAAACAAGATTGATATACATATATATATTTTGTATATAAATATGTAAAATACATTAGTTTATGATTTTTATGAATATACATCTTTAGCCATATGTATGGAAACACTATGAGCATATAGTTGAAATGAAATGTGAAAAATTGTTATAAACTATGATCTTGAAATAGAGATATATGGATTATGTGAGGAAAAATAAATATGTAATGTATTTATCTAAATACATGAATCCAAATGAGTTAAAGTGGATTGATAATTTGTGAGAATTAAGCTTAAATTAGAAAACATACAAAATTGTATTAAGGCTCGTAGATTTTATGCTAAATATAGTTTGATATTTTGATGCACAATAAAAGGACTTTAATTGAGAGAAAATATGGGAAATTGAATAGTAATGGTTCTAAGTTAAAATATTTAATTATATTTCTTATGTTATTATAGATAAATAAAGTTAATAGAATAGTTTAGACCCTTTTGATTCTCAAAACCTTTCTCATGAAAATTTATTAGTTGTTGAAATATTAAAGTTTAATAAGAATAATGAAAAACACTATTGTGGGTTAGAACATTATTTCTATTTCAATTATATATGTTATGGGGTATATTATACTAATACATAAATGTACAATATATACCTATAAGATAGCTCATGTTTTCATATACATATATAACCTATATTTTTACAATAGGAAGCATGCCTATAATTATAGAATGTGACTAGTCAAGTAAGTCATAAAATTCTTGAAGGATAGGGAATTATAATTATATGCATGAAACTAAATTCATAAATGAAATAATAGGTGTTTTGTTTATGAGTTAATTAATCCTTATATTAATTATGATTGCTGTTTTGTATTGAGTAATATGAACAATAAACCAAGATATTTATAGATGCAAACATTTGAATTTACTCTAAGATGTTGGGAATACAATCCAAGTTTATATTTTAATTATTTATTAAATAAAATTATTTGTTATGCAAATTATTATTGTATTGAATAATATTTTAGAGATTCTTCATATATTTGATAGACTAAATGTATGTATTGTGATTATTTCAATAATTAACATGTGTTTGTATGTGATAGTAGAAATAATTTGAATGAATCTATTGGTTATATTAATGTTAACCAAATCTTGCATTGATGGTACTAATTAAAGTAGTGAGATAGACTTCACTAGCTTAGTTATCATCACCAATGCTAGATGAAGATAATCCTATCAATTAGTGTGTATGAATTTGATTGATCCTTGAGATCAATAGCCATTTAAAAAATTTGGCCAAAGTAATGTTTATATATACATTTTCATTTCATATGAATGATTTACATCTTTGTGCAATATCATGTAATAAATTATTTTCTTCATGGTACACATCATGTAGTAGAAATATTATAACACACAAGTACTAACATGTCTCTCTAGATTCCTACACCATCACTATCTACCCATCCATGAAGAGAGGTTCATTCCATTTTGTGGGATTGTGTGGGGATCGATGGTCTATAATTGATATGGAAAATCACGTAGATGATGATCTCCCTCCCCACTATAGTACTTATTAGAGACTACACTTGAGATTATTAGAGATATTGGAGTTTGAGTGACTCATGCTTAGTGGATAATTGTATCTATTATTGTAATTATGTTGAGAAATAGTGTCATTTGGAAATTTAATTGAATACTTATTATACACTGACAATAATTACTGGATTATTGTACCAGCTGTGACTAGATTTATGTAATTATTTCCTTATGTAGTTATGTTTTGTTACATGTGATGCTAGTGATCAGTAACTATTAAATGTTACATGTTTAATTTATGTATAACAAAATTATTTAGTATGATAAGATAACTAATTATATTCTTGTGGTGTAATATAATAAAATAATAAGTGTTAAGTAAAATTTAAAAATAAAATTACTACATTATTCTAATAAATCCCTGTGGGGATGTTACATTATGGTATCAGAGTTGTGGCTCAAAATCTAAGATTTAATGATTCTGATAAAGCTTTATTATTATTATATTAATAAAAATAATAATGGTGTGATATATATCATCTAAAGAGGTTTATTTGAATGTCAATGACAATAACCCTCTGTTTGATCCTAACCAATTTTCCATTGAACAAGAAGCAAAGTTGGATCAAAGTTTTGCATCCACAAATGAGATTAGGGATAGAATTTTAGCCCTGGAATAGGAAATTCATGGACATGAGGAGGAAATCCATTAGGATGACTCTAAATAGTATCCTACTAAGTAGTAAATCCCTCAAGAGTAGAGATATGAGGAAGTGCCTCAGGATGCAAGATCACATGTAGTCCTGAAATTAGCTAGGGATATGAAAAAGGTGAATCCACTTAAGTTTGGCATAACTATTATGGGAGATGGATATAAATCATGGTTAAATAACATAGATAAGTATTTAAATATTTGAAACTACTTAGAAGTCACTAATGCCATTTGGGGACTGCATTAGTTAGATGTAGAAGTAGCTATGTGGTGGACCAATAAGAAGTTGAAAATGAATCTGAACTTAACCACCAATACATGGGAGTAATTTGTGATGCTATTTATATCACAGGGGATTTCATATTTATATTTTCACCAAAACCTTACATATTTTTAGAATCTTAAGCAAGGATACTTATCGGTGAATGAGTACTAGAAACAATTCACCAAACTTTTGAGATATGTACCTCATTATTAAGAAGATGAGAGTTTCAAGATTATGAAGTTCATAATGGAATTAAATCCCTAGATTGGTAGAGAGGTGGATGTTCATGGACCATATACCATGGGCCAAGTCTTTTAAAAAATAGTCAAATAGAAGTAAATGTTAAAATCTCTTGCTTAAGTCAGCAATAAGTTTAAGAAAAGTTTGGAAATTCTAAGCCAACTTTAAAGAAGAAGAGTGAAGACTCCAAGAGTCAGGTCAAGATCTAGTATACTAGACTCAATAGTGGTTTAGGTAGTAATAAACCAAGTAATGGTTACAAAGGTATTTTCAAGGAAAACCAATAGTTTGATAAGAAGGGATGACTAGGAAGTTGTTTCATCAATGGAGGTAACCATTTTATGTGTGAATGTACCCATGACAAGTTAAGGAACAAAGTTTATTCCCCTCAATAAAGAAATTTTAAGTAATGTATTCATATGATAGTTGATAATCAATAATCCAAATTATAAGCTTCACCCATATAACTATTAGGTATTTTGTTTAAACATCTAGTTTCCATTTTGATAGATACAGGGCCTACAAAAAGTTTTATAGCTCCTAAAATTCTAAATGACTTATCTATAAAATCTAGTGTAATGGAAAATTCATGGTTGGTATAATATGGGAATGATTTTAAATTCCAATTTGATAAAGTGTCTAATTGAAGTAGAAATTAGGTTGCCCAAATTCACAAAAATAGTGGATCTCTATGTAAAACCACTAGGGTCATATGATGTGATCCTAGGAGTCAAATGGCTTGTGAAGCACAGGCCAAGGTTAACTATTATTTGAAAAAGGTTGAGTGTCTATATGATTATATAAATTAGACACTAATTTAGGGAAAAAAGGGAGTAAAGGCTTAGGTAGCTTTTTATAATGTAACTCAAGAAAACCCAAGGAAAAGGATGTCAAGCATTTAACGTCAAGATAAATGAAATAAAGGAAACTAAACAACCATCAATTAAATATTATTCTTTCTTTAATAATTTTCATGATGTTTTTCTAGAGGAATTTATAGGATTTCCTCCTAAATGGGAGTTTGATTTCTCCATTGATATCAAACCAAGATTGAAACCTCATCTTAGGTACTGTATAGAATGAAAACCACTAAATTAGTTAAATTGAAGGCACAAATTCAAAAATTATTGTCCAAAGGTTTGATTAGACCAAGTATGTCACCATGGGGTGTACCCATTATCTTCATCAAGAAGAAAGATGGAACTCTTTGAATTTGCATTGATTATATAATGTTGAATAAAGTGATCATTAAAAAATAGGTATCTGCTACATCAAATAGATGATATTTTTGATCAAATGTGATGAGCAAAAATATTTTATAAGATTGATCTTAGAGATGGATATCATCAATTAAGAATAAAAGATGAGGATATTCAAAATATGGAATTTAAAACTCACTATAGGCATTACAAGTTTATAGTGTTACCATTTAGGTTGATGAATGCACCTTTAGAATTCATGAATCTCATCAATAGTGTGTTCAGATATTTTCTAGATCATTTTGTTTTGGTCTTTTTAGATGACATTATTATTTATTCTAAGGATGAAGAAGAGAATATTTAACATCTATAACTAGGTTTGTAACATCTATGAAATAATATGTTTTATGGAAAATTATCCAAGTGTACATTTTTATAAAATAAAATACAATATCTGGGACACATTATCTCAATAGATGATAATTCTATTGATCTGACTAAGATCCATTATATAGTGGACAACACCAAGGAATGTCCATGAAGTAATAAGTTTCATGGGATTAACAATCTATTATAGGAAATTCATTTTGAATTTTTTCAAGATAGCTAATCTAATTACCTATTTACAACATAACAATCAAAGTTTTATCTAGTTAGATAAGTGTGATGTATCTTTTTAGGAATTAAAAAGAAGGCTTACTTCAACACCTCTATTAAGATTTCTTGATCCTAATGGTCAATTTTTAGTTATCACATATGCATCTAGGGATGGACTAGGAGGATTCCTTATACATGATGGAGTAGTGGTAGCTTATAAGTCAAGGAAGATGAAGCCTTATGAGGTGAATTACACCCCTCATGACCTTAAACTTTTAACAAATTTTAATGCTTTCCAAGTTTGGAGACATTATTTGTTGGAAAAACTATTTAAGTTCAAGACTGATAACTTAGGACTCAAATACATATTTACCCAACCAAATTTGAATGCTCATCAGAGATGCTAGTTAGATTTTTTCTCTATCCATGACTTTGATATCAATTACATCAAAGGTAAGGAAAATAAAGTAGCTAATGCCTTAAGTCATAAAAGGTACATAGTAGTTGTGGCTAATATTATGAGTACTTTAAGAGATTATGTGATCAAATTATCACTACGAGATGAATTCTATGATTAGGTTAGGAAATTTTTTTCTAAGAATGATAAAAATCCTAGGTATAAAAGATATAGGCTATAAAATGATCGTAATCTAATGAAAGAATAAGTGTTAAGTAAAATTTAAAAAAAAATACTACATTATTCTAGTAAATCCCTATGTGGATGTTACAATATTTGTATTAATATTTGGTTCTTGATGTTTTAGAGTGATGAATAAAAATTGGCATGATAAAAACTATTATCTTCTTAAACTTGCACACTTATGAAGGTTGTTTCAAGCCTTCATAGTTTAGAGTAGCATGGAGACAATCCTAGGTTGTGGGTGGCCTAATAGGTGGATTGAATCTCTAGATTCTAAAAGCTATCTCCCCTTGATGTAATAGTTAGGATCTCTACACTAAACTACCAGTCCTAAAAGGAAAAATGAAGGAAGATAAACTGAAATAAAACATATCTAACTGAGGTGATACACCAAAATGTCTCCTTCACTTACCTAATATGCATTAAAAAGGCTAAATTAAAACATGAACCTGATTGCACCTATCAAATTAAGAGTCTCCAAACATAAATATTTCACATATATGTCACTAAATTGATGCATGATCTAAGGTATCTAACCAATAGGACTCTTAAGGAAACTAAATAATGATTACACTTGCCAAACATACACAACTATCAATCACATTATGCAACTTGCAAGGATGAATAACCACCTAAAAATAGGTAAAGAGGAGATAAATTTGGGTCCTAAATTTTTATCCAAAGGGAGGAGTCATAGTAAGCTTAAAATTTTTGGCATTGGTCATCAAATATATCCCCTCTCCTTTGTGAACAATCATTAAGAAGGTAGGGTAGTCTAAATGAGCTAATCAACACCACATGCCCACTTTTATTCTTTGAAATGGTAGTTTGAAATAGGTTGAAAGTATGAGATCAATTGGAATTTATGTAAGAGGGTCTTCAAAAGTTAATTTATGGTTCTCTAAACATTACTTGGCATGTGTGGGGCCAAGAAGACAAGAAATCTTTACATTGGCATAATTTATAGGTTTTGTACTTAAGGTTGAAAGTTTCTATGTAAGATATAATGCATCAAAATTTTGTTGAATTTATTTCACAATCATCCTATTATATTTAAGACTCTCCAACCATCTATCCACTCCATTTTAAATTATCTAATTGACATTACAATATTCAACCCATGTATTGTGTTATAAGGTTTGCTTGCATAAAATGAGTTGAAGAGGCCTTACTCTACATAGTTTAAGTTTGTATGAGAATATTAAACTCATAATAAATGTAAGGGATAAATGGAATAATGATCTCAGGTTTCACTAAATCAAGCTAGCCACCATAGAAGATCTAAAACATTAGGATTCAGACCTAAAGGTGTTTCAAAGCTGTATGTCTACATTTTTGGTTGAAATAGATATCTAAAGTTGGATGTTGAAGACCCAAACATGTGGGAAATATAATGATTTAACAATTGGATAGGTCCAAGGTCTATGGAAAAGAGATGATCCCAAAAATTAATACTCAACACCCTCAATACCACCTATAGGTTGAAGAGTAAGTGTTGATGTTTTTGAGATTTTGAGTTGGTATACAAATCATCTAAGATTACATAAGAGACCTAGAAATCAAGAAAACCTATTCAATTAGAGGTCTAGTCTTAAAGTGATCTCATTGAATGATCATTGTGTTAAAGGAGTGAGGAGTCCACACAGACCTACAAGAGGTAGTAAAAGAGGCTACATGTATAAATTAGAGGAAGATGCTAATGTGTTTGTAGAGAGGTTTAATGTGAAAGAGCCTCATGAAGCTTAGTTATCACTAAGGTATCAATGAGATAATTAATGAAATCAGTTTCTTAAGATTAATCTTCAAAATCTCACCAAATCACTACCTATATCCAGCCTATTTCTTGACAATGTGGGGAAAAAGAGCACATGGTTTAACAAATGAGTAGTATAAGTTACAAAATCCCTAAGATGTCACTAGGATAAATTACATGATGAGTTGAATAACATTGAAAAAGAGAGAGAAGTAATCCTTAGTTAATATCATTCTAAAGTTTAACAGTGATCAATCCCAATGGAGACCTATAGCCAACCTCTTTCTAGGCAAGTGTGAGTAAAATGACCATATGATGAAAGAAGTGATGTTTGGAGTTTGCAATATTAGTCATGAAAAGTATAATAGGCATCATAAATATTTAAATTACTCTCTTACAATGTCAAATAAATCAAAAGTGATTGTTGATAGTATGAAGAACAAGAATGCCAATTTGATCAAATAAGCCTGAAAAGAGGTCATAATAGGACTGTGTATATTTTCAAAGAATGTTTGTAAGTTTGAGCTTATTTGATGTTTAAATAAGACTCCAGATTACATTGAAAGTTTACAACTTATTGAAATGAAGTAGAAAAATTTAAAAAAAATTATGCATTGTTTTCATGGTATGAATATGCTTCTTCAAGAGGCCTCCAAAGCCTAATATAGAGCTACAGGCCTATCACAGGCCCAAATAATAGAGACTAAGGTGTTAGTGTTAGATAAAGGTCCTATCAAGGAAGAGAGAGTGGGGACTAAGTGAAACCATTATTGAGACACTATAGGGGTCATGACTAACTCAAAATACTCTGTTCTAAGAATGCACCATATATTGAGCCTAACTTTCCACCTAAGCCCTATCTTGGACAAATATAACAAGGAAGGTATATACTCATAGGTATCAAAATTATTTGGAGGATTATAAGGTTTGAGAGGATTAGAAGGTTTGAGAGTATTATAAGGTTAAATAGAGGACATTGAGACCTAAATGTTTCAACAAAAGACTATTGAATGTTCAATGTTTTGTAAATGAAATCCCAAGCCCAAAGTTGGTAGTCAAGATTCCCAATCACACCTACAGGTTGATCAGGCAGCTTATGTAGGTTTTAGACTTTAAAATTAAAATAAACATGTATAAGTGGGAGTAGAGTTTAGACAAAGAAATTAAATATGTATATAGTCACTTGAGATTGTATGAAACATGAAATAAAATTAGAGAGGATGATCAAATAGTTTAACTCTAAAACTTTTCAAAGCACATATAGTCAAGGTAGATTCAGCTGAGACCTATAGACCTATTCTTGAGCATGAAGAAAATATGGAATATTTTTATTAATATTTAGTTATTGATGGTTTAGAGTGATGATTAAAACCTAATAATAATTTTTAATTAATATTAGAGCCTTGGGAGAGGAAAATAAGGACAGAATAGGACCTCTAAGGTCAAATTGGTTTTTTGACTCCTAAACCCTCATGAACAAGTGATCCAAGTTGCCTCAAGGTAGTATACTACACAATAATATTTATGGAAATTTTATGATATAAGAGTGATTTTTTGAAATTAAAATTGGAGATTAATAACTCTAAGGGTTCATAAATACCTTTAGGAAAGTCTAACTTAGTTTATAGGCTTGTATGTAATAATATGGCACGTTTGAATGATAAAGTATAGTAATGACCTAATCTAGAAGATTTCACAGTCCTAATGTTTCAAATATATTTCAATAACTATTATAAGATCATAATTATTCTAGGATACCTCTTATCGATCAAGACATCCCTAGATCAGGGTGATGAGGGTCTTGAGATCCAATGTTGCCTACTAGGCTTGTTATGGCCTAGATGGAGGTTGTTAATAAGGTTTATTGGGAGAGATAAATTTAATTTTAAACACTATAAAAATCATGTGTAGACCTTTTCAAGGCCTTCATACTACTCACTTTCTCCACTAGAGGCTAGGAATCCAAGACTGATCACCTACAACTAGTTTGTGTATCATGAAGACTAATTAAACATAGTGTCTAAGCATTAAATGGAATTATCAGAGAAAATTTATCTTTTAAATAGGTTTGATAGTGTGATATAAAAAATCAAAATATTAATAAAGCTCTATGAATGTCTCAATAAGAGTGAAAATAGCAAATACAATCAATAAGGGTAACTTGTAGTGTTTTTCTCACAAACCCTCAATCTCAGTCAAAGAGGTTGAAGAGGAAATTGAGGGAAGATATCATGAATATTATAATTGGATAATGTTAATTATAATTTTATAGACCCTAAAAATTCATTGGAAACTCAAACCAAGTGTCAAAACATCACTTTTAGGCCTAATTTCTCCCTTAACCTCACATAATGCATAGTTTGCCACTTGAAGACCAAATTCTTGTGTTTAGATCTTTCTTTAAAATTTTAATGGGAGATTAGGATTATAAGGTATTTTATATGGGTTACCCTAATCCAAATTACACACATCATTTCTTATTTTAAGGGCTTGTACTTTATGAATCATCATTAAAATGATAAGGCACTCGCGCACTGCCAAGAAGACTAATAATGATCAGTTTGGAGAATTTAACTTCATAATAACATGAAATGAATTGTATAAATTTTAAAAACTATTTAAATTTTTTCTATATTCCAAATATATTCTCACCATGGTACTTTCTTGTACTTGAACCTATATAGATTCAAGGAAAACTATACTTTTATGAGATTTTGAGCCTAAAACAAGGTATTAAAGATCATGAATACATAAAAACCATTGAAAGAGTTGATTTTGTATGTATTTAACCTATTAAATCCAAAAAAACCATAAAATATACCCTAAAACTACCCCTATAGGTCTAGTTTTTCAAGGCAGTCCAAAACAGGATCGATGAAGGGCTATTTTTTGACCATTTCTTGGTTTACCTACTTGTACAAGGTTATAGAAGTCCAAATTTGGAATGGAGGATGGTATATTAATGGGGAAAGTTAATAAAAAAAACTTTTTAGAGGTTTCATATGCATGGGATAAATGTGGTTCAAAATCTTAGTTTGTAGGCAAAGAGGTTTAATTAGGCCTAATTGGAAAGAGAAAATGAGCTAAAAAGGACACTTCCACTCAGAGTTAGAACTTGAAACTTGGCATGGAGATGTAAAAAGATATTGGGTCATCAAATATGTGATTATTTATATATTAAAATCAATAAATTATTATACACAAAGAGGTTTACCTATTTTAGGGCTATAAAGAATAAGGCAAAATGAGATCTTATGGAGCAAAATCACATATTTTGAGATGTTGAATGGATCCAATTGTCTTATTAAAGGTAAGTTATGATGTTTAGAGGCCATAAATAGAGGTAAATTTCTTTATTTAAATAAAATCTAAGTTTTCTCACTTCCACGCTATCAGTGTAGGCTTTTTCCACCTAGTGGTTTTACCTACACATCTTTTCAACATACTTAGGTTAGTTAATTAAGTCATTATGGGTCATTTACCTTTAAGTGGTTTCTAATTGTGAGTTAGAGTTTTACCTTTTTTTTACCTAATATCACCCTATATGTACCTTCTTTTTTCTTAAAGTGGTTAATGCAAATATTTCCTTTATAGAATTTTCTTATTTTTAGAGCTCTCATTCTACCTTTACAAGAATTTAGCATTCATCACGTGGATGCTATTTAGAGATCTTGGTGAAATATATCATGGTACCAGATATTTCTTGATATCCTCATGCATTTTTTTCCTTTGGTAAGATCCTCCTGCATTCACCTTACTATTTTTTCATACTGTACGACCACCATTTTTGACCTTGGAGGAATTTTTTGAAAATTACCTCAAAAATCATGTCAAAAGGCCTTTGATGAAAAAAAAATTACATTAATTTTATGGGTTTTTTAATATCTAAAATGGGTTGTTATTATTTTTTTTGATAAAGTTAATATATTTTCAAAAAAATTCAATTTCTTCTATCTAGTCACCATCTGTACAACTGAAGTAATCAACCCTGCAAACCCCGATTTACTCTCCATAGAACAAATTAGGTTTCTAAAGTGTTTCTACTTACTCACCAATCAAATCAGGTTTTTAAAGTGCTTCTACTTTGTTGCTGACCAAATCAATTTTTTGAAGTTCTTCTACTTCCTCATAGACCAAATTGGGTTTCTCAAGTGCTTCTACTTATAAGTAATCATGTTTCTCAACCCTAAAAACTTTACTACTTGCTCATAGACCAAATCAATTTTCTCAAGTGATTCTAATTATAATTAATCAATATTCTCTAGGGTGACAACTTATAAGTAATCAGGTTTCTCAACCATGATTACTTGTTCGCTAGACCTGTTTGAGTTTTTCAGAGTCAATTACTCATTACTTATTTCATAAGTTGTGTTTTTTTGAAACTCTAAAGATTTTTAGGTTGAAGAACCTAAAATACATGAAGAATACCCATTCATGTTTTTGAAGGTCAACTACGTATTACTCATTACTTGCTTTATAATTAATAAGTCATGCAAGTTGAAGAACCTGAAATACATTCTGAAGAAGTAATCGGTTTTTTCGGGGTCAATTGATTATAAATTTTTATAAGTTGAAGTATTTCAAGAACCCAAAATTTAAGTTGTTCAAAACCCCAAGCAAGTAAGCATGTGACGTTCTAGAAGCTGTCAAATTGTTATTTCCTTTTTTGGATTTTTTGGATTTTTGATGAAAAAAACAAGTGTGGAGAAAAATTCCATTTTTGGAAAGGGTCCAGGAATATGTTGAAGTAAGAACTTGTAAGTGCCATAATTTTTAATTGGTAACTCTTTTTTTAGTACCATTTTCTTTAAAAGTACTTATTTTTTATGCTCTACACATTGGATCTATCATTGGGCCTTCCACAACTATAATTTTTTTTCACATTTTTTGTACACTATTGGATGTATTATTGGTTGTCTCCAATGTTCCTCTTGTTCCTTGTACTTATGAACCTACTACTCAAGATACATTTTCAATTGAATTTAATGTCTATACGAGTGTTTTTGTATTTGAGACATTTAGGGGGGGGTCATTGCCTGATAGTTCTAAGGGGCTACTTGTGTGTTTATTGTGCATTCAATATTTCTTTTTTTTATATCACTTATTTGCTTACTACAATAATACTTACTTCTGCACTATCGATTCATTCTAAATAAGTCCACTTACACCATTTAATTATCATGAATGGAAACCTAGAATGGAAATTATCTTGTAATCCAAGGGTTACCATCAAATTATAATGGGCACTGAGACTGAACCTATTGATGCTAGAGCAAAAATAAAATGGTTTAAACATTGGGATAAATTCTATGGACTATTGTGTCTTTTCATCTCCCCAAATCTACTCTTTCACATTGAATCTACCAAAACACCTACTAAAGTGTGGGCCCAGCTCACCAAGCTCTTTGGAGTGCAAGATGTGATGAGAGGACATGAGATAAAAATGAGATTATTAGATTAAGCCTAGATGAATTTGACACTCTTCAAGATTTTTTCACCAAGTTTAGACTTTTGAGATTACAATTGAAAGCATGAGGAATTGACAAATACTCTCTAAATCGGATCCTGAATATTATGTATTTATGTATACTTTTCATACCACTAAGAGTACTCTTGACACTACATGGAAGATTCCTTCTTTAGATACCTTTGTTTCCAACTTGATTTGGGAGTAAAATAAGTTGATTCAGATGGGCACAATGAAGTCATCTAAATCTCATGTATTGCTTATTGAGAAAGATAAAGCTTCTAACAAGAGAGAGAGAAAGCAGAGCAAGAAAAATGTTGAGAAGTTTGAAATATTTCCACCTCCAAATCAAACAATGAGACCTCTTATTTTAGTCATAAGCCTGAGAAATATTGGATCAACAGTGGGCATTACTCAGGTAAGCATGATGAGAGTAAATGTTTAAAGAAATAAATTGACCACCTTACTAGCCTTCTTATTCAGAACAACATAGGTGTTCTAGATTCTATCAAACTATCTTCATCAACCCATGAATCCACTAAGGAAAAAGAGAATAAAAAGTCAAAAAAAAGTAAAAATACTTAGTTATAGTTGTGCCTCCAACTCTGCCTTCATGGATCATTGACTATGGTGCTTCACATCATATGGCATCTTCATAGATTGAGTTCAGTTCCTTAGAACCATGTGACATGTCCTCTATACAACTAGGTGACAACACTTCTAAAAAGGTTCTCGAGAGAGGGTATACTAAGTGAGTGGTGGAAAATTCATGAATGTTCTAAGTGTGCACTCACTCTCAACTAATCTTGTGTCAGTATACTAGATCAGTCACCTTAGTTTAGGCATGTGATTTGAATTTATTATAGATTCAGTGTACATCAAGGAGTTACATAGTGATACTATTTTATCTGTGGGAATGGCTGATCATCAGACTTAGTTATATAACTTCTCACACTTTTCTCTTGAATCTCATTCAAATTCTTTATATTCCTCTTTGGACTCACCTGTACTGATGACACTTCTGAGCCTAAGCATTCTTCTGATATTGACAACTCTTCTTCTATATATGACTACATTAGTGAAGTGGACACATCTCCACCATCTCCTTGTCACCTTTCAGATATTCAAGAGTTAGTTTTTTATCCACCTACCTCTATTCTACTTCTGACATTATAGGGTAATGGTCTACTAACCCAAGACACATCAGACATCAGGCAGTCTATTACATAATTATAGAGAATTTTGTAAACCTTCTTTACCTCTATTTTTATTGCACCATCTTGGCATAGAGCAGTTGGGTCACCTACCTCATAGTATGAGAATCATTCCTTTCATAGGAATTACACCTTGGTTGAAGATCCACTAGGCACTTACCAAATAAATTTATTTTTCAAGGGTAATTCACTCTTCACTACATCTACTTCTAATTCATAGTCACTTTTGAGCATTCCTCTAGGGGACATCAAATGGCTACAGTCAATTGTAGATCTTAGTGGGTTTTTTAATCCATCTTCTCTTCTTTACTCTATTTTTGGGGAGGATTTTTTTTCCTATAGGTTTTCTCCTTTACCTTGGTTTATGGGCGTTATATTATACTTGGGTACCTCATCAAGCCTCATTATCGGGACCCAACTCTTCTACCCACCTAAGCTACAGTTTAGGGGGGAGTTAGTATAGGCTTTCTCCACCTAGTTGTTTTACCTACACATCTTTTTAACTTACTTAGGTTAGTTAATTAAGTCATTAGGGGTCATTTACCTTTAAGTGGGTTCTAATTGTGAGTTAGGGTTTTACCTTTTTGGTGACCTAATCTCACCCTATATGTAGTTTATTTTTTCCTAAAGTGGTTAATGCAAACATTTTTTTGTGGAATCTTCTTATTTTTGGAGCTCTCATTATACCTCTATAGGAATTTGGCATGCATCGCATGGCTGTTATTCAAAGATATTGGTGAAATATATCATATGCCTCATTACAAAAGAAAGAGTTCAAATTGACAGACCACCAAATCAATACATTGGATTTATTAAATATGCTAATCAATGTCACTTATCACCTTATGCTACACTTAGAGGGAGATAAAAATTATTTTTTTGGTTTTAAGAAGCTTTCAAATGCTTGAAAGAGTCTTTAACATCTTCAAAGAGACTTTTTCCCCTCTTATGCCAAGTTTAAGAGACAAAGTCAAAAATGCTTTAAAGAGCCTTATAACAACCCATGTAAGGTAGAGATACATTATAAATATAGGAGGAGAAGTATTAAAAGGATGAATTGATGAGCACTTGAAGACCTTTTTTAGGGAAGAAGACTTATTCATCAAGGAAGATAAGCAAACTAGTATATAGGGTATGTAAGCAAGAATATAGGGACATGATGGTTCAAACTCCAAGAATAAATGTTAAGACTTATTCAAATATTATAAAAAAAACTCCTCTCTAACTCCTACACCATTCTCTAAGAGAATAAAAATAGAAACTAGGAAGTGTTATGTTGGAGTTGGAGTAAGACTAAATGGATGACACATCCTTAGCTTTTAGGCTTCTCTCTCCCTCTCTCTCTCTCTCTCTCTCTCTCTCTCTCTCTCTCTCTCTCTCTCTCTCTCTCACTCACTCACTTTTTCTTGAAGTATGCCTAGTTTTGAAAAATTTAAGGATCTTTAACCTGAGTTGTGGCATAACCCTACTTAGGAAAACACTTGTACTTGGCTTTATAAAATGAATAAAATTGAATTTAGGCCTCGTTAATGCTTATGACTAGTGTATGTTTATGGTTTGTAGATGAATGTAAATGATAGTGAATACTTTCTTAAATTTTTCCTCTCTTCTTTACCTATTTGTAGGTAGTTAATCATACCTCTAGGTTTCATAGTTTGATTGAATAGCTCTATATGTTTGATAAGTGTAATCATTATTTAGTGTCCTTAAGATACATATTACTAAACTACCTTAGATCATGCATCAAGCTAGTGACCTCCACATGAAATATTGATATTGGGAGACTCTCCATTTGAGAGGTGAAATTAGGTTCATGTTTTAGTTCAGCCTTCTTAGTGCATGTTAGGCAAGTGAAGGAGATATTTTCGTCTATCACCTTAGTTAGATAGGTTTTATTTTAGTTTATCTTCCTTCCTTTTTCCTTACAAGACCAATAGTGTAGTGTAGAGATACTAACTAATACATCAAGTGGAGATATTCCTTATAATCTAGATATTCAATCCACCTATTAGGCCACCCATATCCTAGTATTGTCTCTATGTTACTCCAAACTGTGAAGGCTTCAAACAACCTTCACAATGGTGCAAGTTTGAGTAGATAATAGTAACCATGATAATAATTTATGACCCATACTTATTTGATCATCACTTTTTATAAATCAAATATTAAATTTTGTTTAGGGTGATATAAGTAAGATCCAAATTCACAATAGACTTCCCACATGAATTTTTTTCTAAATTGATTAGAACACCTAGTAATGTTCCTCATAACCAATAATTTGAATAGGCCTCAACTAGTTATAATCAAGCTTTAGTGCCTATACCCAAACAAGGCCCAAATATGCTTGGAAAAGGAAAAGATGCAATAGATGACCAATTATAACATGTATATCAATCATATCAAACATGCATTAACCTATCTCATAACTTCAATGCCATGGGCATTTCTAACACATTACTAATAGAGTTAGCTCCCTCAACATGGGTATAAACTTATTCTTGAAGATATGTGAAAAAATATATCTATCCATTTAGCCAAATAATGTTGGTAGGAGACATGTACAATGTCCCAATAATGATATAATAAATTACAACTCCTATAGAAGACCTCACATGAAAAATAATGGATAACACACAAGTGAATCCAAATTTGAAACAAAGTGGGTTTAGTGTACTGCAGAGCAACACACAATAGGTTCCTCTCACCAATACCTCAAGTGGTTTACAACAATAGGGGGAAAGCATTCTTGGATCCAAAACACAAAAATAAACTTCCTCTCCTCAATTGATAGCTTACTCAAACATGTAATATGGGTAAAATAGCCAAAAATAGACTAACATTCCACCTCAATAAATGCTAAACACTACACCACCTCAATAGGTGGAAACTAATGTTCAACCAACACAAACATAGATTAATATAACATAAATATCACAAATATTACTTAATAAATGACATGTTCCTATTGGTCAACAGAGAGTTCTAGTTGGTCAACAAAGACTTTTGGTTGGTCAACAACAATACCAACCCTTCAACAAGTGCCCAATCAACATGTGTTTACCTAATGACAAGGTCCCAACATAAAGTAGGTAGCGATTAGGAAATAATTGCCTTTTATTTAATAGATACCTCACATACAATAGGGATTTAACTTACAACACCTTTAATAGTATGAATTTAGCTAGAAATAGGTACTTTTTATACAATAGGATTTGACAAATAAACAACAAGTTCCCTTCCAAACCTAATAATACTAGTATATTCCATCTAAACAAATTCCTCTATCACCACTAAAATTTATAAATCAAGGCCATGTTTATAACCCTAGCCAAAACATTTATCAAAAATAACATATATCATACCAACCGTATAATCTTAATTCATAGATACATATTCCTAGTGGGTCGACCAATCAGATAAACATTCCCCAATATGCCATTCCTCCATATACCCTAATCAAGGTACTTCACCTTTGACCACATAACCCTAACTAAAATATCTCATGTCATCCAAATTCTTATCCCAAGACTTGTAATGAATGAAGGATACAAATCAAGCCATTCAAGATAGGAAGCAAATAAATAAGTTTAAATTAGAAGAGATATGTTCATATCCATTCAATATGGAATACCTCCAAAAACCTTTTCCACTAGGTTATGAGCCACCCAAATTTGATAAATATAAGGGCAAAGGCAACCCAAAAGATAATTTAAAATAATTATTTGTTGCTTTCCAACTAGCAGCATATAGTGATATATATTTACTTCTCTTCTTTCCTAAAAGTTTAGCTAGACAAGCCTTGGAATGGATTATTAAAGTATTGAAGAATTTTGTGTTGGAATTTTATGACCTTTTAGATAATTTTGTACAACATTTCTCATACAATATTGAACATGAGATTATAGTGGTAGATTTGGGTAAGAAAAAATAGATAAATAGTGAAGGCTTTGTTGGTTACTTATAATGGTGGAGGGCACTTGCTAGCTAGTTCATTCATAATTTTACTAGATAAGCAATTAGTCATAATTTTTTGATATAATTTACATAGAAATATATCCTATCATCTTGATATATAATGTGCCTATATGTTTAAATAATTTATTGACAAGGGTATGCAGATTGAAAAGGCCCTTGTCAATAAAGGGACTATCAAATTATTCTTTTCCAATTAGAACCAGAGCCAAAACCAACATAAAGGCCAACAACAGAACCAAAGCCATAATCAAAACCAAAAACCTATCCAAATATTAGCTTCAATTCTAGATCAGAGTAACACATCTAAAAGACCAAAAGCCTTTAATCATAACAATAATGTTATGAATAACATAATCACTGAATCATGACATGTCCAAATGGTGCAAACATTGGATATTCATTTACCACCCATTCAACAACTACCACCTCCATTGTTTCATCCTAGACCTCCACAAAACCTTCCAAAACATATTTCATAATTGTAAGCACCTCCTCCAAGGATAATATCTCCCATATCTAGAGCATTCAATGACCTCATAAAAACCATTGAGTTTATATTATGCAAGTTGGTTCAAGTTAATATGATTATCTAGCCTGTGCCAAAGTTATTTCCTGAAGGAATTCATTTTCTTAATTAGTACAAAGAGCACTAGTTTTATGAGTACCATCACATTAAGGGACACTTTATATGCTATTACATACAAATGTGACACTTTATTGAGAACATGCTTGAGAATGGAGAGATAGAGTGGAATAAGCATACCCCTACATGTGATCATAAATTGGGTATCTATCAAAAACCATTTCCTAAACACCAATAGTAGAAATAATAACATCAATAACAATAACAAAAAAGAACATAACCACAACAATAGTAACAACAATAATGTCAACAATAATAATAATAATAAAATGGTTAGAACCAATGTCAAACTAATCAATCAAACCAACAAGGTCATCATGTCATATTATCACCATTACCATTAACCCTTTGACCAAATTCCAATCGATATATACTAGTGCCAAATAATATCGACCAAACTCCCTATACCGGTAATCCATCTTTAGACTGTGTTAGTATCTAGGATCAACACCACCAAATAATTACCATTGTAGGCCCTTTTACCTCTTTATATATTTACAAAGACCTAGTACCTGATCAAGATTTTATAATTACCACTTGATGAGCCAAGATTACTATACAAGGACCAAAGCCTTCTTCCATGAATGAGCCCATCCAAACCTCTTTGCTAATCAAGAACAAGACAATTGTCAATACTAAAGAGAAAACCCATGACATTATAGAACAACTACAAAATACACCCATGCAAATATTCATTATAGATTTATTGCACACATCCAAATTTCACAAGAGCATACTTAATGAATACCTAAGCCAATCTCTTGTATCCAATGACATTATGCTTGATAAATTTTAAGCTATGGTAAGACATCTGGCCCTTGGAAAATGACCTACCTTTGATCAAAGTGATATGTCATCCCTAGGCCCATTGCATAACAAAATTTATATATCGAGGTTGGGATAACTAGACATATTTTTTAATGTGTCCTTGCAGACAATTGTTTAGGCCTAAACATTGTGTCTCTAAAGTTGGTGAAACATCTTGGACACATAGTGGCCAATCTTATCCAGATACCATTATTATGAAAATCTATGATAATGAGGAATGGTAATCACAAGGAACCATCACCTTTCTAGTGGTCATTAGGCCTTTGACCCACAATAATCTTTGCCATGTTCTCAACCTAAAGTTATCATATAACTTGATCTTAGGCCAACCATTGATTCATGAAATTTGAGCCATACCTTCTATGCTATGTCAATGTATTAAATTTCCCCATTAAGGGATGGAAGTAACTATACCCATGGATCTCTAGGCCTACTAGTTTTGTAAACATCATGAGGTGGAGTACAAAAGTTACAATTACCAGTTTGGCCTAAATCTTATGCCTGAAAATGACAAGGGAAAATATGATAAAACAAAAGCCATTGGATCAAGAAATGAAGCTAATTACATTGACCTTGAAATCCTAGCTTCAACTTCATCTACACCTCCACTAGAGATAGCCAACCACTTTTATATATTTGACAAATATATAGGATATTACACTACTTATTAATCCTTTCATATAGAAAAAATTCATCATAACCCAAAATCCTATGAGAGACCCAAAGCTAAGACTATTCACAAGGAATGACATACTAAGGAAAAATCTCATCTCACTAAACCCATTATTTTTAAACCATCCTCTATCCTATCATAAGACCCTTTGGCCAGAGATGATTCATGACTCTCTAACAATAATCTATTTAATTATTATCAAAGCACCAAGTATCTTATCCCTAACAGGATTATGGATAATTAAGCTTATAAAGATAGAGGCCTGGGAGCACATCAACAAGGAACAATTGAGATAATTTCCATGACCAAGTACAAAGAAATGCATGGTACTAGATTTAAAATACTTGGGTATGACACTACATACCTTATTCAATTTCCTATGCCAATGACTAGTGAAGACAACATTGACAATGACATAGGGTCTAATTATAACATGTAAGATGACCTAACTAATACCAATTTGTTTTTTGTATATACAATTAATCCTATTTTCACCCTTTTCCACTTACCCTTTATCATCTCTAATTGATATACTAAGACCAACAAGATTTAATAATGCCACTTTATGAGTTAGAGAATGAAGAGGCCATTTAAAAAAATTTATGTTTGAGGGACCATATTCCTTTAGGAGATTACAAATAGGGTTTATCTATCAGATTGGATCCTACTACCTACTTCAAAAAGTCAATAAACTTCCTTGGCCAAAAGAAAATATAAAATCAAACACTAAGGTCTAAAAATGAAAACCTCTTTGAGGCACTTTTAGAATAGGAAAAAATTAAATAAAAAGTCAAGTCTCTTGGTGAAAACCTATTTTAGGTTCCATTTGATGCGGATGCTCACCCCTCTTCACATGAAACACATGAGACCACTATTCCAAGGCTTATATATAGATCTAAAATCAATACTTAAGAGCAATAAAATTTTGAGTAGATCATATAGGAGTGCCTAGAGGTATATTTTACATGGTTTTTACCACCATTGGGTGATTCTAATTCATCCTATTCGGGAGAGTTAGATGAACTAGTCCAGCTAGAAGATTATAACATTACCAACTAGTTTACTTCTTTGCCATCTCTTTTAGAATATGGTTTTACACTCCTTATGGAGGACACTTCTGAGGTCAACATTGGGACTCTAGAGGAACCAAAATGCATTAAATTAGGAATATACCTCACTAAGGAGGAATTTGAAGTCATTATAGCCTTTTTAAGGGAATTTATTGATATATTTACATGGGCCTATTTAGATATACCATGTTTGGACCCCACCTTAGTTATACACCATATTTTTATACATCTTGATGTAAAACCAATTAAGCATAAGCTATGAAAAATGCATCCTTGTATTAGTAAAGAAAGAGTTAGAGAAAATATTATATTCAAGATGCATTTGACCTATTGATTATTTAGAGTGGATTTCTAACATAGTACTGGTTAGCAAGAACCCAGAGGGTATTAGACCATGTACTAATTTCAAGGATATTTATAAAACCTACCCAAAGGATAAATTTCCTCTACCAAACATTGACATTATTTTTGAATCCATGTCTAGATATGAATGTTTTCTCTTATGAATGGTTTTCAGGATATAACCAAATCAGGATCTCACCAGAAGACCAACACAATCCAACATTCACGCCTCTATGGGGAATGTTTTATTATTAGGTGATGCAATTCAAACTCAAGAATGTAGGAGAATGTACTAATGGGGCATGATGGTAATTTTAAATGATATTATGTGTGACATTATCAAGGACTATGTTGATGACATCTAGGTAAATCTAAGACCCATGTTGACCATCCAACCATACTTCATAGAAGTTTGAGAGACTTTAAGTATACAAAGTTAGGCTTAACCATAAATAGTGTGTATTTGGTGTGACCTATGGATATTTTTTATGCTTTATTATCTCTCATATAGGCATTGAATTTGATCCTACCAAGGTTTGGGCGATTACCAAAATGCCATCACCATCTACCTTGAAGCAGCTCCATAGTTTGTAGGAAAAAATATAGTCATTCATATGATTCATTTCAAAGTTGGACAACAAATTCCATCATTTTACACACTTTATAAATAAGGTCACCAATTTATTGTGGAATGAATATTACCAAAAATCATTTGACCATCTCAAATAATACCTAGCCAATCCACCTATTTTATTACTACCTACACCGAACAAGCCATTACCACTTTACCTATTAGTAATCAAAAATGCTCTAAGGGAAATTTTGGCACAACATGATAAATAGGGAAAAGATCATGCCATCTATTACCTAAGATGAACATTGGTAACATATGAACACAATTATACATTGATCAAGAAATCCTATTTGTCTATGGTTTTCACATCCCAAAAGTTGTGTCACTACATGCTGAATAATAAGACTATTATAAATTCCAAAATAGATCCATTCAAGTATCTAACATCTAAAATAGCTTTATAGGGCCACATGGTGAAGTGGATCATGATGTTAAGTGAATTTGGGATTGATTATGTCAATCAAAAATCCATTAATGGGTAGGTACTAGTAGATTAGCCTGTAGAAGCTCCTCTTCCTGATACTCAACCTCTTATATTAGGATTTCTAGATGAATCCATTATAACCAAAATATAAGCACCTCCTAAAGTAGAACAATGGATAATTTACATTGGTTATTCCTTCATAACACGTGGATCAAGAATCATCATATTGTTTATCACGTTACAAGGGGATCTTATTCCTAAGTCCTTTCATATTAGTTTTCTATGTATTAATAACATGGCTAAATACAAATCATTCATCATAGGGATTCACCAAGTAGTACAATGCAACATTCAAAATTTATTATTTCATAGAGATTCACAACTTATAATTAATTAGGTTACAGACCAATACCAAATGAAAGATAAGAATTTGGTACCTTATAAAGGTATGGTTGACACTCTTAAGAGCCAAATTGCCAATCTTTAGTTTGAATAGATACCTGGGGCTAGAAATAAAATAGTTGATGTCATGGCTATAATTGGCTTTATGATTTAGATTACTAATAGAGCTAAGGACTATCAGTTTATTATGGAACATATCTTAACACCGTTGTATGAAAAATCATCTATCAAGATGGTTTGTGATATTTTTTATCCCATGTCTACTTGGTATTCTAACATATATGCATACCTCCATGACCAAATCATTCCCCCATACCTTTCCCACAAAATAAAAAAAAATCTTCATTCATAAATTATCCAATTATACCCTACTTGGACCTACCTTATATCATATAAGTTTTGATGGAACCCTGTTCCATTGTTTATCTTTGACAAAATCTATGTTAGTGTTAAGGGAAGTTTATAAAGGAGTGTGTGGGACCCACACTTGCAAGTCTATCCTTGATAATAAATTACCATGTATAGGTTATTATTAGCCAACTATGGAAATTGATGCAGTTACCTTTGTGAAGAAGTGTATAGTGTTATAAGCATGCTAATTTGATCCATGATCCAACCAAAATGCTTAAACCACTAACAACACCATGGCCATTCTTAATGTGGGGACTTGACATCATAGGTAAGATAAATCCTACATCCTTAAATGACTACAAACATGTCCTTATTGGCTAAAATTATTTCATATTTCTAAATTCATGTTTAACCATCTCTTTTGACACTATGATATACCCTGAAACATTATATTTGATAATGGTCGTTCATTTAAAAATAAATATGTGAAAAAACTCTATTCCCAATACCATATCAAAAAACACTTTTCCACCACCTATTACCTACAAGGCAATGACCAAGGTGATGTATCTAATAATACCATTGCCAATATCTTCAAGAATATTATCAATAATGCTAGTCATAATTGGAACTTAGAACTATTTAACACCCTCTCAACCTACTGTACCACTTTTTGTACTCCAATATGATCTTCCCTATATTCCATTTTTATGGCATTAAGGCCATTCTTCCTATCAAAGTTGAGATGCCTTCTCTCTAGATTTCATTGTAGCACATCATTGATGACGAGGAATACAAATTATCTCATTTGTAAGAGCTAGATTTACTAGATGGAAAGTGCATGGCCATATTGAATAACTTTTAAGCTTACCATAATATATTACATGTCCAATATAATCAACACATGAAGCATAGATAATTTGAGCTTGATGATATTATACTAAAAAAAATTAAAAAAACATCAATGTTGAGACCAAAAATAAAGGAAAGTTTCAACTTAATTAGTTAGGGACTTATGTGGTTATTTTTAACTATAGTTATGGAGCATACAGACTCACCATGCCAAAAGAAGATAAAATTGATGTACCAATGAACATAAAACACCTCAATGTTTTTATGCTTGAGGGAATAAAAATATTATATACAAGGATCACTTAAGTTGTGACATAATATACCCATTCTTCATACCATACCCTAGACCTTTCCCACCATATCTTATCCTATTTACTACCATTCTTTTTCACCTATATCCCTATTAATTTTGGCCTTGGTTTTGATTCATTTGTACTTTAGGGAATTACATTGGTTGATATCAGATGCAATTCTAGTACTTGATTTAGATTTAGACTTTTAAAGGCATTCATTCAATGGAAGTATATGAAAGTAGTATGAAAGTGGTCTTAACAATTGTATCCTTTATTTTTTGTTAATTTATATAACATCATTTATGCTACTAATTATAATTACCTTTGGGAGAATTAATATTACACATACTTTCCATTGTTTCCTATAGCCTAGGAATAACCCCTTTACCATGTATTACCACATCACCTTGCCATCACTTTGTCATACCTTGTCATTTGTAAATTCATAAACTTACTATTAATTAGTTAGATATTTCATTGTAGGGTAACAACAGTGACTTGAAGTCCATTTGGACTATGTAGATGACACTCAGTGTTTTATGAGGTTAGCTTGGCCACCCTTATTTGAATGATCTCATCATTTTTACAATAATTTTAGGTAAATAATATCACCATTTTAAGATCAATTTCAATTTAACACTTTCATCATTAAGTGAGTAATTTTAGTTTGAATGCTCTCACCATTTTATGATAGATTTATGTTTGAACACTTCCATCATTTTGTGAGCAATTTAAGTTTGAACATTCTCACCATTTTGCAAGCACCCTAAGCCATGTTATAATTATTTTTTGAGAATTATCTTGTCAATATATAATGAGTTAAGATACCTCAAAAATTCAAAAAACATTCAAAAGATTTCAAAACCTTTAAACATTTAAAAAAACCTAGGAAAATCCTAAAAATCACAAAATCATGAAAACTAGATTAGAATTTCCATGCAAGATATAAAGCCTTCTAAATTTTATAGGATGGAATATCTTACCTATCCAACTAAATTTATAGACCAATTTACCATTTTCTTCCTATTTTTGGGAGAAATGCATTGGCCTGAGCTATGCACAGACAATGTAGGTAACACTTGGATATATGGGGTATCTCAGGTTAGCTCAACCACTTCTTCACCCTATTTATTAATTTTTTCCTTGTATCACTTCCTTTCATATCATTTGCCCTAAAGATTATGGGTCTTATAGATATTTCAAAAGAAATCACTTGTCCTCTAGTTTCACATCCTTATTATTCTTTTATATTCTCATCATTTTGTAAGTTACATCTACCAACACTCTTGCCATTTTATGAGCAACCTCATCCAACATTATTACAATTTTGTGAGTTCATTCTCATTCCATGCCATAAATGTAGTAAACATTATGAATTACCAATTTATTTCATTAGTGGATACTCATATTTTCATCTTTTAGTGTGGCTTTAGCCATAACCCACACTCTCATAGCTTCACAATTTTCTTGTACCTGATGCTTTCATGATTGTGAACATCACCCACCTCTTTACACTACGTACTCGTTATTTGGAGAGATCATTCCTATATTATTCTATAATCATCCTCCTTTTATTATCATCAATTTTATTTTATCCCATATCATGGGAGAACTAAATTTTGCCTAAATTTCAAATTAAACCTAGTGTCCATGGGACTATGTAGGTAGCATCCACTTGCTTAGAACATTTAGAGTCAGCTTAGATAGCCCTTCCTATTTATTTTATTCCCCATATTTTTTTAGTGTTATTTTCCCTTGTAGCCAAGGGATAACCTTTCATCATCTTGCCTATGTCAATACTCCCTATAGCCTAGGGGAAACCTTTTTCTATCATATGCTTTTTCATTGTTCTCTATAGACCAGGAGAAACCTTGTACCCAAGTGTAACACCTCTATCATAATTCATTCATTAGATTAGGTTGTCTATTTATCTTGATTGAACTTAATTTTTTATTATTGGTGATTTAGTATATTCATTTCATTTCTTTTCTTTTCTTTTAGTTGGTTTCTTAACTTTATTTGGTTGGTTGAAGATTTTTTTTGTTTGTTTTATTTATTTAGGTGGTTTATTTGTTTTTTTTGTTCATTTAATTATCTATTGTTTGTTTGGTTCTATTTGTTTATTTTTACTACTTGCTACCTTTTTTCACTTTCCTTGATTACTGTGGGTCTATTACATTATATTTACACTTGAGTCTTGATTATCCATATCTTATACTTAGGGTTGTGAATAGTTGTATATAATCTTATACTTAGTTTATTTGTCTTATATTTACACTTAGGATTTGATTTTTCATGACTTATTCCTAGTTGATTATATTCACATCTAAACTAAGTTTTCCATGATGTGTGTGTGTGTGGGTGCATGTTTTGTGTGTGTGTGTGTGTGTGTGTGTGTGTAGTAAGTATAGTATAGTTGTTTATAACTATGATGCATAATATCAAAAACTAAAAAAACAAATAAGGCAAATGGATCTATCAATCAATGCAGTGGGTAGCAATTCTATGAGTTCCTAAATTATCCAAATCCCACACATAGTCCAAACCAATGAATAACTAGAATAATATGATTATATTATGTGCTAATGCATATGTGCATCTCTGAATGAGCATATATATAAGCCATAGAACATAAGCAAATACAATAGTGCAACATCTCATATACATGCCAATATAGTAAATGAAAGAGTATACATGTTTAAATTTAAAAAAAAAATCCAAAATGACAATAAATAGATCACCACATATATCAAATAATAAAATTCCATGTATAAAGGCCTCTAAGGACCCAATATGAGTGTCAATGTATCTCACAATAGTTAGTATAATAAATTTACCATAGTAAGTTTGTTATGTAAAAATGAGGTTGTTAATCTATAAAACAACTCACATAGTTTTTAGTTAGTTTGTTAGTTGTTAAAACTAAGTTAGTAAAATAGAACTATTATGGACATATTTTTTAATTTAGATTATTATGAATTATTATTTTGTTATTGTTCATCTTATTTTTTAGGACTATTATGTGCATAAATAGGTTTATTTATACATCTTTATAATTCAAGTTATGTAAGCTCAATAAATCATATCATATTTATGATCAAATTTAGTATCAGAGTGTAGCATTTATAAAGTGAGACTCTATCAAAAATTCTATTGTGTAAGTTAGATTTCACTTACAATGATTATGGTGTGATTTTGTAGCTTGGATGTTAAGGAATTCAAGCTAGGTGTATAGGTTTGCTTTCACCATAATCTATAAACACTCCACACAAAATAATTTAGCGTTGTAAGATATTGTTTGGTATGGTTTTTTACTATTTTAAATTCATTTTCATAATTTTAGACCAGGTCGTATAGTCTTTTTGGCTCTTAGAAGCCATTTGGTCTTTGTCTCTTGTCTAAGGTTGTTCAAGATCAGTCTTTGACCATATCTAGCCATATGAGTAGTTTCATCCTCTCAAATTTTATGTAAACAAATATTATTCCTCTATGCATCCTCTGACCACTAGCTGTATAGTTTTCTAGTAGGTCGTATAACTGTTTAAATGCCTACAATCTATTCTTAGACAAATCAAACTTGCACACTAGTTTTTATCTATTATAGGTCATACAAAGTGAATTTTATAGATCTAATTATTGAAACATATTATTTGCTTAGTCCACTTTCCTCCTAAACATAGTCATACAAATGTGAAGGTTGTTATACAATAGTTTAGGATCCTTCAACTTATAGCATTTGGTTGGAGCAAAATTTTAACTAGAAGATTAGTTTTATAACTCTAAAATCCATACGATCAAATTTTTTGAAATCTAATTTTGTAGACTATTATTTATTCCATGATAAAACATAAAAAACTACAATGCATACCTTTTCATATTTTTGAACATCCATTTAGGAGCCACCAATATGATAAAGTCTTTTGAAGCATATTTTGATTAGTAATTTATATTTTGGCCACATTAGGTCGTATGGACTTGCAATTTTAGATCTAATTAATGGGCATGATTTTATACTACATATTATTTCACCTAAAAGTCTAATATACACTTAGGGATAGTGTCATATAGTTGTTTGGGTGCTTCTAAGTTGGCATATTTTCAAAATTGACTACGTGGATCTAAAAAGAGGAGTTTTATCTAATTTTTCAGCCAACCTAACAAATTCAAAGTGTTGCAAATATGATAGGTGTGCTTTTAAGCATTAAATATCATTTTTGTCCTTGTCAAACTTGATTTAATGTATAGATAAATTGGTATATTAAGTTTTTCTTAAAACCTTGAAAAGTGGGAGGTCTAGAGTTCAAATCACCAAAAGCTCTTATTTAGTCAAATTTATACTTTTTCAAAAAGATAAATTATGCATAGGATAAAATTTGGGGGATCATTTTTAATTATTTATGGAATTGTATTTTTTATTTTATTTACTTGAAAATTGTAAGTTTTAAACATTTTTAATATTTTTTTATTATTTCCAGCAAATCAAATCAAATTAGTACAAAAATAATGAGATTAGAAAAATCTCAATCACAATGTTTGGTATCAACAATGCCTCTAGTTCACATTTAAAATTAATGTCATCATGATTTGAAATAATACATTTATAGACTATTATAGTTTTTAAAAAATATGTATGGGAATCAACCCTTTAAATCATTGAGAAGTAATAAGGTTCGGATATTTTCATAAACCATCCCTTTGTTACCCATACGTTACTATTGATAGATGTAAATTATAACAGTTGTAATTTACAAGTATATAGGGAATTTACACCCATGTATGAGGAATTATTTATAATTAGTTGTTAATGATAAATTTAGAAAATTTGCTTATGTTACATCAAGTTCAAAAAATGTGGATTAAACTTCACTTATTATGCAAGATCCTATTTTTTTTCTAAATCATTAACATAATCTCTACGTCAAAATTGCAACTCCCTTAGTTTTGATCAAGGAGCATCTGTATTCACTGGATAAGGAGCATAGTTGTGGGTGATAAGGTTTTGTCTTAGTGATTGCAATGGAGAAATTACTTTTGTTACAATGGTGTTAAAAAATTTAAAAGCGACTGATAAGAATTTTGGGTTTAGAAATATGATAAAAAATTGAAGTGGACATATATGTTCGAAAGACACCATCTATTTCAATGTGTATGCCTACCATTATACCACCACCACTTGTTTCTCCTAATAATTAATAATGTTACATCTTCAAAAAATGTGGATGAAACTCCATTTATTATGCAAGAGCCTAATTAATTTATTTCTAAATCATTACCATCAGTTCCAAAGTTCCATGATGATAATTTTGATTTTATTTCCATATTTGAACTTCTATAATTTTCATTGTACTATGATATTTTAGCAGATTATTGAATATTTTCTAATTGAATCTGATTATCCCCTGAATGTGATCTAAAAACCCATTGTAGGAGACCCATCAAGTGTAATTTATTGCAATGAGTCTATTGATATTTCATTGGAATGAAATTCCCTATATATATATATATATATATATATATATATATATATATATATATATATATATAGTAAGTGTTTTGAGGTAGACTACTTAATATTCCCTCACATAACCATAATTTAGATAAGCACATAAAATCCTTTCCCAAGAGGTCTTTGAGTTACTATGTATGATATTATGTCACTCATTTTAATTACCATTATGGGGTCTAATTCCTCTCCAAATATTAGTTTGTAAGTTCAAGAAAGGAAACTTGCCCTCACAGGTATTTGACTTGGTGAATTAAACTATCTCAAAGGTTAATTCTTGGGGGTGGAGGCTAAAAATTAAGTAGTCAAATCCCTATTTAATATAGTTTGCTTATGTTATATATTCAAAAAGTGTGGATGAAACTCCATTGATTATGCAAGAGCCTATTATTTCTAAATCATTAGCATAATTTCTATGTCATAATTATAACTCCCTTAGTTTTGACCCTAATATTGGGATTCAAAGTTGAAGTAATCAATGTGTTATTGGCTGAAATGTTTAACCCTACTCTACATTAAGATATCACACAGCTTGTTATCATGAATGAAAAGTTAATATTTATAGATTGGTATGGTGTAGACTACTTATGCCCTCACATAACCATAATTTAGATAACCTCAAAAAATTCTTTCCCAAGTCTAGGTTTTGAGTTACTAGGTATGATTTTACATCATTTATTTTAATTACTATTATGGGGTTGAATTTATCCCCAAATATTGATAGTTTGTTAATTCAAGAAATGTGACTCGCTCTCACAGGTATTTGAATTGGTAAATTTAATAAATTATCTCAAAGGTATTCTATGGGGGCTAAAATATAAGTAGTTAAATCCCTTTTACATAATTTAATTATGTAATTTAATGAAAAAATATGAATAAACTTTTTTAGTTAGAATAATTATAATAAACAATAAAAATTTGTAAATATTTTTATATTAATAAGTATCTCAATTTATTATATATTTTTATTTATGTTTAAATCACTTGGTCAAAAAAGAACTGGTTACCGATTACAAATATATATATATATATATATATATATATATATATATATATAAACACACACATATATATATATATGTATATATATATATATATGTATATGTATATATGTATATATATATGTGTGTGTGTGTGTATGTATATATATATATATATATATATATATATATGTATATATATGTATATATATGTATACAGATATATACATATATACAGATATATATATATATATATATATATATATATATATATACATATATACATATATATATATATATATATATATATGTTTAAATATATATTAAATATTTTTTTAAATAATTTTCCCTTGCACTTCAAAATTAGGGTTAAGTTTATCTTTTTCTCTTTCCACTATTTTCTCTCAATTTTTCTCTCTCCCTTTTAAAGGTCAAAAAAATTCTTTTATTGACTATTTAAAGGTTAACTATGACATTATTGGTGAAAGTGTTGACCTCATTTTTCACTATCATTTCTGTAGGTGTGGTGTTAGTGGTGGAAGCTTTGACCTTATTTTTCACTGTCATTTCTATAGGTGATTTTTATTAGTTATTTAATCTATGTAATATATTATTTTACTATATTTGAAATGTGTGATTTGTTTGGCTAGACATGAAACTTTTGTTCATTGTTTACTGCTTTAAGTTATGAAATCACTGAGATTTGGATTTTTGTTTTAAAATGGCCGAGATAATGAAATGAAGGAGATTACAATTGTTTAGCGATTACTTGTATTCCATAGGGACCCAAATGGTGAATGTGAGGGGAAAACATATTTTTTTCAACTGTAAGAAAATAATCATAGTCAAAAAGTGTCATGATGTGAGAGGGTTTCAATGATTCCACCATCTCTATCCCGTTGCATCATTCATTTGTTGGCTTTGTTCAAATACTACAAATTATTTCTATGTTAAACTAAGTTAAAAAGTCATTTTTGGGCATGTTCCAGGTTATTAATATTTAAGTTAAATTATTTTTATTTTAGACTGAGTTGAAAATTCATTTTTTAGGGTGGCAAACTTTTCCCTCATGCCAGGTCATAAAATTTAATAAATGAATGATTGAATAACACTTAGCATTATTATTTGGGGTGGAAAAAATTTACCTAGTGTGTCGATATTATTATTTAGAGGGATCCCATGCATCATTTTATATTAAAAAATTGCTTATAAAAATATCTATAGCTATTAAATAGGAGCAGTTATTATTTAGGGAGAACTTTTTGAGGGTTGGGAAGTAGCAAGGGGCTGAATATTTATATAGGTACTCATTTTTTTTTGGTTGTTAGTTATCATTTACATCCAATCAATTTTTTATTTTTTTCAAACAAAATTTTTGTAGTAAAATACTCATAATTTTTATTATCAACATGTATTACACAAATTTTTTGTAGTCTTCAGAGCACATCTAGATATCTTCAGAGCATCTGGTACAGGGCTTTCGATCGCCCTATATAGATCTTTGGAGCGTTCTTAAAATTATTCATATAATCTTGTGTATGTGTTCATAGCACACCTAGAGTATATTTAGAGTAATTACAGAGCATCTTTGGAGTGCCCTTTGAGTGTTCAATCGTTAAAGCTCACTTCTTAAATCCTCAAAATTATAGCCAAAAGAGTTGTAAAAACTGTATGTTACCTTCTTAAATTACCGCTCATTGGGATTTTTTTGTACTCAAAATTACCCCATCCTTGGGATGTGTTTCTCTACTCAAAATTACCCCATCCATGGGATGTGTTGCTATACTCAAAACTATGCTATTCATCCAAGTAAGACACAATAAAGGTAAAGAATCAACAATAAATCACATACAAACAATGAAAAAATTGCATTCATATCCTACTTAGATCAAACATTAAATATTAAATGCAATACAATATATAACCAAATGCAGCAATTTAGGGACAATTTATATAACTATAATGAGATATATGAAATACTCATCATTTCTCCCCCACACTTTATCTTTTGCAAGTCCTCTCATAAAGAAGTGGGGTGACTGATACTTAATCCAAATTTATTGATTCAAACCTCTAACTCAAATCATAAACTTCAAAATGATGGCCCTAATCATGGTGGCCCCTTGTCAATAATCCAAGATATCTAAGAACTACATGCACCCAGGCTTCAAATTCAACTTTTGCATGAGAATTCTAACACTATTATGGAGATAGAGGACATAGAATTATAGAAGGCCTAAACTTTGTCCCAATATAGACATATGAACCTATTTCCTCTAAGGACTGAGTGATTATCTAGAAAACATCTTTGGCTCTTCTTAGACTCCATTTAATATTGATGTGGCTGAGGAATTCCCTGTGCTTTAACTCAACAAGTAATGTCTCCCACCTGGTAAGAATTACATTAAAACCATTGACATAATGGTGGTTTAGAAAATATCTAAAATTAGAAATATTAAATCTCAATAGGTCATGATACTTGTTCTTCATATGCATATGATATAGTGGTTCAAAATAAGAAATAAGTTTCTTTGTTTTTGGAAATTATGGTCTCATGCATAACCCAATGGTGTTTTGTAATTCCAAAGATCTATTATTGTCCCATTGTCGTGCTATTTGGTTCCTTAGAGTAGAGAGAAAGGCATGTAATTATGTCTCTCCAACAAATAAATTTATTAGAAAACCATATTGATGTCTTAACAACAAATTAAAAGTATAGAACTCATAAATGGCATCATACCTTTCTTCAGTGTTCTTTAGAAAAATACCCAAAAATATATGCTCATCTTCAATGATATATGAAAAACCAAGGGAAATTAACTGAATCTACCATTTATAAAATTGATCATGTAAGAAAAGAACATAAACTAATGAAGGATACCTACATGGTAATAGTTTCTCAAAAATAACACAAATTTGTTGGATAAAAGCTTTTGCTTTCTACAATTACAATTGGGATTCTGCCAATTGCTTCTAATATTCTTCTTTAAATTTGGCATTTTCATCCTTCAATTTTTGAATTTTTTTTGGGTGATATCCTAGGTAGAGATTATTTCATGTGATGGAACATGTAAAGAGGGAACAACTCTTGTTGAACCCTCTATCTGAACTATAATCTCTCATGTTTCTCTTTGCATGGCTTGAATAGAGGTTTGTAACTCATAATTCTAAGTGGCAAGCTCTATTATTATATTAAAATGTTGGGCAATAATTGTATTTCTATCATAAATATTTTTTCTTAGATTATTAATCAAATTAATCTTATCAATTTTAGCATTTTGAAAATTAGTAATCTTAGTGTCCTTGATAGCAAGAAAATTTTGGAAATTAGTAATTTGAGTGTCCTTGATAGAAAGAGAATTCTAAAAATTACTCAACTCTTGGGTCAATGAAAACATTACATTATGGATGATAGTCTATTCATCTTATATTCTTTGAAGAATTATTTCTTGGTCACTAACTCTAGTAACAGATTCTTCCCACCTTTATTTCAAATTAGAAATCATCAAGTCCTTAATTTTCAAAGTTGGATAGAGAACATCTAACTCTATTTGTTTAACTTTGATTGTTTCCTTATGGCATGATAAATATATGGCATGCCATATTTATTTTTGTTCATAGATAGAATGTGGAAAAGACAGACCTTCTTCAATCAAGGGTGCATTACCCTTATTAGCAACATAGGGCACAATATGCTCTACTTCTTGAGGTTCAACTTATTCTACTAGGGTTCCCTCTACAAATATAACTTCTTCTATGGCTTGCACATCTTCTTCTTCTTCTTCCTACAAGATAATTCAGTGAATGCACCATAATTTAGTTGGAGGAAGAGGTGTGCTTGAAGAAAGTCTCATTTGTCATTTTGATCTCCGATGCAGTATCTTTAGAACTAATGGTGGCAGAGATGGTCATTCTACACTTTCAACTATGGGTTCTTCAATCTAGATTATAGTGGAAGGAGCAGAGGTAGAATGTGGTGTCTTTTTTTAGGAACTGGATAAAAATTTTAAAGGAAAAATGACCAAGCCTTTTCACCCCTTGGTTTACTGAGAAAATAATGGTGATAAATGAGTGTAACTAGCCCATGATGATAGGTAGACCCAATACCTCATCTTATCTTCTGAGAAACATTAATTAGAGCATTATGAAAGAAAGAAGGAAGATTGATCATATATTTTTATTAAATAGATCCTTTCCTCAAATGAAGGAGTCTCATAGCATCTCCACCTACTACTATAAAATGACCATAACAAGTGATATATTTCATTATCCATAAAATAACATTTTGCCAAGGTTGAGGAAGACTTTCTCTCATAATTCCCTTGGCCACTCCTTGGAGGGATTTGGCTAGAATAGGGTGTGGCTCATTTATTTCAACAAACATATAAATCAGGTTGAAAAAATTGATATTTTTAATGTCAACTACTCTATCCTCAGGAATCCCAAATAGATCACTAATCATAGAGGGATTCACTGGAATGTTTTTCCCATGTTAATAGCATGATCTTCATCAAAATTCTCATAGAATTCTTGCACAATTTCTTATGGAATCCCTGAAACATTTTAAATAAATTCACTAAGCCTACTATTTCAAAGATGTCTCTAGCTACTTCATCTTGTAGCAATGCATCAGAGGATATCGGTTCAATTTTTTTATTTCTCCCACCCATCTTTGGAGCAAGCACTATTTAATTGCAAATCTGACTATACTATAAAAGCAGAAAGCTTGAATTCACATAAGGAATAGGGGAAGCAATAGGTTAGAGATATGATCCAATAATTATTGGCAATGACAAGGAAAAATGAATAGCAAATTAAGTTATATGATGTGATTATGACAAGAATGATGGCTACATTTATGGTTATCTCTTCGAAGCATGAAAGATATAATGAGAAGGTGCTTTATTTGGTCAAGTAATCATGTGTGTCATAAAGGTCATTATTGGTAGTACTGGGAGCAATAATTGAAATTAATTATACATCATACCAAATATTTTTGAAATATACTCTATTTATAACATAGTTACATCAATCTTGTTTGAAAAGACCATTTGGAAACATTGTCACAAAATACCATCACATCAATGCTTTTGAAGATCTTTTGAAAACACTGTCACATCAAATTATGGATTACAAAATTGTTGGTCTAATGGAATTGTTTTGATTCTCAAAGATGGAGGTGGATTCTTCTCATTCATTATTTTTCATCTTAAAAGCATAGCTATTAGTCTTTGAAGCTAAGTCACTAGCCTTCGGATCTAAACCTTCAGACTTTAGAGAAAAATTGTAGTCCATTCAGATTCTATTTATATAAAAGTATAAAAAACCTTATATATATAAAGCACCTAATTTATTAAAAAAACCTTACATGTATAAATAAATAACCTTATATATATATATATATATATATATATATATATGTATGTATATATATATATATATTTATGTATATATATATATATATATATATATATATATATATATATATATATATATGTATGTATATATATATATATGTATGTGGTGTTGTTTGTATGTATTTGTAGCCAATTACATCTGCTTAATCCTCATTTTGTCTAAAGAACCACTTGGGGCCTTTGTTGATGGAGGCAATGGCTAAGCTGGAGTTTATCCCATATGAATAGAGAAACATGACCTATTCTAACTTGGTAGTTATAGATGTTCCTGATTTGGCCATGGTTTTCTAATTTTGATTGATGAGATCATATATGAGCAAGTTTGATTAATAGGAAAGATTCTCAAACTTTAATCTATTTCTTTTAGCGATTAATCACTCTAGAATTCAATTTATCTTTAATTTGAATTAGATTTGGCATCAATTTTAGATTTAAAGCTAAATATTTCCACATTTTAACACGTGGTTACCACCTCAGATACAACTAAGTACTCACGTGGCATGAATATGACTAAGTTGTCTAGTTGGCTCGAAATCTAGACATGTGGCACCTTTTTTGACTTTCAGGTGACCCTCAATTTATATCAAGCTCTCAGGTGGTGCCTTTTAATTCTGATACCTTGAATAGGGAATCCACTCTTGTGCTTGTTTGAAAGGTATATTAAGAGATAACTTTAAGGGAAAATCCACTTTTGTGTACATTTGAAAGGTATCTCCTAGGAGATACCTTTAAGGTATTACATAGGCCTTCAAAATATCACCTAGTAGTGCCTTCCATGCAAAGGAAAATTCCACTTATTATTTGAAGGATAAATCCTCTCTTGTTCCTATTTGAAAGGTATCTCTTAGGAGATACCTTGAAGAGGAAATCCACTCTTGTTCATGAAAGGTATCTCCTAGGAGATACCTTGAAGGTATTATAATGGCCTTCAAAATATCACTTAGTAGTTCCTTCTATGTGAAGGAAATTCCACTTGTTCCTTGCAGGAGAAATCCAATCTTGTGCCTATTTGAAAGGTATCTCCTACGAGATACCTTGAAGGGGAAATCCACTCTTGTGCATGTTTGAAAGGTATCTCTTAGGAGATACCTTGAAGGTATTATAAAATACTTCAAAATATCACCTAGTAGTGTCTTTTGTGTAAAGGAAAATTCCACTTGTTCTTTGAAAGAGATATCCACTCTTGTGCTTATTTGAAAGGTATCTCTTATGAGATACCTTGAAGGGGAAATCCACTCTTATGCATGTTTGAAAGGTATCTCCTAAGAGATACCTTGAAGGTATTATAAAATCTTTAGAAATATCACCCAATAGTGCCTTTCATGTAAAGGAAAAATGCACTTGTACCTTGAAGGAGAAATCCAATTTTATATTTGTTTTAAATGTATCTATTAGGAGATTCCTTGAAAGGGAAATAAAATCGTGTGCATGTTTGAAAGGTATCTCCTAAAATCTACCTTGAAGGTATTACAAAAGTTTTCTAAATATCACTCAATAGTGCCTTCCCTGCAAAGGAAAATTCCACTTGTTCCTTGTATGAGAAATCCACTCTTGTGCCTACTTTAACTATATCTCCTAGGAGATAACTTATGTTGGTTTTCAGTTATACACCTCTTTCACTCAGCCTTACACACTTGAATAATGGGGTAATAAAATATGGAAAACCTGCTAAGTATGTCATTGTAGTCAGGGATGGGTTTGACATCAAGATTGTACTAAACATAGAAAATGATCGAGAGGGACCTATAAAGGGTATGGTTAGTTCCCTATTGCTTCTATCTCTACCTGAACCAAGGTGAGAGGAAATAAAAGGTAGCTTGCTCTCTTTAATGGATTATGTAACATAATATTCATGGGGATTGTTGGAATAAGGAAATATAAATCTTACTAAAACACAACCAAACTTTCTCAATCCACCCAACAAGAGGGTTGTCACACAGAATGAGAAAATTCTCTAGGTTAGATACAAGCTACTAAAGATAGATATGAATATGAATGAAAATTCTAATATAAAGAATATTCAACAATAGGGGGTTGAATAAGAGATTGCAATGATGATCTTTAATGTACAAAATACAAACACATGTTGATTTTACAATATTTATGTGGTTGAAGGAAAATAACACTTCAGATATGTATAAGGTGTGTTATATACAAGGTAAAACAAGGTAGGACAAAAAATATCAGTTAATAGAGATTAGAAGTGAAGGGTTAACATATGAGCACAAAGAAGTTCAAATAAATTATCATATCACCTCTACCAAAAAATGTAACACTGACTTACAACAAATGAAACTGAAACCATGCATGAATGATATCCTTCCAAAACACCTCCTAGTTGAATCCACAAGCCCATGACTACCCTTAAAAAGTCTATCAACACCCTATTTCAAAATATCAAATATGAAAGGATTTTATCATCTAGATATACTCTCTAACTAACTTTCATAAAGATGAATACATCAGATTACCAATTAACTAAGCATTTAAAACATGGCATTGTACTTTAACACTAAAAAGAGGATGAAAACCATTAAGAAAGTTCATTTATTGATTGAAATGAAAATGCATAAAATGTGTGGTTGACAACATGACAAATATATGTTATGAAATAAAATCCTATAACAAGGGAGAAATGTTTGATGCTCTCAAAGCTTGCCAATGATTTTTTCCAAGAATGTTACATAGTGAGAACTCTACAAGGCTATATATATTAACTCAAAAATTTAACCAACCATTGTAAAGGGACACACCCCTTTTTCTTATACAATTGAACTAAGCCTATCATATTCCTAGAGGTGATCCAGCTGGAAGATTCTTTTATGGGTCTGGAGTTTGTTAGACCTTGTGATGAACATTATTCTTAAGATTATGCACATGATCTGGTGATGAAGACAAAATAGATTATCCACTAAGGAAAAAATCTTCTTGTTATCCACATGAAGGATAACACTATAAGAGACAAAAAAAATCTTTTGTCTTTTTGCACAACAAACAAAACATCCCTTTCCTATGTACATGATTATAAAAACTACATCAAAAGGGATATGCAATGAAAAAAGAAAAGGGAAAAGAAGGTAAAAAAGAAGTGAAAATAAAGGAGAGGTAACACCAACTTGGAAGAAACTAAAATATTCAATTAGGTTTCAAAATAGATCTAAATAAAGAATCCTTCTGCAACCTATTTTTGTATTTGATATATTCCTCAAGCATCGAGTTGAAACTCCTTTAGTTTAGTCCTACTTGGTAGTTAAATTTGACTCTATATTCTTCAAGCTAGGTAGTAGTTTATTAAAGCATGGTCTACTTATCTTCAATGAGTTCCTTAAATTGGTCACATAATTTCTCTAGTGACACCAATTATTTTATCTTATATACATCGAAGGATTCTTATGGTGCATCAATGAGGTTATTCAAAGTAACACACACTGTATCCTCCCCCAAGTCATTTACACCATCAAGGTTCACCATCTTCCTCAGTGCAACATCTATCTCACTTGTCACAATATTGAGAGACTATTTTTCTCCTTTTAGATAAAAATTTCATCGTTGAGAATCATTAGACAATGCTTGATTGCTATTCCCTAGGCCTTTTATGATCATTTAGAGTAATGAACTTCTCTATAATTAAGGTATCCATGCTCATTTTATAGATCTCTTTGACCCTTTATTGAGCCTCCTCCCAATTCTTGGTGTTTTCCTTATAGGAAAAAATCTAGACATCACACTCTATTTTATTTTATACTATATCACTCAATCATTTAAATGCTGAGTGGATTATTTCTTCTACCCTGGTGCCTAGGTCTTGTTTCTAGTCTTTAGTTTCCCATCCTCTAGTATTCAAATAATTGATTTGACTGGAGTTGAGAGATGCAAAGGAGAGATGGAGAGGACCTAGATATATGGTGGTAGTTGGAGTTACTTCCTCAAGCTCACTCAACAAATGTTTTAAGTACCAGATCATAACCTGGTTCTCTACTTTCAACTCCTCTATGATGGCCTTGTCTTTATCCATCCTATAGGCTACCATGCTAGCCAAAACTTATGAGCTATGTTTTTACTCATTTATATATTTCTCCCCAAAAATGTGGCTATAGAGGGTGTAACTTTCAAGGGGAGCATCCTTCTTCAATACATCAGGAGGAAGGATGGTTATCTCTACATTCCTTTCTCCTATAGTGGTGAAGCTGATCCTATAATGTGTTCAAGTCTTTTTAGGGGGTTTGGACTTATGTGCCTGAGTGATATTCATTACATTTATCTCCCATATTTTTCTCATAATGTCTCTTTTTTCCTTTATCTACTCTTTGACCTAGGGAAAGGGTCTAGTCTGGAATCCCATTGAAGTGGTAGACATTATTGATGACCTCAAGATAGTGAAGGGTGTTGTCATTAGAGTATTATATGTAGAGAGTGATATAGGTTTTAGTAGTGGTATGAAAAAAAATTGTTCAATATATTCATTTCTCTCTTATTCCTCACCACCCTTATCTGCTCCATGCTCCTTTTCCAAGATTGGCTTTATCTACTCCAAAACATAAAAATCTAACCCAAACTGATGAGATTCCATGAGTAACTTCTCAATTAAACTTCCCTATTATATTGACTAGATGGAAGGTTTCATGGTCACTTCACATTATTTATTTTTTTTGGCCTTAGGCATGGACAAGGCTATCAAAACATCCTTGCTACTTTTGGGCAACTCTTTACCAATCATAGCCTCAAGACTTCATTATGTTTTGGGTCATGGACCCTGATGTGAGGGATAAATCTTTGTGGTACTTCAATTGAAGTGACATATCTTGAAGCACCCTCCTCAACATCCTTATTAGAATCATCCAATTCCTTATTTACTTTTGTATTGGTGGGGGTACCCATTTTCAGGTTTGCTTGCCCACCTTCCTTCACACTCACTTTTTCCTATAGTGTTGGACTTGACACCTTTGGAGGGGAAGGGACATCTTGTGGTACTTTTGGAACCACCTTTGAGCCTCCTTTCTTAACTTCCACCTCAAAAATGTTGTCACTTTGAATGTTCTACTCTGATTCTCCTTCAGGTCTTTCACCGAACTTGTTTAATTCTTCGGTTCCACCATGATTACCTTGGACTAGTGGTTGGGTGATGACATTATCAACAAATGTATATGTCTAATGAACCTAATTATTTCTCTTGAGGGGCCTAAACTTGTATAAACACCTCAATACCATATTATACAACATTATCTATAGACAAAGGATCATTTGAGGTTAGGATGTTTTCCTCATCACCTTTGCTTTGTACTATTGAGGGTCCCTCTTTTGCAAATAGGCTCATCACTAAGGCCTTCACTATGGTTTGGGGCATTTACATTGGATTTCTTTACCCCATTTTTTACCTATATAAGAGTGAATGCACATTGTTTCTTCATCACCTCAATAATGGGCCTACCTTCATTCGAATCCTCATTGTCACTCATATCCCTTACTCTCTCGGCATATGAGATCTGATCATCCTTCCTCTTTACCAAGAACTCACTTTGAAGTTGTAGATCCTTCTTTACTCTCTTTTATTTTGGTTACTCTCCTCCTTCCTCCCCTCCTTTCTCAATTAATTTTATCTTTGGAGGAGGTGTAACTGCTACTTATTGCATTGGTGGAGTAGGCAAAACATTCATTGGATTGGCCATGGGTATGGCCACTACAATAGTTGGCACTATTGGGGCTCCCTCTCTTGAAATGGATATGGGGGTGGCACTAGCCCATGTAACCACCTCAGTAATGATTTTGTCCCAATTTTTTGGTAGGCTTGTTATCTTTGAAAAAGATAATCTAGCCTTAGATTTCACTATTTATATTGATTCGATATCAAATGGCTTAGTGAAATCAACATAGATAAGCTTGTGCTTGCCCTTACCTTTCACTTTTTGTGGTGGAGCCACAATATCAACATTGTACTCAAGAAGGAAACCTCTCAACTCCTTAACTCATATGAGATATTAAAGGGCAGGGGTGTCATAAGCACCAAGATCAACCCCTTTTTCCTTTAGCCCCTTGAAGGTTCTTCTCATAATTTGAAAGGCTCTATAGGGTATGGAATCATTTTGATCCTTACACAATAACCTCCTACACTATCAGCGTCATGTAGTCTAATTTTTTAATGTCTTCCTTGGTGGCGATGTTGGACTAGATGTCTTCATAAGGTGATTGATGCAAAATAAAATTGGTTGATATATTCACCAACCACATAATATCATAATTAAATTAGGGTAGCATCTTATCAATTTCATATTGGTCTGTTTCCTATTCTAATCCCTTCACCCTAGCAAAAGAAGGGCATCAATAATATCTAATTTTAATTGGGAACTTAAAGGGATTATTTATCTTCTTGGTTGCTATCATTTTGTGTGGAGGCACCATCTGTCAGCTTAGCTCCATTACTACCAATTTATCATCCAAGTACCTTGGCAATTTGTGCAGGCACCCTGAGTAACCACTCACCCAAATATATGTGAATGTCCTAAATTAAATATAGGAGGCACTATATTTTTCAATTACCTCCTTTGATACTTTGAACATTTTGTTGAGGCTTATTAAAGGAAATAAGACATTCATCATGATGTTGAAGAAGCAATTATACACCCTACAAAAGTTCTTGAAATAATCCATGGTGATTTTTGGGTATTTTTCATAAATTCTCATTCCATTGGGGTTCTTGGTGAGACACTAAAATGTTATATTATGCACCAAGATATACATTAAATAATAGGAAATGTATAATGTACCTATAAATGCATCTTTTGAAATAATTACATCTTGGAGATGCATACTAGGATAGTGACCCAGTCCAGCTTCTTTTGATTCTTCAATATGCATACTAGGATGAGAAACATCTATGACTCAAATTTTTTTGTAATATCCCATAGACCCTAGTGACCATAGAAATAACATAATTGGTAAATTAATTGCATTCCACAAACTTCAAACTCTTGGACATCTTGGAGGTCTTTTCTCTCTTCTTGTCCAGCGATCAAGTATTGATAATGTCCTAAATTTCCTTATCATTCTTATCTACATATTCCTAGCATTCCTCTATGGCAAGTGTAATTTCATCAAGCTAGAGAGGAATCTTGAGCATGGTGTTGAGGGCCATAGGGGTGAAAGAGAAGACAACTAAATGTCTACCATCGATAATGGTCTTGGTGTCTAGTTGGTATGCTTGATCACATGCAATAATCAATTCTAGGTATGGGGTAGCCAAAGGGAAAGTTGCCATAGGGGAAATATAGCTCATGCCAAAATTAACTACTACTTGAGTGGGATTTGATTTCTATAAGGCATTCAATAGGACCTCAAAATCTAGTCTTCTTAAATATGTATCCTTAATCCCATCCAAGATAGAGATAATGATGCCCTTCATAGGAGTTGAGGATACCACTATTTATACCATAGATTTCTAATACAATAATTCAAATTTGGATGAAATCTTCACTCAAACAACACTCACAATACCTTAAAACTCCTATTAAAAATTAGAACATAGGGAACACACAATAAAAACTAAAAATTTGTGAAGGAATCATCATAATCACATCCTCATATTGCACATAGTTAGGGTTCACAAATATCTTGAAGGCACAAATATAAGCTCTAAATGTAAAGGGTTGACATAAATGAAAAAAAATGATTTAGTTATAATCATTTTCATTTTGATATTAGGGTTTCCATTAATACTTTGATGTATAATAGCTATTCACCACCTACTCTCATTAATTGGTTAACCTTAATTTAAAAAAAGAGAGGGAAATTACTAATCTTTATTTTACATTGGGTGATCCACCTTATAATACATGGAGACATATGAGTGAAGGATACATCATGGTACCTTTTAGGCCCTCAGGGACTTCTACACCTTTTTCACTCATTACTTTTCCTCTGGTGTAGCGGTATAATATGTCTCAAACTCTTTACATGAAGTAAGAACATCATGTGTCATTTTTTAAATTTCAAACTTATGGTACTCAGGTCTTCAGGGACCTTTTAAAATTTTCCCACCAAGAGGTAAGTGAGACAAATTTAAAAGAGGGCCAAAAATCTAAAATATCTTGAGGAGTTACCATGTGGCATCACTTTCTTTACAACTTCAGATACTTGGGCCCTAGAGACTTTCTATGCCTTGCCCTGTTAAAGATAAGTGTGGCTATCTTTAAAAAGAGACCAAAATTTAGAAATCCCTAAGAACCCATCACATGTCCAAGCCTATATGTAAGCTTGAACTCTCAGTCACCTTTTACCTTTGTACCATGTTTCTTGAAATGGGGAAGGTTACTATATCCTCTCAAACCCCAAAAATGTTCATAGGAGTCCCCTGAGATAAACACATGTCCTTCATTTAGATCATCAAGAAATTCCTCACCTCAGTCATCAAAACACATGGAAGGTGCAATCCAACAATTTCATTCAGGGCCACACTTCCATCCTCTTACTATGTGTTATTTTGCTACAAAATTCTTTGGTCAAACCCCTATTTGAACTAAAGCATTTTTTTATAAGGGCCTAATTTCTCTAGTAAAATTTTGGTATCTCCACTCTTGTGCATGTTTGAAAGGTATCCCCTAAGATATACCTTAAGGTGTTACAAAGGTCTTTAAAATATCACCCAGTAGTGTCTTTCATGTAAAGGAAAATTCCACTTGTTCCTTGAAGGATAAATCCACTATTATGCCTATTTGAAAGGTATCTCCTATGAGATCTCTTAAAGGGGAAATCCAATATTGTGCATTTTTGAAAGGTATTTCTTAGGATATACCTAAAAATATAACCTATTAATTCCTTTCATTCATTGGAGAATTGCACTTTATCTTTGAAGGAAAAATCCACTTTTATCCCTATTTGAAATGTATCTCCTCAGAGATACCTTGAAGGGTAAATTCAATATTGTGCATGTTTGAAAGGTATACCCTAAGAGATATCTTAAATGTATTACAAAATCTTCTAAAATATCACTCAATAGTGCCTTTTGAGTAAAGGAAAATTCCTCTTGTTCCTTGTAGGAGAATTCCACTCTTGTGCTTGTTTACAAGGTATCTCCTATGTGATACCTTGAAGTGGAAATCCTTCCCCTAAGTAAACCATGAGAAAATCATATGACCTTGAAAAATACTAAGAAGGTAACCAAGGGGCATTGCAAGGATAAGACTTTGATAACTAATTTCATGGACCTAGTCATCAGATTTAGGTCTCAAACCTAGGGACCTAGTCTTTAAATATGACCAAATGGTTACTAAACTAGGGTAACATGTGAAATTTGATTCTCTATAGAAAGGACCCTTTCACATCATTAGTGATCAATGGGGAAATAATTTTTAATTATAATAATTAGATGACAATGCCTTAAATATCCCTATTAATGAGATCAACATGAAGTATTTCATTTAACTTCCTACCATTCCCTGTACATGTTAGATAGTTTCCTTTCTCCTTTGTTGTGTTTCCCCTCTTCGTCGTTATTTTTCCCTTGCTTTCCTTTCTTTGTTGTTTATTTTTTGAATAAGTTTCATTGACACAAGTGACTACTAGGATCACAATGTGTCTTTTCCACATGTTTGAAACACTCACTAAATGATAGTTATCTACATGCTTATCCTATCATCAATGTCAAGATGATCCATTATGTGCAGTTCCCCATAAGGATTACCATAATTATTCTAAGGTAATGATTCAAGCATGTGTACCACCCTTATCATTTATGGCACCAGTACATAAATATACCCCTTCCCACCTAAAAGCAATCACTTGCCACTTTTTTTGTTTGAAGAAAACATTGAATAATTGAAGAAATTAGAAGGTAGCCTCAAAAATGAAGGTAACTTGTAAAAGTATCGACCCAATTTTCCTAGAAAAGGTAGAGAATTATCTTGATAGTCAGTCTTCATCCTCTTGGATAATGGAAGATTCTATGTCCTCTTCTAGAAGTGGTAATCACCCATCAAAGTAGAGAGCTCATAGCTCAAGTATTGAAGGATCCCCTCCTCCTACATATACCATGAGAAAACCCTATACTTCGGTCCCTACCCAAGCAAAATGGAAATTACCCAATACCTTACTGACCATGAAGAGACCCTACAAAGATAAAGCTTTGGTGATAGACTCAATAGATGATATTTTTGATCCAAACTTGGCCCACAACCCTAAAAATCTAAGGGAAGGCACTCATGCCTAAAAGCTCATCAAAATCAGTAGGAAGGAGTATCCCTCCTTTGAATACAAAATTTGGGTTTGCACCTTAGCACAACACATGGTGCCCTATGTGCACCCTTACCCTAAGATCATCACCCTATGCACTAAAAAGTATGATATTCAACTGATAAAATCATAGGAGGTGCCCAACTTATGATCAAGATCAATAAATATAATATCAGAGCAATGTTCTGACTCTCACATGATCTCAATTCTATCATCTATAGAATTGGATTGTTTAACTCTTTTATCATGCTCTAGGAGGTCATTTCAGTTTCCAAAGTGTCTGGGACTCTGAAGTGGAAGATAGGGCACATTTCCTTAGATCCCTTCTTAACTAGAAGATCATAGAGGTACCTCCCATGCCCTTACACCTATTAGCTTTCTAGGCACAACATGTAAAGGATACCCTATCCATGTTGGAATTCATCTTATCCATGGACACTGACACTAACATCAAAGAATTCCAATTGGGAGGGATATTTCTCATGATTGTGGTAGAGAATGTGGAAACTTTTTGGATTTTTTTTTGAAGCCATCACCTCCACCATGAGAAAAGAGATGTAAAACTTATCAATAACAAGTACCTTTCAGTATCATCTTACCTTATGCACTTAATATTATACTAGCTCTCTAAGTTATTCTCTAAATATTTGTAACTAAACACTGCAAACATGGATGTTTTGCCCAACATCATCACCCTGGTCACTATCTAGACCCACATCTTATCAAATATGGTAGACTACTATGAGTTCTCAAAGTGGTTTATGGATCCATTTCTAATAGATCTCAATGGGTAAGATGTCATCCACTAGATGACAAATTTATAGTAATCATGGCTCAAAGGTAGTAGGTTCCCAGTTGATTGGTTCTTGGGGGACCATTACTCATTCATCCAAGCACATGAGTTCATAGGGGAGTCTTTTTGACTTCCTTATATGCTAACTGATAGGACCCTGACCCTTGAGTTAGTGTGAAAACTCAATAATGTAGACTCCCTCTATGGTGTAGGAAAGAAGAAAAAAGGGCTATATGACATTCCTTTTTTAAGGGATGGAACCACAATGCAGAAAAGGCACCAAGAACATCTCCTCATAGATAAACTAGTAGAGCTAGGCATGGACCTAATAAATGACCAATGGGATTGTGACCCAATGGGATATATAGTGGTATTAAAGACTACCAACACACCTGAGCATTAGACCCAACCATATCTAGATAAAATGAGGTCACTTACAAAAGTGTTAAGTTGTGGAGCTAAAAGCTTCACTGATGCAAATGGTGGAGGTTGCTGAGTGTTAAAGTAACCGATGTCAGTCTGATCAACTGACATCAGTCATATTTAGTTACACAATAACCAACATCGATTAGAGGTTGGCCAGCATCGGTCAGACAAGAACCGACGTCAGCAACCTGTGTGTTTCCATAACTAGTCTAATTTTAGACAAATAGTCAATTTGCATGTAAAGACTAATTTTAGTCTTGAGTCTACATTTCTAATTATTGTTTGTTTTGGGATCTATTTAATAGACCCATGGGGCTGTATTGTAATAAAGGGTACTAAGGAAGGATTAGATCCTCAACTTGAAGGCAAGAACAACAATTGAGTTGGTTATCTCAAGGTGTGTAAGATCAGTTGATCTGTAGGGTGTGCAAGATCAGGGAGATCTACATGGTAAGTAAGATCAGTTAGATCTACAGGTGTGTAAGATCAAAGAGATCTACTTGGAGTACTTTGAGTACTTGGTGGACTGGCAGTAGGCAACAACAACCATTGGGTTGATTGTCACTGATTGGTGGAGGGAACAACTAAGTGTTGAGTTGTGGTTGTATTTGATTGAGAGAGAGAGCTCTTGAGGGAGAATTACTATGTGCCCAAGAGGTGTGGGAAGAGTGTGATTTCTTCATTGTATTTCCTTTTGGAAGAGTATTAATACAAGATTGTATTGTCTCTCATATTCTGTGTTGTTTCTGAATTGTAGTTACATATTACTTCTGGTTTAAATTCTGTGTTTAGTTGCCTATACAAAGGTAATCAATTGTGCTCTTAAGGAGTAGGATCCTAACAAGTGGTATCAGAGCCTGGTTTAGAGCAGGTTAGTTTTTGTTGATTATAGGTCACTCACAGGGGTTTTTGTTTGAGTGGGAGTAAAGCAATGGTAGAAGAAAGTAAGCTAAGAATGGAGAAATTCAATGGCAAGAATTATCAATTATGGAGGATGCAGATAGAAGATTATCTATATCAAAAAGATCTTTACTTACCATTGGGTGGGGTTGCATGCAAGCCCACAGATATGAAAGATGAAGAATGAAATGTTCTTGATTAGAAGGCTCTGGGATCTATAAGGTTGAGCTTGGCATCATCTGTGATTACCAAATTATCATAGGCAAAGACAATGGTAGAGTTAATGGAATCTTTGGAAAATTTATATGAAAAACCCTCAGCTTCAAATAAGGTATTTCTTATTAACCAATTATTTAATTTGCAAATGCAGGAAGGTGGATCGGTACATAGTCATCTTAGTGATTTTCATGGATTAGTAAATCAGTTAATTTTAGTCAATATAGTTTTTGATGATGAAATTAAGGCTCTCTTAATCTTATACTCTTTACCTAAAAGTTGGGATAGTTTGGTAATGGCAGTTAGTAATACTGCATCTGCTTCAAATATCTTGAAAGTTGATGATGTTGTTAGTGTAATCTTGAATGAATAAATTCATAGGAAAAGCACAGGGGAATCATCAGGTAATGCTTTAAGTGTTGAAAGCAAGGGAAGGCAAAGAGAGAAGAGCAAGCAAAGGAAATCAAGGTCAAAGATAGGCAGTAGATCCAAATCCAGAAATGGAGGTATAACCTGCTGGAACTATGGAAAGAAAGGGCATGTAAAGAAATATTGTTGGTTGAAAGAAGATTAGCATGAAGGAAATGAAGAAGCAAAAGATGTAGGTATTGTTGCACAAGATGCTCTTGTATGTTCCTTGGATAGAGTGGAATCTTGGATTTTAGATTCTGGTGCCTCTTTCATGCAACCCCAAATAGAGAATTTTTTATGATTATGTCCATGGAGACTTTGGAAAAATTTATTTAGTGGATGGTAAGCCTTATCAAATGGTTGGCAAAGGGGAAGTGCAGCTGAAATTGTAGAATGGAAACACATGGGTGTTGAAGGATGTCATGCATGTCCCAGTCCTGAAGCAGAATTTGATTTCTGTAGGAAAGTTAGGTAATGAGAGTTGCACAGTAAATCTCATAGTGGAATCTTGGAAAGTTTCCAAGTGTGCACTTGTTTTAGCAAGAGGTAAGAAAGTAGGTACACTTTATCTATCTACTTGTATTAGTGATTCTCCTTCTGTTTTATCTACTTTAGATGTAGATGCAAAGATGTGGCACTGTAGGCTTGGTCACATGAGTGAGAAGGGAATGGATGTTCTTAAGTCAAATGGGAAGCTTTCGGGTTTGAAAAACATAGATCGAGATTTCTATAAGAAATAGAATAAAGTGAGGTTTCTTGAAACTGGGTCAACAAAGAAGGGAACTTCTATTGGAGGATCACAGTATTGCATAAAGAGGAGATCTGATGTTTTTGACAATGATAAGAATAGGTAAGCCTTGGTTTTCAAGGAGAAGATGATGGTCAGAGATCAACTCAAGAGGATGAATAATTCTAAGTAGGGCAGTGTTGATTTGGACAAGGTTATGATCCAAATTGAGCTCACAAGTAAAAATCATCACTCACAAGAAAACACAGTTACCAACGTTAGTCAGGTGAAAATTGACGTCGATCAGGCAAGAACCGACGTCAGTCATGTGCAGACCAAAGTCAGTGATGTCAGGTAGGTGGACACCAACGTTGGTCAGGGAACCAATGTTGGTGATCAGGAAGAATCGACATTGGCCAGGTGTAGACTGAGGTCAGCAAGAGGTGACTGAGATCAGTCACTGTTAAAACAAATTTTGAGTGGACAACAAGCTATCAAGGAGTCTCAAACACCCATGAGGAGGATTGAAAGGGTAAGTAAGCCTCAAATTCATTATTCCCCTTCTTTATACTACTTTTTGCTCACTGATGGTCAAGAACCAAGAAGTTTTGAAGAGGAAATGCAGGTAGAATCTAGGAAATAATGGGAGTATGGCATGAATGAGGAAATTGATTCCTTGGAAGAGAACCAAATGGAAGATTTGGTAGAGTTTCCAGTTGGAATGAAAGCACTGAAATATGAATGGATTCATAGGTTAAAAAAGGAGAGAAAGGATAGGTGAGACAGAAGGCCAAGTTATATGGTCTTGAGCAAGCTATAGGACAATGGTGTTTAAAGTTTGACAAGTGTATGACAAAGCATGGCTTTAGTCAATTTCAATGTGACCATTGTGTTTATTTTACCAGGTTGGATAATATTAGCTACATTATCTTGTTATTATATGTAGTGTATATGCTTGTTGTAGGGTCACACATGTAGGAGATTGCTGAGCTAAAGGTAAAATTAGTTCAGAGGTTTGCCATGAAGGATTTGGAAGTAGCAAAGAAAATCCTTGGCATGAGTATTTCTAGAGACAGGGAAAGTCACAGGTTGATTTTGTCTCTAGAGGATTATGTGAATAAGGTAGTGGAGAGGTTCAATATGCAGGATGTAGAACTGGTTAGCACACCTATGGTTGGATAGTTCACAGAATAGTGTCCTAAATCACATGATGAGGTTGAGTACATGGTATGTACTAGACCTAATATTGCCCAAGCAGTGGGAGTTGTCAGCAAGTTTATGGCCAATCCAGGAAAGGAGCACTAGAAAGCAGTTTAGTGGATTCTCAAGTATTTGAGAGGGACCAGCAGCAAGTATTTATACTATGCAGGGTTAAGCATTTATCTACATGGGTATGTAGATGCGGATATGGCAGGTTACTTAGATGACAAGGGAAGCACCATAGGATATGTGTTCACTATTGGTGGAATGGTGGTTAGCTGAATTTTAGAGATGCAGAAGGTTGTTGCAGTCATGGTGGCTAGCAAAGATAAGAACCCTGCAAAAATGTTAAAAAATTTGGGAACAAAGGAGAAGTTGAATCTTCATTCAAATTATGTTGGTCTTCAAGATTGAACTTGAAGAGGGATACAAGCTAGGAAATAAAATTAGATGATGTATAGGTACAGGTAAAGGTGCAGCTATTTATCGCCAAGTGGGAAATTGTTAAGTTGTGGAACTAAAATCTTCACTGATGCAAATGGTGGAGGTTGCTGAGTGTTAAAGTAACCAACGTCGATCTGATCAACTGACGTCGGTCATATTCAGTTCCATAGTAACTGACATTGGTTAGGGGTCGGCCGACATCAGTCAGATAGGAACTGACGTTGGCAATCTATGTGTTTCTAGAAGTGGTCTAATTTTAGATGAACAGTCATTTTGCATGTAAAGACTAATTTTAGTCTTAAGTCTATGTTTTTAATTATTGTTTGTTTTGGGATCTATTTAATAGACCCATGGGGTTGTATTGTAATAAAGGGGACTAATGAAGGATTATATCCTCAACTTAAAGGCAAGAACAACAATTGGGTTGGTTGTCTCAAGGTGTGTAAGATCAGTTGATCTGTAGGGTGTACAAGATCAGGGAGATCTACATGGTAAGTAAGGTCAGTTAGATTTGCAAGTGTGCAAGATCAAAGAGATCTACTTGGAGTACTTTGAGTACTTGGTGGATTGGCAGTAAGCAACAACAACCATTGGGTTGATTGTCAATGGCTGGTGGAGGGAATAACTCAGTGTTGAGTTGTGGTTGTAATTGATTGAGAGAGAGAGCTCTTGAGGAAGAATTACTATATGCCCAAGAGGTGTGAGAAGAGTGTGACTTCTTCATTGTATTTCCTTCTAGAAGAGTGTTAATAAAATATTGTATTATCTCTCATATTCTGTGTTGTTTCTGAATTCTAGTTACATATTACTTCTAATTTAAATTATGTGTTTAGTTGCTTATACAAAGGTAATCAATTATGCTCTTAAGGAGTAGGATCCTAACAAGTGGTATTAGAGCCTAGTTCAGAGCAAGTTAGTGTTTGTTGATTACAGGTCACTCACAAGGGTTTTTATTTGAGTGAGAGTAAAGCAATGGTAAAAGAAAGTAAGCTAAGAATGGAGAAATTCAATGGCAAGAATTATCAATTATGGAGGATGCAGATAGAAGATTATCTGTATCAGAAAGATCTTTACTTACTGTTGGGTGGGGTTACATGCAAGCCCACAGATATGAAAGATGAAGAATGGAATGTTCTTGATCAGAAGGCTCTAGGATCTATAAGTTTGAGCCTAGCATCGTCTGTGATTTCCAACTTATCACAGGCAAAGACAATGGTAGAGTTAATGGAATCTTTGGCAAATTTATATGAAAAACCCTCAGCTTCAAATAAGGTATTTCTTATGAAGCAATTAATTAATTTGCAAATGCAGGAAGATGGATCCGTACATAGTCATCTTAGTGGTTTCCATGTATTAGTAAATCAATTAATTTCAGTCAATATAGTTTTTAATGATGAAATTAAGGCTCTCTTAATCTTATGCTCTTTACCTAAAAGTTGGGATAGTTTGGTAATGGCAATTAGTAATACTGCGTCTGCTTCAAATATCTTGAAAGTTGATGATGTTGTTAGTGTAATCTTGAATGAATAAATTCATAGGAATAGCACAAGGGAATTATCAGGTAATGCTTTAAGTGTTGAAAGCAGGGGAACGAAAAGAGAGAAGAGCAAGCAAAGGAAATCAAGGTCAAAGATAGGTAGTAGATCCAAATACAGAAATGGAGGTATAACTTGTTGGAACTGTGGAAAGAAAGGGCATGTAAAGAAAGATTATTGGTTGAAAGAAGATCAGCATGAAGGAAATGAAGAATCAAAAGATGCAGGTATTGTTGCACAAGATGCTCTTGTATGTTCCTTGGATAAAGTGGAATCTTGGGTTTTAGATTCTAGTGTCTCTTTCCATGCAACCCCAAATAGATAATTTTTTCATGATTATGTCCATGGAGACTTTGGAAAAAATTATTTAGGGGATGGTAAGCCTTGTCAAATGGTTGGCAAAGGGGAAGTGCAACTAAAATTGTAGAAAGGAAACACATGGGTGTTGAAGGATGTCATGCATGTCCCAGTCCTGAAGTGAAATTTGATTTTTGTAGGAAAGTTGGGTGATGAGGGTTGCACAGTAACTCTCACAGTAGAATATTGGAAAGTTTCCAAGGGTGCACTTGTTTTAGAAATAGGTAAGAAAGTAGGTACACTTTATATATCTACTTGTATTACTGATTCTCCTTCTATTTTATCTACTTCAGATGTAGATGCAAAGATGCGGCACTGTAGGCTTGGTCACATGAGTGAGAAGGGAATGGATGTTCTTAAGTCAAATGGTAAGCTTTTAGGTTTGAAAAGCATAGATCGAGATTTCTGTAAGCAACAGAAGAAAGTGAGGTTTCTTGAAACTGGGTCAACAAAGAAGGGAGCTTCTATTGGAGGATCATATTATTGCATAAAGAGGAAATCTGATGTTTTTGACAATGACAAGAATAGGAAAGCCTTGGTTTTCAAGGAGAAGATGATGGACAGAGATTAGCTCAAGAGGCTAAATAATTTTGAGTAGGGCACTGTTGATTTGGATAAGTTTATGATCCAAAATGAGCTCACGGGTAAAAATCATCACTCATAAGAAAACACAGTTACTGACGTCAGTCAGGTGAAAACCGACATCGATCAGGTAGGAACCGACATCGGTCATGTGTAGACCAAATTTGATGATGTCAGGTGGGTGGACACCAACATTGGTCAGGGAACTGACATCGGTGATCAAGAGGAATCAACATCGGTCGGGTGCAGACTGAGGTCGACCAGAGGTGATCGAGATCGGTCACTGTTAAAATGGATTTTGGGTGGATAGTAAGCTATCAAGGAGTCTCAAATGCCCATGAGGAGGATTGAAAGGGTAAGTAAGCCTCAAATTCATTATTTTCCTTCTTTATATTACTTATTGCTCACTGATGGTCAAGAACCAAGAAGTTTTGAAGAGGCAATGCAGGTAGAATCTAGGAAACAGTGGGAGCATGGCATGAATGAGGAAATTGATTCCTTGGAAGAGAACCAAATCAGAGATTTGATAGAGTTGCTAGCTGGAATGAAAGCACTAAAATACGAATAGATTCACAGGTTAAAAAAAGGAGAGAATGGATAGGTGAGATAGAAGGCTAGGTTATATGGTCTTGAGCAAGCTGTAGAACAATGGTGTTTAAAGTTTGACAGGTGTATGACAAAGCATGGCTTTAGTCAATGTCAATGTGAACATTGTGTTTTTTTACCAGGTTGGATAATATTAGCTGCATTATCCTGTTACCGTATGTAGTGTATATGCTTGTTGTAGGGTCACACATGCAGGAGATTACTGAGCTAAAGGTAAAATTAGTTCAGAGGTTTGCCATGAAGGATTTGGAAGCGGCAAAGAAAATTCTTGGCATGAGTATTTCTAGAGACAGGTAAAGTCACATGTTGATTTTGTCTCCAGAGGATTATGTGAATAAGGTAGTGGAGAGGTTTAATATGTAGGATGCAGAACCAGTTAGCACACCTATGGTTAAACAGTTCACAGAACAATGTCCTAAATCACATGATGAGGTTGAGTACATGGTATGTACTAGACCTGATATTGCCCAAGCAGTGGGAGTTGTCAGCAAGTTTATGGCCAATCCAGGAAAGGAGCACTAGAAAGTAGTTTAGTGGATTCTCAGGTATCTGAGAGGGACCAACAGTAGGTATTTATGCTATGTAGGGTCAAGCACTTCTCTACATGGGTATGTAAATGAGGATGTGTTAGGTTACTTGGATGACAGGAGAAGCACCATAGGATATGTGTTCACTATTGGTGGAATGGTGGTTAGCTGGATTTCAGAGATGTAAAAGGTTGTTGCAGTCACAGTGGCTAGCAAAGATAAGAACCCTATGGAAATGTTAACAAAGCTAGGGACAAAGGAGAAGTTGAATCTTAATTCAACTTTTTTTGGTCTTCAAGATTGAACTTGAAAAGGGATACAAGCCAAGAAACAAAATTAGATGATGTATAGGTACATGTACAGGTGCAGCTATTTATCTCCAAGTGGGAGATTGTTAAGTTGTGCAGCTAAAAGCTTCACTGATGCAAATGGTGGAGGTTGTTGAGTGTTAAAGTAACTGACATTGGTCTGGTGAACTGATGTTGGTCATATTTAGTTACATATTAATTGACATCAGTTAGAGGTCAGCCGGCATTGGTCAGACAAGAACTAATGTCGATAACCTGTGTGTTTCCAAAACTGGTCTAATTTTAGATGAATAGTCAGTTTGCATGTAAAGACTAATTTTAGTCTTGAGTTTGCATTTCTAATTATTGTTTGTTTTGGGATCTATTTAATAGACCCATGGGGTTGTATTGTAATAAAGGGGACTAAGGAAGGATTAGATCCTCAACTTGAAGGCAAGAACAACAATTGGGCTGGTTGTTTCAAAGTGTGTAAGATCAGTTGATCTGTAGGGTGTGCAAGATCAGGGAGATCTACATGGTAAGTAAGATCAGTTAGATCTGTAGGTGTGCAAGATCAAGGATATCTACTTGGAGTACTTTGAGTACTTGGTGGACTAGCAGAAGGCAACAATAACCATTGGATTGATTGTCACTTACTGGTGGAGGGAACAACTCACTGTTGAGTTATGGTTGTAATTGATTAAGAGAGAGAGCTCTTGAGGGAGAATTACTATACACCCAAGAGGTGTGGGAAGAGTGTGATTTCTTCATTGTATTGTCTCTCATATTTTGTGTTGTTTTTGAGTTCTAGTTACATATTACTTCTGGTTTAAATTTCATGTTTAGTTGCTTATACAAAGGTAATCAATTGGGCTCTTAAGGAGTAGGATCCTAACAAAAATATCTCCCTCAAAATTATGTGGACCTGACCCTAATCTCTCAATACATCCTCAAGTCATGGGTGTTTTTTTATGATAAGGTCTAAAATTTTGACCTGACAAAGAAGCTATTTAGGATGATGAAGCAAGGGCTAAATTCCTTGGGCTAAAGTGAAGATAAGAAATATACCTTCCTAAAATATAGATAAGAGCTTGATTGACCACACACTTTTTTTATGAATACACCTCAGATGAGAAGTTTTAAAAGTTGTAGGATGGGGCCCACCTAAAAGGGAATGAATATATCATGAAAGGGGATTCCACACTAGAGATTGACATGTTCAAGTACAATAAAGAGGAAGATACCCTAGAAAAAGTAGAAGACATGGTGGCCCATTCCCCATTTACATGGCCATCATTCCTACCCCCTATGCCATGGGCCTATAGTAGTAATAGACACCCTATGAGCACATCATGGTTGGGTCATCTAAGCTCAAGTGGATTGAAACATCAGTTTCCAACCCACCAATGGCCCCTCAACAAAAGAAGACCTAACTCTCCATTCCTCTCATTTATACCTTTTCCTCCTTCCCCTCCATAGATCTAACATAAGTTACGACCACAATTACCACCCAATAAAGAACTCCAATGCTTCCCATCATCCCTTTTTTAGCCTTGACAACCCCACTATAGGTTGTAGTAATTCCCACTACCTAACCTGACACTTCATTATCCCTAATATTCTCCTTATCCCCTAAGCCCACTATTAGATCTAACCCATTCTCTTTCACCTTTCCCTTGTCTTCCCTCATGCCTTTTCTCACTCCCCCACCATCATCATCCACCTCATCTTCACTCATCACATAGTCACCATTCTCTCCACCCTATGGGCTTCCACACTTTTTACCTTCATCTCGTGTTATTCATTTTATTTATCCTACAAGAGTAGGGTTTACTGCTTCATAGCAATAACAAACCATCCCACGCATACTACCTTAAGGAACCCCTTTCACAAGTGAAATCATCTAAGTGCCAGATTAACTTCAACAATAGATGGATGTAGTGAGGATGACCTATGTAGCCTAGATGTAAAATAAGAGGGTAAATGGGCCAAATCTAAAGCCTAACCCCACATGCAATCATTTTACAACACTAAACAACAATCCCTCCTGGTCACCCATTTGACCCCTCAAGTAATTAAACCCTAAGAATAGATGTAACTAGGGGATTACACTATCCAATCCATTAGGCTTAACCTTAGACAAGCTTGACCCATTGACAGGGTCAAGACTATGGATTAAACATAGAGGTTAGTAATTATGGACTACATCAAGGTAGCCCATCAATTGGAGAAAATCAAGCAAGATTTTTTTAAGGTTAAGGCCATGGTTGAATGCCTTAAGGCTAGGGCTAAAGCTAAAGATAATAACCTCAACCAGACAAGAACTAACCTCCAAAGCCATGTCATAATATAAATATTCTAGGTCAAGGTTGACAAGTAGATGGCTACTAAGACTAGACTATAAGAGATGAAGGTAAAATTGGCTGAAGTTTACAAGAATCTCTTTGATTTAGAGTAGGTACTCCAACTACTCCAAAAATTTACATAACAAGACTCGATTAAGGACTATGAGATTGAGAGACTAAAGAATGACCTTACCACTCATCCTTAGGGAAAAAAAATCCTTCCCTTGGTCCAAAAACTATATAGGTCCTACCAAGAATGGATCAAAGTCATGACAACAAGATTGAAAGTGAGGCTTATTTTCTTCACCAATATATAGAAGCTGACAACCCAGGTGAGCTCATCTATAAACCAAGTGATCACCTCCATCATCCCTAAGGTCTCAAACATGCAAATCCTAGTCGTAAAGCTTTGTATCACCTCTTTTGAGTCTTTATAGACAATAGGAGTGGCTGACTAAAAGTAGGTGGTGGCAAAGGTGAATGAGTTCCTAATCTGTAATAAAGTAGCAAAAAAATGCAAGGCATTCCTTAATGCCTTAAAATAAGTGGTCCAACAAATGAATGAATGCATAGAAAAATTGGTCTAGTTGGGGCTCCCCTTTCATTTCTTGATTGATAATAGTGTTCTCCTTGAGGATCAGTTCAAGGCACTACTCGAACAAAATTAGAATTATTAGTCCATTTTCATGGCCCTTGACCAAACACTTGATGCTTCTGAAGTGGATAATATTTTTCACCAATTCACCTAACTAGAGTTTTAGATGCTGGAGATAGTTGAAAGCTTGGGGAACATCTCCTTTTAGGATATATTTGACTTGAATAGAGCCTTCAAGGCTCTCAATAAAAAGACCTAGTCAAAGGAGGAAGAATCGGTGCCCTTGTAGGTTATCCTGTAAAAGTTTTAAATTCCAATCTAACAAGAGTTTTTTGGGTTCTTCTATCTACAAGTGGACTCCCTTGTGAGTTGTCAGGAACTATGGATCATAAATCCATAATTGACAATTTTGGAGTAGGTTAAGTTAGGACCTCAGATTCACTCAATAGTAAGTATTTCCTCATTACCTCTTAACTTTCCCCCCTTGTAGCCCCTTTTATCTTTGGGCCCCTTTCCTTATTTTTCTTTTACAAAGTGTCAGCCTCTTCCCACTATCTCCATTCTTATTTTTCATTCATGATACAAAATGACATTTTCTTGAAAACTCCATTCTCATTTTAAAATCTGAGTGTTAGAGTTTTTTGTAGACACCCCTATGAATCACTAGGAACTGTGAAATAAAAACACAAATTTTTTTATTTTGGAATAGTTCATTTATAGATTTGAACTCACTATGTATTTAAAAGTTCCTTTTCACCTTCTAGTGGCCCCCCTTTTGGCCTCTTTCTTCTTCAGGCCCACTTTCAAATTTTTTCCAAGTCTCAACCCTCATCTGCTTTTGATGCATGGTAGCCTGACACTCATCTGATTTAAAGAGAATTTTTTCTCACTCTAGAGAAGCACCATTTTGACACATGTTACCCCAACACTCAATCTTACCAAGGAGTTGTACATCTCATGGTTGTGAAAGGATGCTTTGTATGTGCCCCCTTACACTGTTCTATATTCAGTCTCTATCTATAATGAAGAGAATGTGATGTTCTATTTTATTTGTCTCTATCTATTTTTTTTAATTCTATAGTAGGGGAAATCCTATTTCTTTAGATCTCATTTATTTCATAAGTGGTGGCTAGTGATCATTTTATTTCTTCACATTCTCATTTTAATAGATAACCACTATAATACACTAAGATAGTAGCAATTAGCATTTTTATATTCTATAACCTTAGCAATTGCAATTTCATCCTACATCTATAAATATTTCCATAGGAAATTTTTCACCATTATTAAGAGTTTTATTCATCAATAGTATCAACTAGGATATTCCTTCATGGGTAACTAGAAGGATCTCCTAGGAGATACCTTAAAGAAATTACAAACCTTAATAACTCTAATAAAGTTCATACTCAAGGTATCCAATAGGATATTCCTTTGAGGGCCTTCTAATACCTTCATGGGTAACTTGAAGGTATCTTCTAAGAGATATTTTAAAGATATTAAAAGGACCATCAAGGGAAAAATTGTTAAACTAGATTGAGTTGGAAAGAGCATGTGCATAAGAGGACCTAAAATTCACTCTTGTAAGAAAAAATCACTCTTGTGAATGATTGAAAGGTATTTCCTAGGAGATACCTTAAATGTACCTCTTGATGAGCATTTTGACACATATTAGAAACATTATTCCCCTCATATTTCTCCTTTGAAACAAATACTTGTGGATTCCTTTGCCCATTATATTATATTCATTGGTGCACATAATTTATTTTTGATTTAGTCATACTTTATTAGTTAAAGTATGAGTTAATATATATAATAAAAAGATTGTTTATGTGTTTTATATTGTAGTTTATAATTAACATATATTTAATCACTATTTAAACACACAAAAATTTCATGCACCGATGCAATATGCAACTTGAATTTTACAAAACATCAATTTTAATCATTTTAATTGCTTTGTAGAATGTCTTCAGGAAAAAAAGAATTACCACACTTCAAAGGTAGAAGGCAGCCTCACTTGAAGAGAATTTGGATAAAAGGTAGAATAAGGCCTCACTCCAAGATAATTTGGATAGAGTACAGTATAAAATACCAAAACTAAAATTAAATCCACATAAACATCTTCTATTTTATGGTGCTGATAAAAATCCTCTTGTTGATTGGTGTTTTGAATTATTTAGTTCACCAAACATGCATCCATATATATACTTGTTTATAACTACATCAAGAAAAGAATCTTCTTCAATTGGAATAATCTTGGCTTGTGATAAATATGAACATGAATATGCCCTTCAATTCTAACTATAAGTATGGAATGGAGAAGAGGGAATTCTTCATTGAGCTACACCTAATTTCAATAAATTTACACCCAGTAAAAAAGAGTTGACAAAAATTAATTTTTCTCCTTCTTGTGAAACATTTTGGTTTCATTTAAATAGATATGACAACCTTTAAATGTCTAGATTATTATACATAGATAATTTGGTCATTGGAATACAAAACATGGTGAAAAAAAAAAACATGAACAAAGGGAAACAACTTCTTCTACTTGCAACCATACAAACATGTATTTAAGATACACTACAAACATGATAGAAAAAACATTTAAGAAAATAAGACAAGCAAGGGAAACATATTATTTGAAAATTTGAAAGAGGCCATACAGGTACTCATATTAGTTGGAAAAATAATATCTAATAAAATTTTGGAACACTTTTGTTGACACAAAATTATGATGAGATGCACCATGAATTCTCTACATGGTATATTTCCTCTAGAAACTATGCCTTTAACATTCTTATAGGGATATGTTAATTAGGGGATGCAAATATCAAAATAATGAATCTCAATGAAAGAGGGGTGAATGATATAATTCATTCATTTATAAAAAAATAATGAGGTTCCAATGGAGGATTCTTTGTTAATTCATTTTGATCCAAGCAACCCTGATTGTTCTATTGAATCAATGGAAGTACTAAAAGATATGATGGAGAAAAAAATAGTAAGGTTCAAAATTGTAGATGGTCAACACACAACTACAACACAACAAAGAATTATTTCAAAGGAGGAATATAATTCACAATCATTGAGAAATAAATGTTGTGTTAGAAGGGCAAGATTTTTGAAAACTTGTACTTCATTCCATATTGTACACAAAATATGTACTCAATATAATTAAGCCAATGAAACAATTTATAAGGCTTCATTTATAGAAAGATTTTGATTTGCACGTGACCTTATCAAGTTGAGAGGTTGGAATAATCTTGAAATAGGGAATAAAAATATGGAAGAAATACATGAATAAGATAAACACTTGTTCACACAAATGAACTATTTATCCCAACAACTGCAAGAGAAAAAATGTCTTCTTTTCATGGAACAACCTATTTGAGATTGTTTTGATAAGGCATTTGATTTATTTAAAAGTGGTACTTTACCTAATTTAAATAAACAAGATTTAAATCTAATTGGTACAATAGTACTTATAAATATTCAAGGGCTTTTAGACAAACAAAAAGTAGAAATTGCAAATTTATTGGAAAAAGGGTTTATTTCCTTCTTGAAAATCCATGGGTACAACAACATGGATAATTGGTGAAAAAATGTGAAGCTAGAAAGTAACATATTATCAAAAATTGTAGATTATTTCAGCAACCATGACATGACACTACCACCAGACCAAATAATCACACTTGACGAGGTAATGGAGCATTATAAAATTTCTATGAAAAGGTTTAATGATTTATGCATCTTGAATGAAGGTATTTCAAAAAAAAAAGGTTAATAAGTATTATCTCAATATTCATTAAGCATATTGAAAATGTATCTATGTAATGATGGAGGCCAGCCTCCCAATATAGATATAGAAAGATTCAGCTTCCATTATGGGCCCCCTTTTCTTTGGCCATCCATTTTAGAAGATTTTAGTGAAACATTCATTCTTGGTAAGAACAATGAATTGATAATTATTGATATTCTGAATCTCACTAATGTTTTTAAGGAATAACATCTTTAACTATTTCTCCAAGCATTGAATGAAAAAGTTATTATCAGGGCCGTCAATGTATTCATCATCCACAAACTAGAACATTATCCTACCATTCAGACCTCTCTCAAAAGTTTGCATGTTAGTTATTTCTGTTACACACAAGATACAGGTGTCATATTATGGGGTCTAGATAGTTATGGATTCTATTGGACACATATTACATGTATCATTTTTTGTCAAAATCTAGCTCATTTTTAGCTATAATATTTTTGCCTCCATTCACAACAAAGTAGATTAGAGGATGGTTTTGACATATACAAAGATGTAACAACATTCCAAATGATTGGTTCACAAAAAAAAGGAAGGCCATTCAAAAATGAACTAGACACCATCTTTTAGGAGACACTTATCTCTACTTTCCATGATCTGGATGCATGTGATGTGCTAAGGGTATATACAGGAGCTAGATTGGTGCATGCTTGTACAAAATTGAAAAGAAATTTATCTTGCATTACAAAAAATAAATAATAAATGATTTTTAATGTTCAATTTAAAATTTCTTTGAAAAATTTAGATCAACCAATACAAGAACAAATGCTTCAATCAATACCAGGTGCATAACATTTTTAATTCATTTTATAATCATGCTTCATTTTCCAAATATAAAATCTTAATAATATTTCAGTGTGTACATTTTATTTTTCAAACCTAACATCTTAGAAATATTTTGGTGTGTAGCACCAATGGCATTGTATGCAAGTGAAGAAACAATAATAAAAGAAAATCATATAAATGAACATGACACATCGCAAGCTGAAGAAGGTAACATATTAAGATCATGCATATTTTTTTAATTATATACTTTTTTATTTATCAATGATTCATAGTACTGATAGAATATTTCTTCATCTATTCATGTCAATTAAAATAGTTCATAATGCAGGTCAAGCACTTTGTGTCTACAACACAACAACCCATGACACAGCTCTACAGATTGGTTCCTCCATGAAAACAATGCAAGGTAATACTTTACAATGAGACACATTTTTAAAATACAAATATCAAATCAATTGATTGTTAATGATAATTTCTAGTTACTACATTATATAATACACTATAGAGAATAAATAACCAAAGCTTCAATGAAAGAGTGCATCCATACAAACTACAAAAATGCAAAAAAAAGGTGAAACCCCTTTTAATAAATGCGTAATTATACAATTTCACACAAGTATAGAATATATTAATTATATTTATTTATGTAAACACATTACAATTGATTTTTTCTTCATGAACAAGAGATTTTAGAAGATAATAAAATATAGACTTGCATTAGCTTGGGATTTGGAAGTGTCATTCATTTTATTATTGTGTAGGTTGAATGTGGTTATATTTACCCATTGAAATGTTGTTTACAAGTTTAATTTACCCATTACAATGTTGTTTACTTGTTTAATTTACCTAGTTTAAAATAACACAATATGTGATATACTATGTCTTCAATACAACAAATGTTGACGCGGAGTATCCATGTGTTCTTTATCAATAAAAATAGTAATAAAATATATTATGCTAGAAATAATTATATTGCTATTGATTCAAATAGTTTTTAATTTGGTGTGTCTTATTGGAAATATATGAAGGGGGTTCAACTATTAGTGTGTATTATATTCATTTAAATTTAGTGGTAGTGAACTATGACTTAGAAGAGTTATTGTAAATCCTATTTTGTTTGTTGTGATGGGCTGCATAAAACTATAAATATAGATGTTGGTTGATCATACTTTCATTACTATAATAATATAAATGTTGCTTGATATATGTTAAATTCCTATCAATGTCTATGAAAAATGAGTTATGGAAAAACCAGACTGATTCAGATTATGATACATTCATGGTCAAGTTATAAGGATTCAATATGAACTTTTATATGCATGTGTGTTACAAAACTGGCAACAGAAATTGTACATCCATGTATAATGAGTAATATAGTTACAATGTTCCTGAGCATGTACTTATTTTTATATGTTTTTATATGGATATTTATAAGACTTAGATAAATTCAAAATATATATATATATATATACATATACACACACACACACACACAAATATATATACACACACACACACACACACACACACACACACACACACACACACACACACACACACACACACACACACACACGCACAATGCATTATGTTTTTATTTTAAATAAGAAATACAAATCAAAATTGTTTCAATGACTAGTCTAGAAACATGTAAAATATTTTCTTAGAAAAATTTCATGTTATATCTATAAGCATAATATAATTTTTTAATAAATAATTCATTTCTTTTTTAACAAATTGTAGACATTTGAAAGGAGGAGCTAAAACTTTCTTCTAAAAAACTATTGATTTTGGGGTTGGATGACTTATTATTTGTTGTGTACTAAATAAAAGATATGTAAATGCATGATACAAGAAATAAAGAAGATTATAAAATTGAAAATATGTCATACTACATTTGATATCATTTCGATGAAATAAAGTTTGAAGGTAGCACTATAGTCTTTTTCTCATGTTGGGATATGGTCAAGATAAAGGACAATCATTTGAGGATACTCATTCAATCCATGGGTTACATAAGTTCAAATTTCATGTTTGTTTGGGGGAAAAAATATTCTGAGATGTCCAATATAAAAATAAATAATATTATTTTTAAAGGGACCTTTGAAGATGATTTTTTACTTGCCAACACATTGTTCATTGATTATAATTCTCAGAATTGTGTTACAAATCAAAAATTGAAAATGAGTTATGTTACATCAAGTAGATATAGTGGAAATGGAAGTAATAAATATTAAAAGTATTGGATAATAAAAATAATGTCAATCACCACATTCTTGGGAGAAATCAAAAAATCCATGCAAGTAGATATGAGCAAATGTTTAGAAAGATGTAACTTCACCTAATTCTTTTAAGTGTATTTATCATTATCGTCAATTTCATACAAATCAATTCTAAATTATTTCAAAAATAGTTCAATTAATTTAAAAATAATCTATTCTAATTTAGAATTACTTTGGTCTAGTTATTAGTCAATTTGATTTATAGTTGGAGATTCCTTGAAATTATTGAATTAGTATATTGACACTTGCTCATTCAGAAGATCTTCCCAATGAACAATAAATAATTGTCATGATATTTTACTAAGTAGATGAACTATATTGTTTAATATTTTTTCATCCATAATTTGGCCAGTTAAATGGTGCCATGTGTCCTAGCAATGGAAGCTACTTCAAAGGATCAATTATTGGTATGAAGGCCTAGAAGGGTGCCAATATTTTGAAACATTCCAATCTATTTAAAATGATCTGCTACCAAATAGTTTAAAATAACTGAATTTATTTGAAATATAAAAAACATATTTATGGATAAAATATTCTCCACTCCACTTTAGTGGGTATAATTTTAAATTATTTAAAATATCCCATAATTTAATTTAAATGATCTATGCTCAAATGGTTTAAAATAGTCTAATTTTTTTGGAATAAACAAATTTTTTTTTGGAGAAATATTCTTTTGAACCACTCCATTTTATAGGTACAGATCTAAATTATTCAAAATAGCCCTATTTACTCAAAATGATATATGCACAAATGCTTTGAAATAGTCCAATTTATTTCAAATATAAAAAATTTATTCTTGGAGAAAATTCTCTTCGCTCCACTTTAGTGGGTATAAGTCCATTTTATTTAAAATAGCCCAATTTTTTCAAAATGATCTATTTCCAAATGATTTTAAACAATCTAATTTACTTAGAATATATGACATTTATTTTTTGGAGAAAATTTTCTCCACTCCACTTTGCGTTGATCTATGGCCCAAATGGTTTGAAATAGTCCATTTTATTTGGAACATAAGAAAACTATTTTGGAGAAAAAATTTTCCACTCCACTTTAATAGGTATGAGTGCAAGTAATATGAAATAGTCCTTTGAGGTTTATAATCTCTAAATTTTACACCAAGGTTCATCTTGTTGTTCCCAAAATCTGTCACTCATTTTTGGGACAACATATGACTTATTTTGGTCCTACAGGGCAAAATTATCTCTTCCCTTCTCAAAAAATTGTTTTGAGTATTCGAATTCTTCATTATTCAAGATTTTTTAGTTAAGGGACTAGTAGGTTCAATGGCTTCAATAGGTGAGTTCTCACAAAGGAACAAGTTCCCAACACTTAGGCAATTTCAAGATTGGTTCAATGCCTTGGTTCAACCAAAAATGTTCATCGGCAAGCTTTAAAGAAAGGATTTAACCATTGAATCATTAAACCCCACTTCCAAAAAGGTTAAATGGTTCAATGGGTTCAAAGGTTCAACGACATCAGCAAGCTTAAAGAGTTAAGCGCTTCGTCAAAAGTTCAAAGTTCAATCACTTCGGTAAGTTTAGTGGCTTCAAAAGACTTAGCGAAAAGAAGGAAGATTGAACCATTGAAACTTGAACCAAAAAGATTCAAAGGTTCAAAGGTTCAACGTGGTTGGTTCAAAGAGATTGGTTCAAGCGGTCAATTGAATGAGCAAAACAAAAGATTGAACCATTGAGCCAAAGTTGCTTCAATCAGTCTATTCAATCGAATGGTTCAAAGGAGTGCCCCGAAGTCGAAAGAGCAAGTACCCTTGCAGAGGGTAGTGAACAAAAGGTAGGTGCCCTTGTGGAGGGTAGGGAACATTTGCTCAAAGATCAAAGAGAAGGCTGAAAGGGAAGATTTCCTTCAGACTTTTTGTCTGAGGAAATTACCAAGTAAAGGTACCAAAATAATTCCTTCAAAAAGATTTTCTATGGAAGAATTTCACAAAGGAAATTCCTTGAGACAAATTGTTCAAAAGAATTCCTTCAGACATTTTCCCCGAAGGAATGATCAAAAGCCTGACGGAAAAGTGGCTAAGGCAAGGGAAGATTTCCTTCAGACAAAATGTTTGAAGGAATTCCTTCAGACAATTTGTTTGAAGGATTTAAAGGAAAAGGCCATCCAAAGAATCTCCAAGGGTAGGTACCCTTGCGGGGGGCTCTTGACACCCATAAAATGGACCTTTATCAAAGACTCGAAGGGATACCTTCCCTTTAGGGTGTTCCAAAGACATAAAACTGAAGGAATTTCAAGGCTTCAAAAGACTTAGCCAAAACAAAGGTATCTAAGAAAGAGATTGAACCATTGAACCTTGAACCAAAATATTTCAAAGGTTTAAAGAAAACCCCAAGCAAAGGAAGGAAGCAAAAGATTCTAGAGACCAGTTCAAAAAGATGGTTCAACCAAAGAGTAAGGAAGTGATTGAACCAGGGAAGTGATAGAACCAAAGAAACACTAAAGACCACCTAAACTATTGAATTATTGAACCAATAAACTTTAAAATGTTCAAAGGTTCATGGTTCAATATGGTTCAAATAACTAGTAACCATTGACGTCCCCATAGATGTCAAATTTAAGGTAATGAAATATCTGTTAATTTTCAAATATAACACAAATCTTGAAGGATGAACCAAGTGACTAGCTGAAGAAGATAGCCTGAGAGATCCAATTAAAATAGGAAAGAAGAGAAGGCTACAGAAGATATTAAAATATTTAATTTAACCAGCAGAACTAGTGGAAGTAATCAGGAAGATGTCTTGAAGCCAATTATGGAAAGACTGTGCTATCACAATTGTCTTCAGTGTGTTTTTAGTTTCTTTCTGTGTAAAGGATCTTGGGAAGAATTTGTGCCCCCATTATCCTTCATATTTCACTCTTTGGGAATTTGAGGTGGAGACTTTGTGTTATACCTCATTCTGCTAGTTACTGTACCCTTGTTAACTGTTGGTTACCCACTAGAAAGAACTCCTGTGCCTTGCTGAAAGACCACTTTTGAAAGAAGAGAAGTGCCTTCAGTATTGTCACCAAGATTTCTCCTTTATCTATGAACATCATCTCTAAAAAAAGAGAGATGTATGGTGTAGTCCTACCCCTGAGTGTTATTTTCTGCTTATAGATATAATATATAGCTCCTCATATTTATAGGGAACCTCCCCTTGATGAGAGGAGAGATTTGTCCACCTTTGATGTGGTAAACCTACACATTTGGTTGACCAATCTCCCTATGTTGTGGTTAAAGAGACCTATTCTATCTGTTTCTATGCTAATTTCGCTTTCTACATTCAAAGAGAGAAAATGAGAAACTTAAAGAAATGGTCAAGGCTTGAAGTACCTAGATGTAGTTGTGCGCACCGTAATCCAGACGACGTGAGAACTCCTCTTTGGCTATTGAGGAATGACACCTGCAAAGAAAAAGACTTGGACAAAAAGGCGTTAGATGGATAGGTGGTGGGTTGCCAAGCAAAAGCCTGTTCCCAGAAGTATGAAAACTTCCTTAAGGGAGGTCAACCCACTAATTGATAAAAGAAAAGTCTGATAAAAGACAGAATGTTAAAGTACTAAAATGATAAAAGACTAAAAAGGAAAATGGAAGCAAAAGCTTACCTGAAAGATGCTATCGGCCTGGTCACAGTCACCGGCATCGGTGGTCCTACCGGCATCGGTTAGTTTGCCGACGTCGATTGGGGTAATGACCGGCATTGGTCAGGGCAGTGGTCTATAGTCAAAGTCTGGGCAAGTTTTTGGACTGTGGATGGGTCTGAGACAGAGTTTGGGCTTGGTTGAATGGTCTGGGGTCTGGGTCTGAGACAGAGTTTGGGCTTGGTCTATGGGTCTGGGTCTGAGAGTCTGGTTGAATGGGCAGAGTATATGGTCTGACAGAGGGATCAAGTAGAAGACAGAGATAGCAGAGAGACAGGGTTCGTGACTAGTCTGGTTTGGTCAGAGTTTGGTCTGGGGGATAAGAGTGTTAAATCTAGTTTAGAAACAAATGACTAGAAAACACAAATGAAAACACAGAAGAAAACTTACCTGTGGTATGCTGAAGAAAGCATTACAGATTGGTGTACCTATTGTTGGTGTTGTTGGTGATCAAAGTCCCATCACTGGTGGAGTTGCTGAAGCCAAAATACCTATTGTTGCACCTGAGGGAGAGAATGAGAGGCTTGGTTTGAAGATTGATAGAGTGGTAGGGTCTAAGAACAGATTCATGATCAGAGTGCAAGATACCAGAGTCGGGTTATGTGAGAGGAGAGACGAAGAGAGCCAAGAGGGATGGATAATGGTGCAAAAAACCGTTAAGAAGGCCACCGATGCCGGCAATATCGCTGACGTCGGTCGATAGGTGACCGACGTCGGTGGCTGAAAGGGCGGAGAAAGGCTAAAAATAGCCTTTCATCCATTTTCCAACTGCTGGGTCAGCTAGTCTGAGGGAGAAACGGTCGAAAGGGATTAAAATGGGCAAGAGGAGAAGTTGGAATGGGAGTCTAGGTCATGAAGGGAATCCAAGAAGGGTATCCTAGGGTGGCGAGGTGGCAAGGAGAGAGGAAAATGAGCTTTATTAATTTAAAATAGGATATTTATTTCAAATTAATAAAACATGGGCTAGGAGTGGTTAAGTGGATGAGAGGGGGCCAAGGGGGGAGAAAGGACCAAGGGGTATACACGATTTTGGTGTCTACATTTGCCCCTTTTTGTCTTGTTGGTTATTCTAGATGAACTGCAAGACAAAAATAGGAGTGATTGCCCCAGGTGAGGGATAAGGTTGATTTCATCTTGTTGGTTGTTCAAGTGAACTGCAAGACAAAAACAAGAGGATTGGGTTGCCCTGATTATGGATGAGGTATTCCCCCTCAAAGTAGGAGTCGAGGGAAGGGAACCTAAAATCAGGTGCCGATTTGACAAAAAGTGGATGAAAAAAGGGTGAGGGTGAATGCTGCAAAAGTTGTGATTGCGTGCATACCACTTCATGAGATGATCAGGTCAAAGTGTCACAGGTTGAGGGTGAAGGAGTGCCAAAATTGAAATAACCAGGCCCTAGCATTTGGTCGTCTGTTGATCAAGTTATTCAATCTAAGCTGAAGCTCCAAATGGTCATCGTGTTCTAGGTATCGCAGGCTCAGGAAGTGCTCCTGGAAACACGAAAATGTCACAAGTAGTGCGGATCAACCGGTTTGCGATCCGATACTTGTGAGGGTCCAAAATAGTCTGCACACAATTTTGGTAACCAATCATGAGGTAGCATACATGCAAAAACAATCAAGGCAATGTTGCTTTGGAAGTGGTCAGAGTTGGAGGAGATAGGCATGATCTCCAATGGTCATTGATCGAAGTGAATGGATGGATGAAGGAATGGTCGAGCTAACCTCAGAAGACCCCATGTCAACTGAGTGCTGCCTACATAGCCCCTGTCGAAGGGCCTCAGACCAATGTAGTTCAGACAAAGGGTCCGAGTGGTATACAGGTGGTTAAAATGGTCGATGATTGGTTTGGTCATGTGTCAAAATGATGAGGAGAAAATGATGTTGCAGCCTTTTCTATATTGTGTGATGGTGTATTCTACAACATTGGTTGAGGGGTCTTTCATCCCTAGCAATTTTCCATAGTCATGATGGATGTATGCTAAAAATGAATTGAGGTCTATTTATTCTTCAACAAGTATTGGTTTATGCTTAACATAAATTGTGTCGGGTCGATAGTTTCCATGTGTATTGGTGTCCATAAAAACTATGTGAAATGGACTAGGTCGTGTCAATAGTCTAAAAAATGTTTGATTGGGTTGGTTGGGGTTAGTTTGGATAGATAATGATTTGGTTGGATTTGTGACCAAGATGTGTCAAAAGGTGAAAGGCAAATTGTTATTTCATTGACAAGGACCAGAATGATGGCATAGGTAAGGGGTTGTTTAGAAACAAAAGACCCGTTCATGCATTGCGTCGTTGACCAGTGGTTGTGTTAGAGAAGCAATTGAATCACTTGATGTTAAGTGAGCTTGAAATCCCTTGAGTATGCAGGGGTGATAGGATTGATAATGAGATAAAAGGGGGAACCCTTTTTGGCAGGAACAACTTTGCCCCTTTTATAGGTGACCCTGAGAATGACTATAGACAAGTCCATGACTCTAAAGTTTTGTCAGTCAATTTTTTTTATTTTTTTTTTGAGGCAGACTGATTGATGTGGGAAGCTTGCGATGGGATATTGTCTTGCTTGGTGGTCATGTCATGAAGCTGATCGATGTGGGAAGCTTTAGAGATAATGCTGTGTATGTAGCAAAATTTATGCATAGCCATCCTTCGAGGGAGTGGTCTATATTCTACTTTTATGTTTTTGATATGACTTTGGCCTAGCTGTCCTTCAAGGGAGCAGTCTAGTAAAATACAGAAATGATGATGCAGCTATCCTTCGAGGGAGCAGTCTACATTTATAGTTTTATGACCTTGGAATATGCATCCCATTTTGATATTTATTTGATTGATTTGTTGACTGGACTTTTGGTCATGGACTTGACTATAGAGGTTTAGAGGGTTTCCCTTTTATTAGGACAAAGCATTCATGCTTGCCAAAAGGGTTAGGATTGAGGGTTGAAAGGAAAAGGAATGATGGTGACAGGGACTGCTCAAGGGATCGAGCTCAAGTTAAACGTCAAATGAATAATTACTTGACTAATGGTGGACTGGTCAAAGAGGTAAGACATAAAGGGGCTCAAGTTCTGACAAAGTCCTGACCCATGTTGGTGTTATGATGTAAGGTCCAAGTCAATTGGGAGCAAACTTGCCCCATTTGCTTCGTTCCAAATTGGTCACATGTTGATTGATGTTGAAGGAGTTGGTCAATGTTTGGTTGAAGTTTGGGGTCGATGTTGAAGAAGTTGGTTGATATTTGATCAAGGTTTGATTGAGGTTGGTTTGAACATTTGGTCAAAGATGGACTGAATGTTTGGCTGAGAGCGGGTCGACGGTTTGGTTGAGGTCAGATTGAATGTGTGGTCGAGGTCGGGTCGATGGTTTAGGATTAAAAACATGATTGATATGTGGTTGAGACTGGGTTGAAAGGTTGGTCGAGGCTTGAATGAAAGTTGAATTCCCCTAGCGAGTAGGGAGAATGTTTGATAGAAAGGTCAGTTGAGGCTTGGTGGTCAGATTAACTGTGTTGATGTCGAATAAGGGGGTTAAAGGAGGCAAAGGGACCATAATCAGGTGCGGAGATCCTGATTTAGGTGACGAGGTTTGAGAAGCATGGGTTGGTGTTGATGATTTGTCGAAGGGGTGGTCAAGAGGATCCTTGATGAGAAGGGAATCCTTTCTCTATTATTGATGAATGACAGCTTTAAGAGCACAACAATGCTCAGTGTCATGTCTCGGAGTGTGGTGATAATGACAAAATTTAGAGTTGTCGAACCAAGATGGTCTTGATCTGAGAGTTGATGAGTAGGGAGGTGTTGAAGGTTTGTTGATGATGTGGTCAAGAAGAAGGGTGTCATTCCCCAGACATTGGTGAATGGAAACCTTGAGGGCACAACAATGCTCAGTGTTGTGCCCAGGCATGCGATGATACACACAAATGTGAGTGTCGTCGAACCAGGGTGGTTTTGGTCTGAGAGATTGATATGGTCTAAGCGGTGGGAGATTGATACGAGAGGACTGCGACAATTGTCATAACAACAAGGCATAAGAACCTGCTAATGGGTCTGGATGTTTTGTTGCAGTGAGAGTTGGTGACTTTGGTTTAGGAGGCATTGGTTGATGGATTGGAAGATATATATGTCTTATGGGTTGAGAGAGTAATGGAGGTGACTTGCCTCTGTGAGGTATGGGAGTAGGAAGCACCCCTGTTAAAGTGGATGGATGCGGGCCTAAAATTGAAGGTAATGACGAAGGTGGGAGAGGAGGCCTCTGATGTGGTTTAGTGGCCTTCTTTGGTTTGGGGTGAGGGCCACTATTGTACGAGGTGAGGTTAGATATGGGTTCAGATTCAGACATGGACAAAGGCGAGTGAGATGTAGCAATCTCAGGCAAAGGGTAAGAGGAAACCGTAACTGGGTCTTCCTTGATCAAAATGGGCGAAGAGACTGGTTCTTCTCTTGGTGGAGAAGAAATAGGAGAGTGTGGCTTTGTAGTCAGATAGAGCGTAGGAATGGTCATGGTCTCGATGTGTGGTCTAGGCGTGGGGAATGTATGATCCCCCATTGATGACAAAAAGGATGAGGATGAGGCAGTCGGTGTGGTTGCCATCAAAGCATCCTCCAATAGGAGAGAGGTCAATGGAGGATTAATAGGAGAAGAAAGTTCTTCATCCTGTGGAGGAGGTATAGGGGATGAAGGGTCTTCCACTTGTGAAGGAGGTTGGTCGGGGACAAGAGAAAAGACAATGTCGACCGTATGTATATCATGGTCTTGAGGGTCATTGGTCATGGTCTAGACTTTGTTCTGAGTAGGCGAGTGATTAGGAAAGGGTTGCTTGAAGATGTCAAGGTTTTGGTTGGGCAGGGAATTTGGGTTATCCAAGATGAGATCCCCCTTGTCTAGCATGTCTTGGACGATGTTTTTGAAGGTTTGACAGTTGTCCGTGTCATGACCTTTGACACGGTGATAGTTGCAAAAGTCATTCTCCCTGTACCATGCAGGGATAGGTGTTGAGGGGTCAAATCGATGTGGTTGGATTGAAGGGAGATTGAGGACCCCCTGCTTGATGAGTTTATCCAAGACAGAGGCATATGATTCTCTAATTGGAATGAATTGATGTTGTATGGCTCGACGTTGAAAGTGTCTATTGATATAGTCTGATGTTGAAAATTGAGGTCGGTTGGTTGAAGATGATGGTCTAAAGATGATAGTGCTTGCTGACCCCTTGGATTGGGAGTGGGTAGAAGAAGGTTTGGATGAAGAAGGGTCATTAGATTTTGCATTGTTATTACGCAATTTGACCTTATTTTCATCGATGGCACAGAGTTCAAGCTTTCTTGCCATGGTGAAAGCTTCATCAAAAGTGCAGAATGTCTGGATCCGCAAGGTAGAAGAGATGTGCCTAGCACATGCTCGAGAAAAGAGCTCAATGAGCTTATATTGAGGCAAGGAGAAGGAGAGCTGGTTGATCAGGCTTCTCCAATGAGCGACAAAATCGACTATTGATTCGTCGTCAAATTGTCTGATGGAGTAGAGGTCTGTGATTGAGACTCGTTTGGTGATGTTGATATAAAAATGGTCGAGAAATAATTGGGCGAGTTGAACGAATGAAAAGATAGAGTGTCTGGGAAGAGAGCTATACCAGTCAAGGGCGGGGCCAGAAAGAGACATAGGGAACGTGCGTAAAATTAATGCATCGTCATGGGCAATGAGGTAGCAGGCATGTCTAAATGCCCAGAGATGTTGTTGTGGGTCCTCCTTACTCTAAAAGAGAGTAAATTTAGGAAGCTCCCAATGGTTGGGGTATGGTCAGATGGGCACAGAAGGATGAATGGGTTTGTTGCAAATTTGGTCGTATGACAGAGCATTGCTTGAACCAGAGATAGAAGTTTCAAGACTGGACATTTTATCCATCAGCATTTTGATGACATCTGCTAATGGATTGACAGGTGGGGCTCCCCATAGGTTGTAGGGTGCCTGAAAGGTGGTCGAAGAGGCATATGACGTACTTGGTTGCGCTTGTGTAGGCACAACATAAGGGTAGTGCATCATAGGGATAGATGTCATGGTCAAAGGGGCTTGTGTCATGAAGTTGGAGGACACAAGTTGACTAGATACCGCCATAGGTGGTTAAGTGGTGGCACTAATAAAAGGATGGGTTGTCACTCCCACGTGTATAGGTGCAAGATTGGGCGAGGTCGAGACAACCAAGTTATGGTATGGTGTAGGACTCGATTGAAATGTGTGCGGTTGAGGGGGAAATGACACCCTGATGGAGGTAGGTTTGAAAATAGATGAGGAGGCCAAACTTTGTGTATTGGCCATGGTCGAGTGACTGGTCGAGATAATAGGCTGAGTCATGATGGGTTGGGTAGTGGATGACGTTAATGTCATTGCCGCTGTGCTTGAAAGGTCCCGCATTTGGTTTCTTGCGAGATAGTTTTGGAGGGCTTTGATGTTGAGGTCCAAGAATCGTGCAAAATCTTGGTCCCCTTTTGGGACAATAGGAGTCTGGGGTGGGGTTGGTCGAGTTGGAGTTCTTTCAGTTTCCGAGTGGAACTCCATTATAGGACTGTTTACGGATGGGGAAGATGGAAGTGATTGAAGTCTCACGTGGTCAAGAAGAGCCTTGGTTTGACTGTGCGTCAAAACCATTCAAGGCAAGGAGGGGAGACAGGTTTCAAAAATTGTGTTTTCTCAATTTTAGAAACTCAGATTGTGGTTTTTGGCAGAAAAAGGGTCGGGTTTTAGGCTACTATTTTGGGAAAGAGGACTGTGACAGTGACCGACGTCGGTTGAAAAACTGATGTCGGTGATATCAGATGGCTGACGTCGGTCAGATAACTGATGCTGGGGAGGAAGGGTGGCTTACGTCGATGACAAAACTGATGCCGGTGACTGTGTTTTCCAGAAACTCAATGAATTTGAAGATTCTTGGAAAAAAGGAAGAAGAGCATCCTCACTAACTCAAACAAGCAGACAAGAACAGAGAAATAAATGGAGATAGGCAGACACTAAGTGTTAAATCCTAAAAATCAACTTTTAGAATCTTGTGGCTTATGCCTTAAAGTGATGTTTGGGAGGTTGGCTGGAAGAAGGGTCCTAGAAAAGGTAGCCTATGGATGTTTTCAGGTCTTTTTTAGGCACTTAAGAAGTCTGTATTAGGTTTGGTACGTGGCCTGGTGCTAAGGAGCAAGCTCCCCTCATTTCACGAGCCCAGTGATGAGCTGGTCTCGCTTAGCCAAAATATACCTTGCCTAGAGATTATCCTCCACCAGAGAACGGAGTGGGCTTTCCCCTTGGTGATGAAATCCAAGTGATATTGCCAGGTAGGGGTAAGGTATCCGCTGGGGGATGAAATCCCAGTTGGGCCTTGTCTCAGGTATTGTTTGATGTTTGATTTGTGCAGGTGGTTCGGTTGTGTAACATAAAGTAGATTAATTCAATATGCGGTTGTTAATTACTAAGTGTGGACTAAGAAAATGCAAGCAATCAGAAATGAAAGTGCAATGTGTTTTAATGCCCAATTCGAAATGTTAAGTTGGAATGAAAGCAAGTGGAGAAAGGGTGAAGAGTATGATTTTTGACTAGTCTAGAAATGCAAGAAAATAAAGAAAAGTTCTTTTTATTCCTGCTTATGATGTCGTTTAGAAGAGAAGTAAGAGGTGAAAAGGGAGAAACCTAATGCACCTATATGAACAAAAGAAAAGGAACCCAAGGAAGGCCCTAAGGATCCCACTGGGCGTAACAGAATGTTTCTATGCTAATTTCACTTTCTACATTCAAAGAGAGAAAATGAGAAACTTAAAGAAATGGTCAAGGCTTGAAGTACCTGGATGTAGTCATGTGCACCGTAATCTAGACAACGTGAGAACTCCTCTTTGGCTGTGGAGGAATGACACCTGCAAAGAAAAGGACTTGGATAAAAAGGCGTTAGATGGATAGGTGGTGGGTTGCCAAGCAAAAGCCTGTTCCCAGAAGTATGAAAACTTCCTTAAGAGAGGTCAACCCACTAATAGATAAAATAAAAGTCTGATAAAATATAGAATGTTAAAGTACTGAAATGATAAAAGACTGAAAAGGAAAATGGAAGCAAAAGCTTACTTGAAAGATGCTGTCAGCCTGGTCACAGTCACCGGCATTGGTGGTCCTACCGACGTCGGTTGTCTAGGTCTGTTGACGTTAGTTAGTCTGCCGACGTCGGTTGGGGTAATGACCGGCGTCGGTCGGGGTAGTGGTCTGTAGTCAAAGTCTGGGCAAGTTTTTGGACTGTGGACGGGTCTGTGGATGGGTCTGAGATAGAGTTTGGGCTTGGTTGAATGGTCTGGGGTCTGGGTCTGAGACAGAGTTTAGGCTTGGTCTGTGGGTCTGGGTCTGAGAGTCTGGTTGAATGGGCAGAGTATATGGTCTGACAGAGGGATCAAGTAGAAGACAGAGATAGTAGAGAGACAGGGTTCATGACTGGTCTGGTTTGGTCAGAGTTTGGTCTAGGGGATAGGAGTGCTAAATCTAGTTTAGAAACAAATGACTAGAAAACACAAATGAAAACACAGAAGAAAACTTACCTATGGTATGCTGAAGAAAGCATTGCAAACTGGTGTACCTATTTTTGGTGTTGTTGGTGATGAAAGTCCCGTTGTTGGTGGAGTTGCTGAAGCCAGAATACATGTTGTTGCACTTGAGGGAGAGAATGAGAGGCTTGGTTTGAATATTGGCAGAGTGGAAGGGTCCAAGAATGGATTGATGATCAAAGTGCAAGATACCAGAGTCAGGTTATGCGAGAGGAGAGACGAAGAGAGCCAAGAGGGATGGATAACGGTGCAAAAAACTGTTAAGAAGGCCGTCGATGCTGGTAATATCACTGACGTCGATCGATAGGTGATCGACGTCAGCGGCTGAAAGGGCCGAGAAAGGCTAAAAATAGCCTTTCATCCATTTTCCAACTGCCGGATCAGCTAGTCTGAGGGAGAAACGGTCGAAAGGGATTAAAATGGGTGAGAGGAGAAGTTGGAATGGGAGTCTAGGTCATGAAGGGAATCCAAGAAGGGTATCCTAGGGTGGCGAGGTGGCAAGGAGAGAGGAAAAGGAGCTTTATTAATTTAAAATAGGATATTTATTTCAAATTAATAAAACATGGGCTAAGAGTGGTTAAGTGGACGAGAGGGGGCCAAGGGGGGAGAAAGGACCAAGGGGTAGACACGATTTCGGTGTCTACACTATCATTAGTTAGCTGGTGACAAAATATTCACCCAACACATCTACACATTCATACATAAGGCATGTGTTTTTTGAGCATATAACTCAGACCAGGTAGCCAACCTAAACTGGTATCACCATCATGTGAAGCCTTGAGGGGTATGTTATGTATTCATTTCCCTAAGAATCCCCTTTTTTATATTCTATTGGAACTATCATTTAATCTATTTATGTACTCTAAGTTGATTAAGTAGGGTTTGTTAACTGTATATGGTTGCATCATTGTTGCACATTTGAACATTATTCACCTTTAGAAATATACACTGAATACTCTTTCTCACTAATGAAACCTTGCATTATAGTATATAGATAGTGGAATCCTATATAAGTATCACTATTATAGGATCACATGTGTGAACCATAGATGAAGGATTCCATGGGATGTTTCTACATGACTAGAGGAGACATGAGAAACCACTAGTTTGATCAAACAAGCCAAAAATACATTGAAATAGTTCCCATTATTTTTCCCTTTATAGATGAAGATGGTAACAAGGTTACTCATCTTCTTAGTGTTTATTAATATATCATATAAGACTAATCTTCAAACTAATGCCCATGATTTGAAGGTCATCAATTATATTTTCTTTGGCTAAGAGCCTGAACCCTCACCCTCTCTCTCTTGTATGAACTAATCACAAACCTAAAGGGCCCTCCATGTTTGACAAAGAGATCAATGGAGAAATTTAACTAGTTTTTGACTCTTTGGTCCATAAAACACTTGGATTTATTCATCATATGCCTATGTTAAACTTACCTTACAAACCCCTGACTCCATCTGAGTAAATTTGTATTGTACAAATCCCTACTAGTCTAAAAACTCCTATAACCTATAAATTTCTTGCATTTTATCATGTCTCAAATCATGAATCACTATTGGTAGGTATGAGGAGGAAAAATAAAGCTCAAAAAATGTTTGGAAACTAATAGTATAGCTTAGGAAGTTGAAGGGGCATGTTTTCACACATGTGGGGAACATTTAGTGGCAAATGAAGGTGTTGACTTGTGATAAGGACAATATTAGAAAATGAAACAACATGGTTATGGTATAATTAAATTCATGAAGGATTTTTTGGATGTGAATGGTGGTTTTAGTGGCCTTTTGAGATCAAATATCATCATTTTAAAGTCAAGTGTTCTCCTTTAAGACAAGGTATATGGATTCAATTGAAGGTTTCAATTAGATGGCATTCCAATACATGTTAAAAGGCCCTAGAGCATGATAAAAGACTTCAATTAGGTTATCATTTACCTTTAAAACATTATTAAAACTTGTGATCAATCCATAACTTGCATATTCTCAATGCACTAGATAGATTCACAATGAGTCATCAATTGTAACACTTAAGCATCTTTATCATGGCACATTTGGTCTATTGCGAACACTTAAATGATTATTATGGATCTTCACACATGTATAAACATAAGGAGGACTCTTGACACAAGTTTAACTGGGGGAAAAAGGCAACCACCATGATATTTCCTTAGCATGACAAAACACTAGGCCTGTAGCCCTTGACATGACAACCAATGACTTCCTTTAAACTCCTTTGACACCTCAAGAACATAATAAGGGTGACCAAAAGTGATGTTGGGTTATCATTCATGTTTTTACTCCTTTATAGGCTTGGTGGTATAAATTAATCAACATTATTGGTGACTCTGAAGGCTTGACCTACTTGCTGGTCAAGAAGACCTAGGATCTCTTTTCTTATCACTCATGACTAGATGAAGACCCTTTAATACAATTTTACTTTTCATAATATATTGTAGAGCTTGAGGATTGAATCAAATCAAAAAGACACACAACAAGAAACAAGAAACAAAAAAGACACACAACAATAACAACTAGACAAGCAAATAACTAACAAGCATGTGTTATAGCATTTAGAAGAAGGAAGATAACTACTATATACAAGATAACTTATTGGTTCTAGTAATAATACTTGAAGAACATACCATTGATAGGAATAGGGATTTATTCACCACTCAATTTGGATAATTGGAAGGAATTGTTCTCTTTATAGCTAGTAATGATATATGGGCCACTCCAAAGACTATAAAATTTTGAATGCTTACTTGGCTTGGCATGGTCCTTATCCCACTTAAGTACAAAGTCACCTTGCTATAAGGTATTTGGTGAGTGTCTCTTATAAAATTATCTTTTGAATTGATCTTTATTAGACCATATGACATGCTTAGCATCATCCCTTGTCTCTTCTAGTTCTCTCAACTCATTCATCCTCACCTCTATTGCATCGCTCTCTATGAGTTGAAGTTAGTGTGTAAGTTCCAAGGCTAGCATCTCAAGTGAAATGGGAAATCTTGCTTATTTTCCATAAATAAGAAGATATGGTGAGTGATAAGTACAATTCTTGAGATTAATCCTATCTTCCCATAAGGCAATCCTTAAATTATTGTGTCACTCCCTTTGGTTGTCCTCCATTATCCTTATGATCCTAATCAGGTTCTTATTGGTGGACTCTACTAGTCCATTACCTTATGGATAGTAGTTAGATGAATAGCTAAGGTAGATTCCATGATTAAGGGACCACTAACTCACATTTTCACTACTAAAGGCTAATGCATTGGTTGATACAATGGTGGAAGGGACCCCAAATCTAATCACTAGGCTATCATAGAACTCCAAAATTGAGTTCTCATTTGCCTCCTTAAGTGCAGATGCCTCCACCCACCTAGTAAAGTACCTAGTAGCTATCAAAAAACACTTATGTCTAGCACTAGATGGGGGATGAATCATACATATAAATTATAGGCCACATTGCATGAAGGTTTGCTCAACTTTAATGGGTTTTAGAGGCAAGGTAGGTAGTCTTTACTTGCCAATAAACATAGCACATTAGGGGAAACTTCCTATCCCAATCATGGGAGTCCCTAAATAATGTTTTCAAAAACTAGCCTTATCATATTATATTTGATTTTTTGTTCTTAGCTTCAAAATTCCCTCTTACAAGTTCATCATGAAACTATCCTAAAAGCTTTCAACTTAACCAGTCTCTACACACCTCAAAATCATGCCACTAAGGTCTTTATTGAAGAGTACCCCATCAACTAAGAAGTAATGGATGTATGTTAATTTTAATTACATCCTATCTATCCTATATAATCCCATATTACATTATCTTATTTAGAGGAACTTCACCATGTCTTGGGTCTAGCTAGAAAGAGACATAGTTGAAACTACTTGTTGATCATCTTAGATTGAAAAAACCACTTTTTTATCCTCCTTAGCATTTTTTGCAAGGTTTTCACAGCCCTCTACCCCTGATCAACTTATTAACCTTCACCTCTATGTCATAATCCATATACTTGGTGACCCAACTACCCTTTTTTCACTTAATTCTCTATTAAGGATGAAATCATTAATGCTAGTGTGAACTACCATGATAAATATCCTATTTTTAGACACCATGTGTCTAAAATTCTTTAGTACCCTCATGATTTTAAGTACATGTTTTCTAATAAAATTTTACCTTTCTTCATACCCCTCTAATGCTTGATTGAAGAAGGCTATGGGTTTCTCTAGGCCTTCACTATTTTTTTGCATGAGCATAGTAGAAATAGTGTCACTTGTAGAGAAGGCATACATGAATAAATATTTTTTTAAAATTAGGATTGATGAGGGTAGGAGATTTGGAAATGGCCTGATTGATGTCCTCAAAAAAAATTTAGTTCATGAAAACTCCTTGTGTTTATTGAGCATGTGAGCTAGAGGCCTCACCAATTCTACAAATCTAGGTATGAATCTTCTAATGAAGTTTATTTTACCCAAGAAACTTTTCAATCCCTTCTTGTGTTTGGGTAGTGATAAAGAAAGGTTTTCATCTACTCTTCTAGGATCAAGAAAGAGGCCATATTTTGACATAACATATCCTATAAGTCTACCTTCATGGACTATAAATATACATTTTTTGGGGTTCAAGGAGACCCAAAATACTTTCACCTATTAAACACCAACCTCAAATGTGTCAAGTGATCCTTGGGATATTTAGGGAATACCATGATGTCATTGTTGACCATTTTGACCATAAGTCAAAATGGGTCAACCCCCTATAGTCAAGACTTGATATGGGGGTAAAACATAGTGTCATAAGGTGTGTTGTGGTATATTTGATGTCATTTAATTCCATTCTAACCTTGGTCATGATCTATTTTAGTCTTATATCATTTGTATTCATTTAGGGGGTCAGACTATCATAACATGTTACACAAGAATGAATAAGGCAATCTAGTTGTACATTTTACAAGTTTGCTTTAAAAACCTTTTAGGCCAAAAAAATACATATACATGATGTTTTTGGTTCCAATATCATCCTCTTTAAATTTAATGTGTTTATGAGCTTGTTATCTCAAGATATAAGCATCTAAAGTTGAACTAGTAGAGATAGATGTGCAGAAGGATGTCAATTTTAGGCTTCAAGAACTAACTATTGAAGTTAAAAATATCTAAAGGATCCTCAGATCAAACACAAAGCTTCTAAGTCATGAAATAATGTTCAATCAAGCTAAGATTGATGACACATAGGTGCTTAATAGGGTCAAAAATTCAAAAAGTGGTTAGATCAAGGATCAATGACATGTGTTGAGTCATACAGATAAGATCAACTATCCACATTTAAAGACTAGGAACCAAATCTAATGGAGCACACTCAATCATGTATATAAGATTTAACATTGTGCATTAAGTCAAAGGTCAAAGATCTCAGATTGAACATGAGACTGCCAAGTGGCACGAGAGTGTTAACTAGATGGGTTAATAACAAGATCCATAGAAAGCATGAAATGCTACCAAATTTCATAATCTTAGATGCTTGGGTCATATATCAATGGCTGACATTAAAAGTTGAATCAAAGAGACTCTTAAGGAGATTGATAGAGTAAATTAGATAAAATTCTAGATGGACAAGATGAGGCTACATGTCCAAATGATGACATGCATATTTTTAAAATGTCAAGGGAATGCCACAAAGGAAACCATGTAGTATCAAAGGATTTTTTATTAAATCAATCACCTTAGACTCACACACTACCATTAAATCTTAGTTAAAATATGAGATGAATAGTTACTACCAAATATGAAGAATGAAGTCCAAGAGATAAATAAATGACTTAAAATGGTAAATACAAGTCTCTAGAAGATAGTTAGTAGTTAGGAGAACATATTATGATTGTCATAGTATGTTTCAACCACCCTTAGATAGTACATATGTGTCAACTCTCCTAATTTAGTTTCAAATGCTTGAAGAGATTATCCATGATGAAAATAGTTTCCTGAATAAATAAGGAGAGCCCTATGCCACATTTCATAAAGTTTCATGATTTGGAGGACCATTTTTCCTATCAGACTAGGGTCTTTTTATCACTCCATTATCCTAAAATATAACTTGTTTTCATGCCTTGATATGTAGAATAATGACCTTTAGACTTATTTTTCTCGCTTCCTTCTCCAATTCTACAAATAACTTCCATTTTGGCTTTTGTAAAAAAAATACCATACCATGTATGGTGAAGCCCTGATGGTTTTGACATTGTACTTTGACTAAAAACAATAAATGTAATATATTTTGAGTTATTATCTCATCTTGTTAAAGTGTGTGAAGAGATGTATAGTGAATAGCTAAGTGATATCAATTTATCCTTGCTTTCTCTCAGTCCTTCCATGTTTGATGTAAATGATTTTAGCTTAGCAGGTCATAAGAAGTATAGTTAAGTGTAGGAATTTATATTAAGTGTATAATGAGCCTTATTATCTCCAACTGATCTATGGTTATACTTACCTTGGATAGTCTTCAAGCATCTCACCTTCATATTGAAACACTAATGCTAGTGCATTCTAGGACTCTTAGGCTAGTGTTGTAGTCATTGTTTCTTTGTGAAAGAAGTACAATGGTCATGTGGAAGACATCTTGGTGAATCACCCTTTTAGAATAATATTATTTAATGCAATTTTTAACTCTTTTCCCCACAATTAAGCATTATTTAAGTGATAAGCATTACAAGATACATTTAAGGAGTTAGCCCTTTAAATCTAGAAGATCACTTCCACTATAGGTATACCCGCATATATATAAGTGTTCCCATGTTTAAAAAATATAGAAGGGGATTGACCACCTTATTTTAGGGTGAAATATTTGGTGATAATAGTTCTAGCATGCCCAGTGAGACCCATTGTCTTTAAGATAACTTGTCATTTGGTCTTGACAAAATCAGCTACAAATTGGTGTGTTACTCAGCATTTGGTGACTCCATCAGGGTAAATCTAGTTCAAGATAAATATTTTATCATATAATTTCTCTTATAATTCATGGTTCTCACTAGGTCATCATATAATAGAGTGTTCAACCCCATTACTCTACCTATTCAGCCTGAACTTCCTCTTGAAGTTTAGTACACTCATCCTAATCTACCCTTTAAGGAAACAATAGATTTTTCTGGAGAAGAAGATATTTAAGAGATTGAATAAATTTAAGATCTTTAAGAAAACATGGCTATACCTCATGTTTTTCCTACCTTCAATACTGAAAATCCAATCCATCTTCAAGTCTATGATAACATTCCCCCTAATACCACAAAAGGTGTGCCTATATTTAATGGTGAGAGTCATGTTACATATAGTGAAAACATTAGGGATGTTTCCAACTTTTTTAGTTTCTATAGTGTTACTCAAGAGAATATTGACATTAGGATCCTTACCATGTCCCTTAGATGGAAAGCTCTTGATTGGTATATGACTCTAGAATGTGGATGTATCACATCATGGGAAGATTCTGGAGTGTTGTTGACTTCTAGATTTAAATGTGAAAGTGACCATACCTCTCTTATATCTTAATGTGATAAAAAGAGGACCTAAGGAAGAAATGCATGACTTCAATGAGAGGTTTCAAAAGAATTGGTATAGACTACCTCTTCTCATGAGGCCACTTGCTAGTTTTGTCTTCCCTACTTACTTGAGAGCCATTGGTACTAAAATTGCTATCATGCTTCAATCCATTAGTAGTTCCACTCTTCCTGAAGCATATGAACTTGCCATTAAAGATAAAAATGGTCTAATCTAAGTTGAAAGGTTTCCTCCTATGGTTTATATGCCTCCATTATCTTATAATTCTACTAACACTTTAGATATAGCCCAAATTCCTAATGCAAACACCAAGCCTAGAGTTTCTCATAAGAAGGAAGATAATGTCATAGATAAAGATGCATAAATTCAAATGCTAAGAGCTCAACTTAGGCAAGATAACATATAACTAGGTTCATATTAGAATCCTTACCCATATCATCAATAATATGGTCAGTAATTTGGAAGAGGAAGAGGTCAATGACAACCTAACTCTAATAGGTATGCTAGTTTATACAATCCTAACTCCACCACCAATGCAAGAAAGATGATACCTATGCATAATAAATCAGTATAGGGAGATAATTGGTAGAAAGGACAATTTATGGATGATAATTAGAATAAATAGCAATCTATTTTTGCACAAGGAAGAGTCACTTCCTCTTATCAGTTGAAGATGAAGTGATGATGCAAGTTAATAAGGGTTGATAGCCTCAAGGAGAAAGCGTCACCAAATTCTTAGTGGAAGACACTTTTATACTAAATAAAGGAGCCTCTATTATAGATAATACTAGATCCAAGATGAAGTATCTATGATGTGGTATTAGAATGTCCATAGGCTCATCTAGTACTCCTATAAGGTAGCAAGGCATGGCTACAAGTGTGTCATTTCCAAAATCTCCTACACCTCTATCAAGTCAAAATGTGGTGAGGTATATTAAAGGTGCCTCTATTCCTCAAGCTAAAATTAATTATTTACCTCTAAATATTCAATAAAAGGTGAGTACTAATGTTCTAAACATATTGGATTCCTTAAAAAGTATTAAAGCATATATCTCCTTATGGGATATCCTTCATATCCCTGGCCAAAAAGAGTTGTTACAAAATCAAGTATCCACTATTCCTACTAGTCCTTCATCTTAAAATAAAATTAATACATGTTATCCTTGAAAATTCTCCTAAAACTATTTATGAACAATATACTAGGACTAAAAAACCAAATTCCATTTTACATCACTCTCATAGTGGGTGATAAATTGGTTCACAAGTGCATAGTTGATTGTGAAGCCTCTACCTCAGTCATGCCCAAAGTTGTAGATAATAATTTGGGCCTGTAATATGAGCCTCATATCAAATTATTGATCCATATATATGGTACACCTACTAAAACCATAGTGATGATAACAAAATTGAAGGTTTTTCTGCAAGATTGTCTTAGCTTTTCTATCCTTCAAGATATATAGTTGTTATTGACCTCTCAACTCACTTTGAAATCTACCTATCAAGAGAATTAAAACCAATATTGGTGGATATATCTTATCTAATTGGTACTTATTAGAATTTAGGATCATTTATGTTACAAAAATGACCATTAGAACTCAACCTCTTGTAAATTTTCACTTTGAACCTTACATTGAAACTAGTTCTAACTTGAGTTGCATTATTCATGAGAAGGAGGAATCTAATGTGGATGATGGTGCTTATAAAATTGAATGAATTTATCATATATTTTTGGATGATTATGGTGAATATGTATATGGGCATGATCCTTATACATACTTTGAGAAAATTTATCTTGGAACTTGCATCATACATGACGAGCCATTCGAAGGAGCTAAGGTAAGTGTCAAACATTCTCATGTTGCTGAGTAAAATTATATGATTCATGAGTATATTGTCATACATTGATGAATATAATTCAGTACCATAGTGAGAAGAATGATTTTTTCACTCCTATTATTGATGAAGATTCTCTAGATGATGACACTCATGAAGAAGAGGAGGATGACTTATGGCTAAGATTTGAGACCATATGTCAAGAATTTGACAAGATTGGTAATATTTGTTCTTCTCCCAAGATATGTATGTTTGATGTGTTTGTTAATGAAAATAATGAGCAGGATCTCAGGTTTTATATAAAATATGAAAGTAAAGGGCACGTTGTTAAGGAAGATGGATATCAATATGCTATTCAAAATCCTACAGTCCTAGAGGGACCTAGTAAGGTCAAGGTAGAAGTTGTTGTGCCTAAAGAACAATTAGGAGATCCATCTAGTATTGATCCATGTTCAGAGGGGTTAGATCATAAATAATAAAAATTGAATACTCTCAAGAATAAACTATATCTTTTGAAATAAGAGAGAAAGGTTGAGGCTGTTATCATAATTCATATTTTGTAATATTAGGAGTGTATATTAGATATGGCAATGATCAAGAGAATTAAAACTCCAACCAAGGATCTTAGAGAGGAGTAAATAGAATTCATAAAGGTACCATATATTTCAATTTAAAACCTAATAAGATTTTAAGGTGATAGGCTTATTGATCACCTATGTATGCAAGTGATTGGTGATGAACATGCTCATCATGCTAGGTTGCCTTCATGGAGTGATAAAGATGCTAGGGGAACCATTTTTTACACTGGTTGAGGTATGATCAGATGTTTCACATCAAGATAATATTTTTAAAATAGTATAATAGGTGTGTGTTTTTTCTTTTCATTGTGTTGTGTTCCCTATGTGTTCTAGTTGAACACCTTTTTTTTTTTGAGTTTGTATTGTTTTATGTGCCTTTCACTTGTGTTTTATGTGTTGTCAAAGGAAATTTGTGTGTCAAACCTATATACATGTGACTCCATATCCAAATGGATAGTATTAGTCAACTGTGCATGGCATATCAAGCATACTATCCTTGGGAAATTTTTAAGAATGTTGACCATTTTGACCACAAGTCAAAATGGGTCAACACTTATAGTCAAAACTTGATATGGGAGTATAAAATAGTTTCATAACGTGTGTTTTGGTCTATTTTATGTCATTTAATGCCATTCTAACCTTTATCATGATCTATTTTATTCTTATGTCATTTTAAGTCATCTAGGGGGTCAGATTGTCATGGCATGTTGCATAGGAATGAATAGGGAAGTTTGGTTGTATAGCTTACAAGTGTGCTTAGAAAAAATTTCAAGAAAAAAATATGACTTAGACATGATTTTTGTGCCAAGATCATCCTTTGTAAAATTTGTATCTTGATGATCTTGCTATGTCAAGATATAAGCATTTAAAGCTAAACTAGTAGAGATAAACATGTGTGGGGACATCAAGTTCAAGCTTCAGGAACTAACTGTATAAATTAAAAATATCTAAAGGATCTTGAGATAAAATAAAAAGCTACTGAGTGGAAAAATTTAATTCAATCAAGCTAAGATCGATGGCACATAGGTTCTTAAAAAGGTCAAAAATTGACCAGATTAAGGATCAACAACATGCATTGAGTCATACAAAAAAGATCAATGATCTGCATTTAAAGACTAGGACCCCAATCCAATGGAGTACATAAATCATTTAGATAATATCTAATGGTACATTTTGATTCAAATTTCAAGGATCCCAAATCAAATATGAGATTGTGAAGTAAAATGAGAGTGTTAACTAGATGGGTTGATAATAGAATCCACATAAAGCATGTAATGCTACCAAATGGCATAATCTCAGATGCCTAGGTCACAAATAAATGGTTGATTTCAAAATTTGAATCAAAGAGACCCTAGATGAGTTTGACAGATCAAATTCAATCAGATTCTAGATGGACAAGATGAGACTACATCTAAATGATGATAGGCATATTTTAAAATGGAATGAGCAATGTAGCAAGGGAACGCCACATAGGTAGCCATGTAGGATAAAATTATTCTATAACAAAGCAAACAACTCAAACTCATACACCACCATTAAAGCTTAGTCAAAATTTGAAATGAATAGTGACTACCAAATGTGAAGAATGAAGTCCAAAAGATAAATGAATGACTACAGATGGTAAATATAGGTGTCTAAAAGATAACTAGTAGTTAGGAGAACATATTATGACTATCATAGCATGTTTCAACTACCTTCAGATAAACAATATGTTTTATCTTTACTAATTTAGTTTCAAATGTTCAATATATGATCCATGATGAAAATAGTTTCCTGAACAAGCAAGGAGAGCCCTATCCCACATTTCATGAAGTTTCATGCTTTAGAGGACCATTTGTCCTGTCAGACTGTAATTGGTCTACTTTTTACTCCATTCTCCTACAATGTAACTAGTTTTCATGTCTTGAAATGTGGCATAGTGACCTTTAGACTTATGTTTTCTCACTTCCTTCTCCAATTCTACAAGTAGCTACCATTTTGGCCTTTGTAAAAAAAATACCACACCATGTATGGTGAAGCCCCACTGGTTTTGACATTGTACATTGCCTTTAAAAAATAAATGTAATATGTTTTGAGTTCATATATCATCTTGTTAAATTGTGTGAAGATATGTATAGTGAATACCTAAGTGATATAATTCTATCCTTGATTTCTCTCAATCCTCCTATGTTTGATGCAAATGATTTCAGCCTAGTAGGTCATATGAAATGTAGTCAATTTTATGAATCTATCTTAAGTGTATAATGGGCCTTAGTATCTAAAACTAATCTATGGTTTTACTTACCTTAGATAGTCTTCATGCATTTCACTTTCATATTGAAACACTAATGCTAGTGCATGCTAGGCCTCTTAGGCTAGAGTTGTAGGCATTATTTCTTTGTGAAAGAAGTATAATGGTCTTGTTGAATACATCTTGGTGTATTACCCTTTTATAATAGGATTATTTCATGCAATTTATAAATCTTTTCCCCACAAATAAGGATTACTTAAGTGATAATTAGTACAAGATACATTCAGGGAGCTATCCCATTAAATTTAGAGGCTCATTTCCACTATAGGTACACCCACATACCTGGAAGTGTTCCCATGTTACCCAAATATAGAAGAGGCTTCAACACCCTCTTCTAGGGTGCACAATTTGGTGATAATATTCATCAAGGTAGATGAGAACCATGTCATTTATGATCCCTTAGAAGGCCACATCCATTTCCCTTTGGAAAGTAGCTCCTGTATTGGATAGTCCAAAGGGCATCTTCTTGTATGAATAAGTGTCACACTTAGTTTGAAAGGTAGTTTTGTGTTGATCATCCTCCCTCAAAAATACTTAATTACACTTAGAGTATCTGTCAATCAAAGATAAACTTTGTGAACCTACAACTCTCTAAATAGTATGATCCATAGATGGTAGAGAGTAGTGGTCTCTTAGTGACACCTTTTTGAGATATTTGAAGTCCACACCCAACCTTATCTCTCCATTTTTCTTCCTTTTAGGCAAAATATTTTTTGATTTAATAAGCTTTGTCAATTCCTTCCTCATAAGGATATCAATCTTGGGGCTAATCAGTCTTTACTTTTGTATCATAGTCTTAGCACCTTCCTATAAATCTATGGTATGTTGAGATAAGATAGGGTAAAACCCCATAAAATCATGATATTCCCAAGAAAAACATCTAAAAATTCTTGGCATAATGCTATGAATATTGTCTTCTCCTCTTTGGTGTTCACCTTTCCTAGTTTGAGTAGATTGTCTTTGAATATGACAACTTTTTCATAGTGTTCCTCCTTAGTGGATATGCTTACCTTATCCTTCCTTAGAGAGTAATATTAATTGAATATGATATCTAATGTTACCAATTCATT